>CM038678.1:588798224-589177399 GCA_021605205.1 Aegilops longissima | reverse complement strand
CGCATTTTTCACCTCGGCGCCGCGACGAGGATCGAAAAGCGAGCATACAGTGCTACTACTGTGCTAGGCTATCAGTAGTAGGCTGGTAGAGTAGCACTGTGGCTCTGTCATTCGAAAGCTTTTCTTTCTGAAAGGTGCAATCGGGGGGTGGCAGCGCCGTTGGTGGTAGGTGTAGGTACGGGCGCGGGGATGAGGAAAAGAAAAGAAAAGGCTGCCCGGGCCGTGGGGTAAAGCCGGTCGGGCGCCTGCCCGATCCGCTGGCGTCCTGCATGTGCTGGAGCAGCGGCAACCGAGGCAAAAAAGGCCATGGCCGCTGGCCGCTCCTCTCCAGCCCCTCCACTCTCCGGCGCAGAGCAGTGCAGTACAGTGCGGCCCCCGCCAAGATCCAGGACACCGCATGAAAGGCTGGCGCACAGGGATAAACAAAACAAACAATTCTAGCAGGTGAGGGATCTCATCCCGCTGACACCATCGGTACTCTAATCGTGCCGGTCCGGCTGCGCTTATCATATTGCGCCATCGCGGCAAACGCCACGCCTCCGATCCGCTCCGCGGAGGAAGATGGCCAAAAGAAGAGGCACAGAACGGAGCGAAACGGCCGCGGAAAGAGCAGCGCTTTACAGTCTGCGCACGAGTTACTACGTACGTACGCACTCAAAAGCTGGTGGAGAAACAGCCGGGCAAACAAGGCCTTTGCTGGACGGGACGTTTGCGTGATCAGGCGTAATAAACACCCTCATTTACACGCGGGGTTAAAACCGAAAGGGAGAAAGCTCAAAAAAAAAAGCCGAAAGGGAGAACGATGGATCCACCTCGAGAAAAGAGACCGTTTGCGTGGGTCGAGCTATCTATTACAGGCGGGCCACGTCTGATACAGGTGTCACGCGGCGCCCTGACGCGCGGGCCCAGACATACCGAGCCGGGCCAGAAGGAAAACGTCATGCGCGCGACGGTTTTTTGGCCACTGGCGCATGGCACGCGCGGGGGAGCACGGCTGCGGGGCGCTGGCCCCACCCGTCATGCGCCGCCTCCTCCCAGTCCTCCCCATAAGAGGCGACAGGGGACGGCGCGTTTCAGCTGGCACTGGGGGCGCGCGACGCCGTGACCGTGACCGCGACGGCGACGCGCCAGAGGGGGCAGAAGAGATCAGGACGAGGAGGAGGCCAAGCGAAACGGCTCGCCGCCGTACGCTCCGCCACCAACGGCCTGCTCCCCCGCGCGCCGTGGTCCCTTCGCAGTAGGTCCCACCGGCGGGAATCAATTCTCTTCTCGACGGAACGGTGAGCCGCGATAAAAGCGGCGGCGCCTTTCCTTCCAGCGACGGGCGAGGTGAGGTGAGCATAGTAAAAGAGGAATAGTGGTAGTTCGGGGAGGTGGGCTACTTCACCACCCCTTGCCCCTTCTCCCCACCCCTTTCCATTTCTTCCACTCCTTTCCGCCCGCCCACAATGCCTCCCCCGGTCTCCAAGTTGATCTGACCCGTCGAGGTCGCACCACCCACGACGGGTGGCTTCAGAGGGACGGGGGCGCGGAAGGTGGGCAGGCAGGGCGGGGCTTTCGGCGGTTGCTTGCCTTTGAGGTGAAAGCTCGCGCGCCTCTTTCTCTCCCTCGCCCGATGTGAAAGTCGGATCTCCTGTTTTCTTTTCGGGCGCCGCGCCCCACGGCCGTGCTTGCTTGGTTGCTTCTTCTTCCTTGTCGCGCTCTTCTTCTCTGGTTAAGTTTGAGGTGCGGCAGAGTAGATTTTTTTCTGAAGGAGTTGGGCGAGGGTTTATGTGGGGGATTAAATTCGGTCCGTTTCGGTTGGTGTCTGATCCCTCCGGTCTTTATTTTCGCTGCCCGATTGATGGAGTGTTGAAGGGTAACGCGCGGAAGTAAGTAGGGTATCTCTGCGTCCAAGAGATGCCTTTCTTGCCATATTTTCTAATTTATGACGCACGATTATGTCCTGGGAAGCTAATCGTACCAAATCTCTGCCTGCTATCTAGTTCTATGTTTTTCCTAATTGATTCGGTTAAGATAGAATTGTAGGCCCGCTTACATGCCTCATAGCTAAGCTGTTCGTAGCTGATTTGGTTGCCGATTTTCTGTCGCCAAGCTTTCTTTTTGGTGTCAAAACCGACCTGTTTCCTTTCTTCCTGATTTTTACACAGCTTGCTTCATTAGAGAACGACAGTATCATAACCTTTTGATCTCTAAATATTTTGGTGGAACAACTGTTCTTGTGCCCGATCCACATATGCTATGATTTATACTGTAAACCTTGGATTTTTCTGGCCTTCTTTACCTTCTATTGTTTTTTTTAGATGATTCCCCCCCCTTCTATCAGTTGTGTTCTGAAGCTTTGATCTGTACTTTTAAGGTGAAGAAGAAGGTGCAGAAAGGGGACTCCAAATATGGCAAAGAAAGGGAAGTGGTTTAGTGCTGTCAGGAGAGTGTTCAGCTCCTCTGATCCGGAGGGGAAAGAAGCCAAGGTATAAAAATACTGTACTTTTACATGTACACATTTGACTTAAATTTTGCATTTGCCCTCATTTTCAGTAGCTTGTCATTGCAACCATTTTGACATTTGGCGACCTGTAGACTGAGAAGGCAGAGAAGCCGAAATCCAGGAGGAAATGGCCATTTGGCAAGTCAAAGCGCTTCGATCCGCCGACCTCGACAGTGTCAGACATCACTCCAGCAGCTCCATCGCCGCTGCCGCTGCCTCTTCCGCCTACGCAGCCTCCTCAGCCACAGCCCGAGGAGATAAAAGATGTCAAGCCAGTCGAAACGGAGAGTGAACAAAACAAGCATGCCTACTCCGTTGCGCTTGCCTCTGCTGTCGCTGCGGAAGCCGCTGCCGTCGCTGCCCAGGCCGCTGCTGAGGTTGTCCGCCTCACAGCAGTCCCCGCAGCCACATCAAGGACACCTGTTTGCTCACAGGAAGAACTCGCCGCTGTCAAGATTCAGACCGCCTTCAGGGGTTACTTGGTAATGAATCTACACTTGCGCGATGTTTATTGCTTGCTGTTGTTATCTATCTATATTAATATCTGTCCTTGGTAGCAATACAATAGCAACCATATGCTGCGATTGGTTTAGGTCACTATCTTCAGTTTTTACTGGCATGCGTAAGATGTCAGCCTGGTATGAATTAATACCCTTTAAGATACCTGATTTGGTTGGTAGAGAGAGTTGTTGTCTAATCCATCATTATCATGTCGTTGGTCCAATTTGGAATACAGCCAAGATTGTGCTTTGCTGGTCATTTTCAATCATACTTCTATTTGATGATTTTGATGTTCTTACGCATAAGAATGTGAATGATGATATGACAGCTGAATAAAAAATAATTCAGAATAGCGCGAACCATTATTAGGGTAGAACTCTTAAACTGTACTTCTTGGGATGAAGAGTCATATATATGTTATGTTTTTGTGTGGCATTGAGTGCTAACTCTTCTTTTTTGCATATAGTATAAATTGATTAATTACTCAATTTGGAAAATATTTGTGTAGGCAAGGAGAGCACTGCGTGCACTGAGAGGACTTGTTAGGCTGAAGTCGCTAGTTGATGGAAATGCTGTTAAACGCCAAACTGCCCACACCTTGCATTGCACACAAACAATGGCCAGAGTTCAAACCCAAATCTACTCTAGAAGGGTGAAGATGGAGGAGGAAAAACAGGCTCTTCAAAGGCAGCTCCAGTTGAAGCACCAAAGGGAACTTGAGAAAATGAAGGTGAGCACCGTTTTTGAATTAGTCCTTGCAAAGCTCTTCATCTTTTCTTTTCCCAAACATATGGTTTTTAAAAATAAGGAGACACAACCATGAGACACCCCCTGCGGAGCACAGCGCTCGAGCGCGGGTGGCGGGATAGGCGCACACCCACATGCGCGAGCGGGTAGCGGGATAGGCGCACACCCACATGCACACCTCTAGCCAACTTGTTGACGGACAGTTCTCCGCTCTATTTACAGAAAAAGAAGTTATTAATGATAAACAGTAAAAACATACCGCTCACTTTTGTTATACATCTTGAGTTATAGTTCTGATGTTACAATCCAACTTTCTTGGCAGATTGATGAAGACTGGGATCATAGCCATCAATCCAAAGAACAAATCGAGGCCAGCTTAATGATGAAACAAGAAGCTGCACTAAGACGAGAAAGAGCACTTGCATATGCATTTTCTCATCAGGCAAGCTGACTTTGGTTTCCCCTCATCTCTTGTACTTCTGTTGTGTGCTCCTTGCTTTTACCTAATGTAATTGTATTGTTCCGCTCAGCATATGTAGTAGTATTTCTCATCATATTGCCAATTCCATGTTCTTTTATCTCATGCAGTGGAAGAATTCTGGTCGAACTGTAACACCAACATTCACAGACCAAGGGAATCCTAATTGGGGCTGGAGCTGGATGGAACGCTGGATGTCAGCAAGGCCTTGGGAGAACCGAGTGGTGTCAAACAAGGATAAAGACGGTGCTCTGACAAAGAATCCCAGCACTAACGCTGCTCGAACTTTTGTGCCCCGTGCTCTCTCAATCCAGAGGCCTGCAACACCAAGCAAGTCAAGCCGTCCACCAAGCCGGCAATCACCATCAACCCCCCCATCAAAGAACCCCTCCGTTGCAGGAAAATTCAGACCTTCAAGTCCAAGAGATAGCTGGCTATACAGGGAGGATGACTTGAGGAGTATCACAAGCATACGCTCTGAGCGCCCAAGGAGGCTGAGCACAGGTGGAGGCTCGATCCAGGACGATTCGAGCCTAACAAGCACCCCAGCTCTCCCCAGCTACATGCAGTCCACAAAGTCTGCAAGAGCGAAATCTCGGTACCACATGGTATTCGCCGACAAGTTTGAGGTCCCTGATAGAACATCTCTGGTCCACTCATCGATAAAGAAGCGCCTATCCTTCCCAGCTGCAGAGAAACCAAATGTCACACCCGCAGATAAGCTGAAGGAAAGAGCGAGGCGCCATTCGGATCCTCCAAAGGTGGATCCTGCCTCCCTGAAGGATGTCCATGTTGCCTGATATGACCCGATGAACGTCAGGCGCTGTCACCTATGATTGCTAGATCGCCATCTTTTCCGTTTTTGTATTCTCTAGTTTAGATTGCTTTCTCTCAAGGTTGAACCCTCCGTGAAACTGTATGATCTGTCCGGGTTGATTTGAGACGATTCTAACTGTTTGCAGACAGAGGTTTTTCTCTGTGGATTGTGGTGTGTGATGCTGCAGAGAAGGAAATGTGAAGCGGCAAAAAAAAAAGTGAGAGATGATTGGTGTGCGCGTGGCTTTCAGTGTACATTATGAGTTTTCTTCGAGAGTATATGTACATTATTGGTTTGGATTCCTACTATTATTAACCACCATGCTTGAAATGTAAGACGCGTAAAATTCCTGACTATTGAGGCATGTGTTCTTGATGTGTATGTTATGGCAACTCAATCACTGATTAAGGATGATGCCGCTTGGCATCCTGAGTTGGTGTACTTGGTACATAGAGTTTCAATTTTTCCCAGTTGGCTTGCACTTGTTATAAAACCTGTATTTTCTTCTATCAAAGGCTACTACGATCGGCATTTAATGTTTTTGCAACATTGTGGTTTTTGGTTTTTGAAACGGCGGAACGACCTGATTCAGTTACCAATCAGGTTACAACAGGATTATGAAGCGTGATTGCTAACTATATAGGCTGTAGCTTGTGGTGGGCTGAAAAGGAACGTTTGTCTTCTTTCTGTCACCAAATTCGCTTTGCATTTGCCTCTGCAACCACTGCTTCTAGGCAATGCCTATTGCATGATGCTTGATTTGTACTCCAGCACTTTATCTGGTGGTACTCCCTAAGCACCTGCCGTAACGTTTCTTCAAAGGTGCCACTACCAACTTCAATAAATGAGAGATATACTCTAGCGGCATGCCTTGGTTGCGGTATGATTAAAAATAAACACGGCTCTGTAGATCTACCAATGCGTCTTCCATTTTTAAATCGCCTCACATTCTTCTGTTGTGGTTGCGCAGTTAGTTTTTGATATCGTAGGCTGTGCTGTGAACCATTCGTAATTTGTTCCCATCTAGCTGGAAATCTTCAGGGGCTTCCGTTACTTGAATACTTCTTGAACATCAGTACGGACGTAAGCGTTCATACACTGACCCCTATGAACGCATACACGCATACCCTATCTTTATAAGCATCTTCGAAAGACTGAGTCGGCATGTCATCTTGAAATTTACGAAGTCACCGTAGGCAAGCACCAGGACTTGGAATAATGCAAGCACCAGGACTCGAACCCTGGTGGCCTGCGGATACCACTATCCCTCTAACCATCCAACCACAAATTGGTTCGCCTTACTTGAATACTTGATGAGAGATCTTTGTGGCTTGTTTGGAATTCAGGATTAGGAAACTAGGCATGAAAATTTGTTGTCCTATGAAAATCCTTTGGTACAATCTGCAATCTTGTGAACCAGGACATAGGAAAAGGATTATTTTCCTTGGAACTGCAATCCTCTAACCCCTTCCCACCCCCCCACCATCCAATATTAATAATCTGAGTATCAATATTTCACTAAATAGAAATTTGAGTTATGTAGTAGATATAAGTTGTTAGTTCTAATTAGACCAGTCTCCTTGGGCACCTTCTATACCGCTGAATGGACAGGTTGCTAACTTGGCGGGAGCCAACGGCGGAAGGTTTGGTCAAATTGATGAGTTTTCTTTTCAGTGACGACTACAAGCACTAAAGCAAGCCGAAAACGTGCCGTCGTCATCGCCCCTCCCTCCCCAGAGCCGCGCAAAACTTATTGTAGTAGACAGTCGGGAAGTCGTCGTGCTAAAACCCCATAGGACTAGCTCAACTGAACAACAACCGCCGCCGATGAAGAGTAACATAGATCGTAAGGATCCAACCTGAAGACACATGAACGTAGATGAACTATGACCAGATCCGAGTAAATCCACCAAGGGCAGATTCGCCGGAGACACACCTCCACATGCCCACCGACGATGCTAGACACATCATCGGCACGAGGGCTAGGAGGGGAGAACTGTTGGGGAACGTAGTAATTTCAAAAAATTTCCTACGCACACGCAAGACCATGGTGATGGCATAGCAACGAGAGGGAGAGTGTGTCCACGCACTCTCGAGACCGAAAGCGAAGCGTTATAACAACGCGGTTGATGTAGTCGTGCGCCTTTACGATCCGACCGATCCAAGTACCGAACGACGGCACCTCCGAGTTCAGACACGTTCACTCGATGACGATCCCGTGCTTCGATCCAGCAAAGCGTCGGGGATGAGTTCCGGCCTGACGACGGCGTGGATGATGATGCTTCACCGGCGCAGGCTTCGCCTAAGCTCATGACGATATGACCGAGGTGGAATATGGTGGAGGGGCACCGCACACGGCTAAGAACGATCACGCAGATCAACTTATGTGTCATGGGGTGCCCCTGCCTCGTATATAAAGGAGCAAGGGAGGGCGGCCAAGGAGGAGGAGGCGCCAGGGGGAGTCCTACTCCCACCGGAGTAGGACTCCTCCTTTCCTAGTAGGAGTAGGAGAGAAGGAAGGGGAAGGGAGGAGGGGCGGCCCCCCCTAGTCCAATTCGGACTAGGCCTTGGGCGCGCGGCCTGCCCTAGGCAGCCCTCTCTTTCCCGCAGGGCCCAATAAGGCCCAATACTTCTCCCGGCGAATTCCGTAACTCTCCCACTCGAAAAATACCGAATCATTCGAACCTTCCGAACTCCGAATATAGTCGTCCAATATATCGATCTTTACGTCTCGACCATTTCGAGACTCCTCGTCATGTCCCCGATCTCATCCGGGACTCCGAACTCCTTCGGTACATCAAAACTCATAAACTCATAATATAACCGCATCGAAACCTTAGCGTGCGGACCCTACGGGTTCGAGTACTATGTAGACATGACCTAGAACTATTCTCGGTCAATAACCAATAGCGGGACCTGGATGCCCATATTGGCTCCTACATATTCTACAAAGATCTTTATCGGTAAAACCGCATAACAACATGCGTTGTTCCCTTTGTCATCGGTATGTTACTTGCCCGAGATTCGATCGTCGGTATCCAATACCTAGTTCAATCTCGCCACCGCAAGTCTCTTTACTCGCTCGTAATGCATCATCCCGTAACCAACTCATTGGTCACATTGCTTGCAAGGCTTATAATGATGTGCATTACCGAGAGGGCCCAGAGATACCTCTCCGACAATCGGAGTGACAAAACCTAATCTCAAATACGCCAACCCAACATGTACCTTTGGAGACACCTGTAGTACTCCTTTATAATCACCCGATTCGTTGTGACGTTTGGTAGCACCAAAGTGTTCCTCCGTAAACGGGAGTTGCATAATCTCATAGTTACAGAACATGTATAAGTCATGAAGAAAGCAATAGCAATATACTAAACGATCAAGTGCTAGGCTAACGGAATGGGTCATGTCAATCACATCATTCTCCTAATGATGTGATCCCATTAATCAAATAACAACACATGTCTATGGTTAGGAAACATAACCATCTTTGATTAATGAGCTAGTCAAGTAGAGGCATACTAGCGACACTATGTTTGTCTATGTATTCACACATGTATTATGTTTCCGGTTAATACAATTCTAGCATGAATAATAAACATTTATCATGAAATAAGGAAATAAATAATAACTTTATTATTGCCTCTAGGGCATATTTCCTTCAGTCTCCCACTTGCACTAGAGTCAATAATCTAGTTCACATCATCATGTGATTTAACACTAATATTCACATCTGTATGTGATTAACACCCATAGTTCACATCGTCATGTGACCAACACCCAAAGGGTTTACTAGAGTCAATAATCTAGTTCACATTGCTATGTGATTAACACCCAAAGAGTACTAAGGGATGATCATGTTTTGCTCGTGAGAGAAGCTTAGTCAACGGGTCTGTCACATTCAGAGCCGTATGTATTTTGCAAATATTCTATGTCTACAATGCTCTGCACGGGGCTACTCTAGCCAATTGCTCCCACTTACAATATGTATCCAGATTGAGACTTAGAGTCATCTGGATCAGTGTAAAAAGCTTGCATCGATGTAACTCTTTACGACGGGCTCTTTTATCACCTCCATAATCGAGAAATATTTCCTTAGTCCTCACTAAGGATGTTCTTGACCAATGTCCAGTGGTCTACTCCTAGATCACTATTGTACTCCCTTGCCAAATTCAGAGCAAGGTATACAATAGGTCTGGTACATAGCATAGCATACTTTATAGAACCTATGACTGAGGCATAGGGAATGACTTTCATTCTCTTTTCTATTTTCTGCCGTGGTCGGGATTTGAGTCTTACTCAATTTCACACCTTTGCAACACAGGCAAGAACTTTTTCTTTAACTGTTCCATTTTGAACTACTTCAAAATCTTGACAAGGTATGTACTTATTGAAAAAATTTATCAAGCGTTTTGATCTATCTCAATAGATCTTGATGCTCAATTTGTACGCAGCTTCACCGAGGTCCTTCTTTGAAAAACTCCTTTCAAATACTCCTTTATGCTTTGCAGAATAATTCTACATTATTTCCGATCAACAATATGTCATTCACATATACTTATCGAAATGCTGTAGTGCTCCCACTCACTTTCTTGTAAATACAGCTTCTCCAAAAGTCTCAGATAAAACCATATGCTTTGATCAACTCATCAAAGCGTATATTCCAACTCCGAGATGCTTGCACCAGTCCATTGATGGATCGCTGAGCTTGCACATTTTGTTAGCTCCTTTAGGATTGAAAAAAAAACTTCTGGTTGCATCATATACAACTCTTCTTTAATAAATCCATTAAAGAATGTAGTTTTGACATCCATTTGCCAGATTTCATAAAATGTGGCAATTGCTAACATGATTCAGACAGACTTAAGAATCGCTACAGTTGAGAAAATCTCATTGTAGTCAACACCTTGAACTTGTTGAAAACCTTTTTGCAACAAGTCGAGCTTTGTAGATAGTAACACTACTATCAGTGTCCGTCTTCCTCTTGAAGATCCATTTATTTAACATGGCTTGCTGATCATCGAGCAAGTCAATCAAAGTCCATACTTTGTTCTCATACATGGATTATATCTCAGATTTTATGGCCTCAAGCCATTTCGCGGAATCTGGGCTCATCATCGCTTCCTCATAGTTCGTAGGTTCATCATGGTCTAGTAACATGACTTCCGAACATGATTACCGTACCACTCGGTGCGGATCTTACTCGAAGACCTACGAGGTTTGGTAGCAACTTGATCTGAAGTTTCATGATCATCATCATTAACTTCTTTACTAATTGGTGTAGGAATCACTGGAACTGATTTATGTGATGAACTACTTTCCAATAAGGGAGAAGGTACAATTACCTTATCAAGTTCTACTTTCCTCCCACTCACTTCTTTCGAGAGAAACTCCTTCTCTAGAAAGGATCCATTTTTAGCAACGAATAACTTGCCTTCGGATCTGTGATAGAAGATGTACCCAATAGTTACCTTTGGGTATTCTATGAGGACTCACTTTTCCGATTTGGGTTCGAGCTTATCAGGTTGAAACCTTTTCATATAAGCATCGCAACTCCAAGCTTTAAGAAACGACAGCTTAGGTTTATTGCTAAACCATAGTTCATACGGTGTCATCTCAACGGATTTAGATGGTGCCCCTATTAAACGTGAATGCAGCTGTCTCTAATGCATAACCCCAAAACGATAATGGTAAATCAATAAGAGACATCATAGATCGCACCATATCCAATAAAGTGCGGTTACGACGTTCGGACACACCATTATGCTGTGGTGTTCCAGGTGGCGTGAGTAGTGAAACTATTTCACATTGTTTTAACTGAAGGCCAAACTCGTAACTCAAATATTTTTCCTCTGCGATCATATCGTAGAAACTTTTATTTTCTTGTTACGATGATTCTTCACTTCACTCTGAAATTCTTTGAACTTTTTAAATGTTTCAGACTTATGTTTCATCAAGTAGATATACCCATATCTACTCAAATCATCTTGTGAAGGTCAGAAAAACAACGATACTTGCCACGAGCATCAACACTCATTGGATCGCATACATCGGTATGTATTATTTCAATAAGTCAGTAGCTTGTTCCATTGTTCCGAAGAACGGAGTTTTAGTCATCTCGCCCAAAGGCACGGTTCGTAAGCATCAAATGATTCATAACCAAGTGATTCAAAAAATCCATCTTTATGGAGTTTCTTCATGCGCTTTATACCGATATGACCCAAACGGCAGTGCCACAAATAAGTTGCACTATCATTATTAACTTTGCATCTTTTGGCATCAATATTATGAATATGTGTATCACTACGATCGAGATCCAACAAACTATTTTCATTGGGTGCATGACCATTGAAGGTTTTATTCATTTAAACAGAACAACAATTATTCTCGATTTTAAATGAATAATCAGATTGCAATGAACATGATCAAATCATATTCATGCTCAACGCAAACGCCAAATAACATTTATTTAGGTTTATCACTAATCCCGAAAGTATAGGGAGTGAACGATGATGATCATATCAATCTTGGAACTACTTTCAACACTCATCGTTACTTCCCCTTCAACTAGTCTTTGTTTATTCTGTAACTCCTGTTTGAGTTACTAATCTTAGCAACCGAACAAGTATCAAATACTGGGGCTACTATAAACACTAGTAAAGCACACATCAATAACTCAGATATCAAATATACCCTTGTTCACTTTGCCATCCTTCTTATCCACCAAATATTTGGGGTATTTCCGCTTCCAAAGGACCATTTCCTATGCAAAGTAAGCACTCAGTTTCAGGCTTTGGTCCAGCTTTGGGCTTCTTCGCAGGAGTGACAACTTACTTGTCTTTCTACTTGAAGTTCCCTTTCTTTCCCTTTGCCCTTTTCTTAAAACTAGTGGTCTTGTCAATCATCAACACTTGATGCTCTTTCTTGATTTCTACCTTCGTCGATTTTAGCATCACGAAGAGCTTGGGATTTACTTTTGTCATCCCTTGCATATTATAGTTCATCACGAAGTTCTAGTAACTTAGTGATGGTGACTAGAGAATTCATCAATCACTATCTTATCTGGAAGATTAACTCCCACTTGATTCAAGCGATTAAAGTACCTGCATAATCTGAGCACATGCTCATTAGTTGAGCGATTCTCCTCCATCTTTTAGCTATAGAACTTGTTGGAGACTTAATATCTCTCAACTCGGTATTTGCTTGAAATATTAACTTCAATTCTGGAACATCTCATATGGTCCATGACGCTCAAAACGCCTTTGAAGTACCGATTCTAAGCCTTAAGCATGGTGCACTAAACTATCAAGTAGTCATCATATTGAGCTAGCCAAACGCTCATAACGTATGCATCTGCTCCTGCAATAGGTCTGTCACCTAGCGGTGCATTAAGGACATAATTCTTCATGCAGCAATGAGGACAAACCTCGATCACGGATCCAATCCGCATCATTGCTACTAACATTTTCAATACAATTTTCTAGGAACACATATAAAAACATCGGGAAGCAAAAACATAGGGAAGCAACAACGTGAGCTATTGATCTACAACATAATTTGCAAAATACTACCAGACTAAGTTCATGATAAATTAAAGTTCAATTAATCATATTACTTAAGAACTCCCACTTAGATAGACATCTCTCCGTTATCTAAGTGATTACGTGATCCAAATCAACTAAACCATGTCCGATCATCACGTGAGATGGAGTAGTTTCAATGGTGAACATCACTACGTTGATCATATCTACTATATGATTCACGCTCGACCTTCGGTCTCCGTGTTCGAGGCCATATCTGTTATATGCTAGGCTCGTCAAGTTTAACTTGAGTATTCGCGTGCGCAACTGTTTTGCACCCGCTGTATTTGAACGTAGAGCCTATCACACCCGATCATCACGTGGTGTCTCAAAGACGAAGAACTTTCGCAACGGTGCATACTCGGGAGAACACTTCTTGATAATTTTAGTGAGAGATCATCTTATAATGCTACCGTCAATCAAAGCAAGATAAGATGCATAAAGGATAAACATCACATGCAATCAATATAAGTGATATGATATGGCCATCATCATCTTGTGCTTGTGATTCCATCTCCGGCACCGCCATGATCACCATTGTCACCGGCGCGACACCTTGATCTCCATCGTAGCATCGTTGTCGCCTCGCCAACTATTGCTTCTACGACTATCGCTATCGCTTAGTGATAAAGTAAAGCAATTACATGGCTTTTGCATTTCATACAATAAAGCGACAACCATATGGCTCCTGCCAGCTTGCCGATAACTTCGGTTACAAAACATGATCATCTCATACAATAAATATAGCATCACGCCTTTACCATATCACATCACAACATGCCCTGCAAAAACAAGTTAGACGCCCTCTACTTTGTTGTTGCAAGTTTTACGTGGCTGCTACGGGCTGAGCAAGAACCGTTCTTACCTACGCATCAAAACCACAACGATAGTTTGTCAAGTTGGTGCTGTTTTAACCTTCGCAAGGACCGGGCGTAGCCACACTCGGTTCAACTAAAGTGAGAGAAACAGACACCCGCCGGTCACCTTTAAGCAACGAGTGCTCAAGCGGTGAAACCAGTCTCGCGTAAGCGTCTGGCGTAATGTCGGTCCGGCCGCTTCATCTCACAATACCGCTGAACCAAAGTATGACATGCTGGTAAGCAAGATGACTTATATCGCCCACAACTCACTTGTGTTCTACTCGTGCATATGACATCAACGCATAAAACCAGGCTCGGATGCCATGTTGGGGAACGTAGTAATTTCAAAAATTTCCTACGCACACACAAGACCATGGTGATGGCATAGCAACGAGAGGGAGAGTGTGTCCACGCACTCGTGAGACCGAAAGCGGAGGCGTTATAACAACGCTGTTGATGTAGTCGACGCCTTCACGATCCGACCGATCCAAGTACCGAACGTCACGGCACCTCCGAGTTCAGACACGCTCAGCTTGATGACGATCCCGTGCTCGATCCAGCAAAGCGTCGGGATGAGTTCCACAAGACGACGGCGTGGTGACGATGATGATGCTTCATCGGCGCAGGCTTCGCCTAAGCTCCGCGATGATATGACCGAGGTGGAATATGGTGGAGGGGGGCACCGCACACGGCTAAGAACGATCACGCAGATCAACTTATGTGTCATGGGGTGCCCCCGCCTGTGATATAAAGGAGCAAGGGAGGGCGGCCAAGGAGGAGGAGGCGCCCAGGGGGGAGTCCTACTCCCACCAGAGTAGGACTCCTCCTTTCCTAGTAGGAGTAGAAGAGAAGGAAGGGAGGGAGGAGGGGTGCGGCCTCCCCTAGTCCACCGGACTAGGCCTTGGGCGCGCAGCCTGCCCTAGGCAGCCCTCTCTCTTTCGCAGGGCCCAATAAGGCCCAATACTTCTCCCGCGAATTCCGTAACTCTCCTAGATTCAAAATACCCGAATCATTCGAACCTTTCCGAACTCTGAATATAGTCGTCCAATATATCGATCTTTACGCCTCGACCATTTCGAGACTCCTCGTCATGTCCCCGATCTCATCCGGACTCAATTCCTTCGGTACATCAAAACTCATAAACTCATAATATAACCATCATCGAAACCTTGCGTGCGGACCCTACGGGTTCGAGAACTATGTAGACATGACCTAGAACTATTCTCGGTCAATAACCAATAGCGGACCTGGATGCCCATATTGGCTCCTACATATTCTACGAAGATCTTTATCGGTAAAACCGCATAACAACATACGTTGTTCCCTTTGTCATCGGTATGTTACTTGCCCGAGATTCGATCGTCGGTATCCAATACCTAGTTCAATCTCGCCACCGCAAGTCTCTTTACTCGCTCAGAATGCATCATCCCGTAACCAACTCATTGGTCACATTGCTTGCAAGGCTTATAATGATGTGCATTACCGAGAGGGCCCAGAGATACCTCTCCGACAATCGGAGTGACAAAACCTAATCTCAAATACGCCAACCCAACATGTACCTTTGGAGACACCTGTAGTACTCCTTTATAATCACCCATTACGTTGTGACGCTTGGTAGCACCAAAGTGTTCCTCCTGTAAACGGAGTTGCATAATCTCATAGTTACAGGAACATGTATAAGTCATGAAGAAAGCAATAGCAATATACTAAACGATCAAGTGCTAGGCTAACGGAATGGGTCATGTCAATCACATCATTCTCCTAATGATGTGATCCCATTAATCAAATAACAACACATGTCTATGGTTAGGAAACATAACCATCTTTGATTAATGAGCTAGTCAAGTAGAGGCATACTAGTGACACTATGTTTGTCTATGTATTCACACATGTATTATGTTTCCGGTTAATACAATTCTAGCATGAATAATAAACATTTATCATGAAATAAGGAAATAAATAATAACTTTATTATTGCCTCTAGGGCATATTTCCTTCAAGAACCTTATTCCATCTTCAGAGAACCGTCGTCGTCTCGTCTTCCTGAGCAGAACACAAACCCTAACAAAACGCGGAGGAACAACTGAAAACATAGCCCTTCCGCCAGCAAGGGATGAGATCCACCGTGCCGCCATGGCCCTTAGGCCACCGGAGACAAGGCGGACCGGCGGCGGCGCCGATGAAAGGCAGAGGAATTCTTTCTAACGTGAAACTGATGAATATTGGAAACAAATTATGGCACTTACTCCAGGAAAATTAGTAAGAAAAGAAAGAAACAACAAAAACAAAAAAAAGGAAAAAAGAAGAAGAAAAAAGAGGCAATGGCCTCCTGCACACAGGCCAGCACATTTTAGGTAGGTGCCTGGTTGTGCCCGCTAGTTGGACCGGCCCATTTGCAAGCTAAGCGAGATATAGCCGCGCCCACGAACGCCTACTTGACACAAAATGCGCCAAATACGAAATTCCAGGAATTCCTATAGTATTAGCATCTTTTAGGGGATAAAGTCAAATTTTATTGATCAAATACCACAGAAAGTGAAATACATCTCGGATAATTAAGAACGCCTACCCAGTCCTCTAAGAGCAAGTACAATAAGCTTATGTAAGTAGGTTATAAGACTTAAAATTATTTTTTCTACTGGCGTGGAAGGGAGAGAAGAAGAGAGAGAAGGGGAGCCGGCTACAGAATAAGAGCCCTGCAGCATGTACTCCTAGGCATTACTATGTGAGAGTGGGAGGTATGAGATGTATTAACTAAGTAGTGCATCTTTATATTTAGCTATTGTATTTGCTGGCTGTAAGCTTGGCTATAAATAACATGATAATATCATATAGCCATCAAGTTTTTTTAGAGATGCCAACACTTTTTATTGATCTATGATAGCAATGAGAGGAATACATGCCAGGTCATGAGGAGATAAAAGCCACAAATGGCGATCCTGATCAAGGAAAAGAGAGTGTTAGACAAGATTTTGTGCATCATTATTTGATGCTCTACTTTCAAAAATAAAGCTACAATTATTAAAAGCGGAACTCCCCAGAGAGATTCCTTTGATGACTTGATAAATAAGCTCCTCCAGTCCCTCCTTGTATATCAGCTACCACCTGCTTGCAGTCGCAAGCCACCACGAAATTTTGAAGGGATAGGTCTTCGACTAACGCCAGCGCTTCACGGCACGTGATTGCTTCCAGCATGCCGGATCAACAACTCCTGGAATGACCAACGGCGAGGAACCCATGTACTGACCATGCTGGTCTCTGCATACCGCTGCAGCTGCCCCTAGACCACTGGCATTAGCTGAATGTACGTATTAGCCATGCTCTAAAGCGGTCATTACCAAACCTTGGGCTTTACACGTAAAGAAAACAACTTGGGCTTTCTCCAATACTGGTATCAGGCCCAGCTTAGTACGCGTCGGCCCGTGCGTGTTGTCGTTAACCAGGAGGAAACCGGCGTGCGAAGGGACTCTCCTTCTCTCTCTCAAAAAAAAAAAAAAAAAAAAAACCCGAAGGAACTCCCCTGCATAAAAACTGACCTTCCTCGTCGTGCTCCTTCGGTCCGTTCTGTCCTCCTCCGTCCCTCCCTCCTTCCATCGCTCGCGCCTCGCGGATCTCAGGTACGGCGCAACTCCTCTCTCTCCCGCTCCCCGCCGCACGCCATGTCACCACCACCCCCTCCGCAACCGCCTACCTCTGCGCCCACTAGGGTTTGCTCTTCTCTGCCTCCCGCCGGATACCTCGGGGCGCGCCAGGATCCGATTGATCACGAGTCGTGCCCCCTACGCGCTTACCAACCTTCTCGCCCGCGTTCCCAGATCCGTGAATCTGTAAAATCCGTTTTCGCGAGGCATTGTTCGTGTCTAATAGTTCGCGAATCTGTGATCAGTTTGGGTTCAGACGGTCGGTGCGTGGAGCGGCTGCAGCTTGCGGTTATCAGTTTGGATCTGTAGTAAACTCCAATGGCGGCTCGTAGTTAGTAGTGTCAGTAATAGTTGGGTTCTGAGATAACGAGTTTGAAGATGACAATTCGGTTCTGGGATGGCAATTCGGATGTCAAATCTGCCGTTGCCATATCAGTTGTCTGCCGGGCCTGTCTACATTATGCTCGACTTGTTTGGATAGTTTAGCTCGAGGGTCTTAGAATTCTTTTAACGTGTTCTGATGTTGTTTGAGTAGCGATATCTGATCATAGTTTTTAATCTGCATCTGCATCACGGTGAATGCTTTAGGATAGTGTTATTTTAACTGACGTCAACCAGTTATTACCTACTTATATGGACATTGTACTTTCGAAATTCATAAAATATGGTATTGGTCTGGGAAAATATGTCTGAATTCACTTGTGTTCATAATGATTACCTTCATGTAGATGTTCCCTTGTCTTTCTGTTCTTGCGTTTTACTTTACCTTGTGATTTGGCGTCAAAATGCACCTGTATCTCATTAATATATATTAACATACTGTATTCGCTGTCACGAGCAAAACTTAAGTGGCAGAATATTTTGTGAAATCCTATTTGATATGTGCATAAAACATTTATTTCTTGTCCATACTCTTTGTATATGAGTGGCTGTAGATTTGCAGTTCTCAATACTTTCAAGTTTCAACTATCTTGCATGCTTTGTTTCTGTGAGAAATAATTAGCTTCTCTCTTGCAGTTCTATAACTTGTCGATTTGGCCTTGGTAATTCCTGGGACTGAAAATGGTGAGTGTGTTTATTTTAGTTCCTGGTACTTTATTTTAGTTCATTAATTCTAAGTAGTAATATTTTTTCCCTAGAACTACTCAGAATAAATGACTGTTTTTTTTTATATGCACTCAGGTGGTTCTGGCAGCTTCTATAATATCAAAGTCTGGAAAGGGTGAGTCTGTTTGAAATTCCGTAGTTACTAAATTTCTTCTATTGATCCATGAGTTGGTTACGAGATCTTATGGGTTTCAGCTCTAGCCTACCCAAACTTGTTTGTGATTAAAGGCTTTGTTGTTGTTGTTGTTGTTGTTGTTGTACTGAAGTCCTTTTATTGATTCTCATGTGAGATATATCCTCTTTTTATAATGTTTTCAAGAAAAAACAGATATGCAGCCTAATCTTAGTAGCTATAGGCATATAGGAAAATCTGTCTTATATGGATGAGTAGAGTTGTTTATAACAGCAGCTCTGAAACGGCCTTTCTGCTTCAGTGTTGTTCAGTAAATCTATGATTTATGTTTTTCTTAGTGTATGTTTATATCTACAGCTGTATTCTATATATGATATGATATTGTTTATTTACTTGAACTGCAGCACTTGCTTCAAGGCAATATGTAGACATGTCTCGGATAAGGATCGAGGGACTGCTTGCAGCGTTTCCAAAGTTGGTTGGAACTGGAAAGCAACATACTTATGTTGAGACAGAAAATGTCCGTTATGTTTATCAACCAATTGAAGAGCTGTATCTGCTACTCATCACAAATAAGCAGAGCAACATCCTTGAAGATCTGGACACACTGAGGCTGCTCTCCAAAATTGTATCCTACTTTCAATCATGTTATATTTCTGTTGTCGAAAGCTAGGTTGTTGCAATTTTAAAAAGGATTGTGCCAAAAAAAGAAAAGAATAAGATGTAGCTAACTCAGAAAAAAAAACACTAAATGCTAGCAACTCGATATCAAACTTATTGGAACAAAAATCAACTCAATGATCATAGGTCAGTAGACTATTACAATCTGTTTTTTTTTCTTAAAACCTAGTTATATAATTGGTTTTTATATGAATCAATGTTGCAATGGTTTCCTTGAATATCTATAAAGGTACCTGAATACTCCCCTTCTTTGGACGAAGAGGGTGTCTGCAAGGCTGCATTCCAAATTATATTTGCTTTTGACGAAGCCATTTCTCTTGGAAACAAGGAAAATGTAACTGTTCCACAAATTAAACAATATTGTGAAATGGAGAGCCATGAAGAGAAGCTGCATAAGCTGATCATGCAAAGCAAGATAAATGACACTAACGATCTCATGAGGAGAAAAGTTACTGAGATTGAGAAAAACAAGGTTTGTCCTACATATACTTGAACAAAAAACATGTTCTTAGTTTAGGCGTTACAAGGGATGTCCACCCCTATTACTAGCCCCCCATGTAGACATAACAATCTTTTTTGCTGGATTGTGCAGATTGATAGAGGTAAGACTGGGGAAGGATTTGCTCCGACAAGAACTCCAAATAGCTTTAATGACATGAACATTAGAGGTGGTCCAGGGTCAGAGATTAATCCTATATTTACTGACAAGACAAGAGGTTTGTACTCAGAAAAAATGCATGTTGCGTGGAAACAGAAACCTATGTATTAGTAACATATTTGTTCTCTTTTACCACTGATGTTAATATTTATGTTTTCAATTTGTAGTATCGTATACTTGCAGTAAATTTGTGCATAAATAATTGATGGTGTATCGGATGGAATCTGGATGATCACGTATCATATGCTTGCATTCCCCTAGGACACTTCCAATCCAATATGGATCATCCGTGGATTCATGATAATTATTAGCCGGTTCTCATTATGCTTTACCCTATTCATTTTATCAGGCATTTGCAATTGGTTCTATTCAAGTAGACTAAGTCCCTAGCATGGAGTATATTTACTTTTGCAGTAGGTGACTTGTTCATGAATTAAAAGATGTAACTATCTGTCGTGTCAGCAAGTAAATTATCATCTTAGTTTGAAAGTTATGACGTGTTCTGATTCACAACCAATTAACAAGGAAAAAAGTAGAGCAGTTGCAAGAAAGAAATATCTTCGTTCACATATTTCACACAATTTGCTGAGACTTGCATGACTTCAAACAGTAAAGCTTTCTTTTATGGTGATATGTGGTTAGAGGAGAGATGAGGCAACCAATGTGTGAGTATGGATTTGGCTTTGTGGCTATTATTTGTGTTAACTGCTAGGTGCATTTATACAGGGCGATCGTCTGCTCCTTCTCCTGCTCCTAGTAAAATGTCTGGTGGAATGAAATTAAGTAAAGCGCACAAGCCAAATCAGTTCCTGGAGTCTTTGAAAGCTGAAGGAGAAGTTATTCTGGAGGATACTCAGCTAAAGTCAAGGTCATCATCATCTATTCCACCAAGTGATCCTATCACAGTGACCATTGAAGAGAAGTTGAATGCCACAGTTAAAAGGGATGGCGGAGTTACTAATTTTGATGTTCAAGGAACCCTTGCTCTCCAAGTTCTTAATGACACTGATGGTTATATCCAGTTGCAGGTCATTTTCTATGTCTGAGTTCTGGATCTTTACATTCTGATACTACTCATTCACTTGGAACATTCAGACTATGAAGCAATGCAATCTGTTAATTCAGTTTTAATATGAATTTGCATAAAGCTTCTGTTCATGTGTATTTATAGTAGTGAGTCACACTGTTTTGTACAGTCCTCAATATCCATTGATGCGACTAATGAAATGGTCTGTTAGATCACTCATAGCACACAATAACCAAACTTCCATATATAACTCACCACTGTCCTATCTTACACTATGAATTTTTGAGACAGGAAAAGTGACACAATTTTGTTTAGTACATGCTACTGTAGCACCATGAGTAGGAGTTGCTTGCCTGCAAGCACTGCTTTTTTGGCTAACAGCACGTTTGAAATTACTAAAATTTTAATTTGGAGATACAATTTTTTCCTACATTTGGTACAGATTGAGAACCAAGATGCACCTGGACTTAGCTTCAGGACGCACCCTAATATTGACAAACAGCTATTCAACGGCCAGAAAATTGTTGGGGCAAGAGATCCAACAAGGCCTTTCCCCAGTGGTCAAAATGAAACACCCCTGGTGAAATGGAGAATCGAGGGGTTGAATGAGTCTTCTCTGCCATTGACAGGTATACTGCAACTGTTTGCTTTTAGTAGCTTGCTGGTTTGTACTTGCATAACCTGTTTTTGCCAATTCCAGTGGTTTGTACTTGTGTAACCTGTTTTTGCCAATTCCAGTCAGTTGCTGGCCTTCAACATCTGGAAATACAACTGTTGTGAACATTGAATATGAAGCTTCAGACATGTTTGATTTGCACAATGTTATCGTCTCTATCCCTCTGCCCGCACTTAGGGATGCTCCAAGTGTAAAGCAGATAGATGGAGAATGGAGGTAATGTTCTAACTTCCTCATCTTCTCTTAAATACCCTGCTAAAATGTGCCCAGCATGTGCACAGACCAAGAAACACTAAATGTGGGACAAATTTCCATGTACACACACTTGTTAAATGACATGCTACAACCACTCCCAGAACATATTAAGGGCATAGAGTGGAAATATGGCAATAACTATGCTCTTGGTTCACACAAGACTCACTGTGAAGACACCTGAGTCCGAGGACACTTTATAGTCAAATGGAGTAGTAATTTGATGTATATTTAGGCTGTATTTAACATGGCTCAGTATTTCATTCTTATGTAGCACGTATAACAAATTAAGCAGCTTTAAAAACAAGTGATTAAATTTATTCCACATTAAAAAAATGACTTACTCGGATGATAATTTCTCCAGGTCACCCATCCATTTCATTCCTCTTTAAAATAGTTTCTTTATGCAAGTTTCTCCGGATTGTCCATCTAGTTAGTTATTACCTGCACTCACGGTCTTGTGTCTTTATTTATCCAGGTATGACTCAAGAAACTCTGTGTTGGAATGGTCTGTTATGCTTATCGATCAATCCAACCGAAGGTACATGAAGTATATTTTCTCAGTAGTGTTACCTCTATCATGCAGTTTGTTCCCATGGTGTTGATAACACTTGTCTTCTATTTATTTTTTCATTTGCAGTGGTTCCATGGAGTTCTCTGTTCCCGCTGCTGATCCATCGACATTTTTTCCCATCTCTGTTGGATTTTCTGCATCAAATACATTTAGTAACGTGAAGGTTTGTTATATTACTTGTTTACATGCATGCTTGCATCTTCCCCTGCTTTGCTCTAGTGACTCCAGAACTATGGACACAGATAAGCATAATGCTATACTGAGAATAGCATATTGTATTTGAATGTGGAATTTGCATAGTTGTGTGGCTGTATCACATCATTTGACTTGCATTAAGGCTGGTTGAATATTCATTGTCTCTGCAGTACGTACAACCTCACAGAATTTTCCAGTATGATGTTAGACAGTGAACAGTCTACCTGTGTAGAGTTTGTATGTTTTGCTTCCTTGCCTCTTCCTTTCCATGTGTCAAGCAGTAGGATGTCCTCTTACTGGCTTTTATGGCATTTTGATCTACTCTGCTTTGCAATTAATATTTTCAGGCACATTTCAAATTTCTTTATGTCCACCCTTGCCTCATCATTTCTTTAGGAGCAGCACTTTGGAAAAAGAATAAACCAAATAAGTTTATAGTAGGTCTCTAGTCGTAAACTGATACTGGAAGCATTTTATTTATGGGCTTTGTGATATTTCTTACTGTTTACTCGATGAGACTGCAGCACATCGTTCCAGAAATGCTATTCTGCTTGGGCTGAGTTAATCCATTTGTCTAGGTTCGATGTTTCTCGAATCTGTAATTCTTATGATCTCCTGCAAATTCTGGTTTCAGGTTACTGCCATCCTTCCATTGCAGGGAGGTACTTCAAAATATTCACAGCAGGTTCGACTGGTCACTGTTAACTATCAAGTGGTCTGATGTCGTTTGTTCTGGTCGAGTGATTGCGCAAATCTGGGGAGTATATAGGAACTTTTGATTTTTGTTCATGAAATGTTGAGCCGTTGCGACATCATCTTTCGGCTCAAGAGTTTCATGGTATAGAGGATAAAAAGCTGGTATACGGAAATGCATTTTTGTACTTTATATTGTAGATTGGTGAACGGAACGTTGTGTTCTTTGTGCCCACAGATGCAGTATATGGAAATTCTTTGTGCCCACAGATGCAGTATATGGAAATATATATGACACTCTCGTCGCCCGTTTTCTGCTGTTACTACATTGTTGGATGTCATCCACTAATATGTTTTTTAAATGCGTGTTAAGTGGTCGCTTGTAGTTTGTATTCTTTCATCTTTTGTTTGAGTCTTACTTTCACCTTCAGTCAAATGTATCCGATTGCTTAACAAGATGCACAAATGCAATTTTCTTGTGGTTGGTTCTGGATCCTTACCGGCGTTTGGGGTTGTATTGTTTCTGGAACGTTCCAGCAAGACCCGTTTGCTGTCCATGGCCAGAAGGCGAGATGTGGTCGTTGCCGGCCAGTGTGATGTGTGGCGATCTGGGCCGTTAGAACTCTGGATTGTTCCAGATGCGCGTCCTAATTCGTACAGTTGTACCAGTACCTGTTCGTCTTTTTCTGCTTTTGATTAGGACAGCGCATTGTTTACCGCTGGATTATGTGTGCTCTGTATGGTTCAGGAGAGAGGAAGAATTCATCACGAATTGCAAAGGTGAACACTGGACGCGAAATTCCTCGCATTTTTTGTCACTTTCTTTGCCAAACCCTGAATAAATCGCTCCATCGGCCGTCACTCAGGTCACGCACACACTCTCCAAGTCTCCATCCCTGCACTCAGCGTTGCTCGTCTCGTCTCCCAAACGCCACCATACATACGTTCCCATGGCGATCAGCAGCAGAGCTGCAGCTTGTACCGCACTGAGTTTCCCGAGCACCGCCGCCGCCGCGCCACGCTTGAGCGTCTCCGTGAACCGGAGAGCTCAGCCGAGGAAGGCGATGGCAGCCGCGGCGCGCGCGACCAGGGCTGGCGGCGCGGTGCTGGACCCGCCGGCCTTCGACCAGTCCCAGCTCGACACCCTGCCCCCAGCACAAGAAGGTGCGCATTCAGCAACGCCGAACCAAAACCAAATCATCGTTTTGAGCTCTCCATTCCTGATGCTCTCGGTGCGCCGATATTGATATATTGCGTTGCGTCATTGCATGCAGGAGGAGACACGGGGAGGCTCAAGAACCGCAAGGGCACCGGCAGCGGCGACAGCTACAAGGTGCTGCTCCTAGACGACCCGCGCCACACCGAGAAGCACGGTAGGTATCTTTTTTTTTCCACCTTCTTCTCGATCGATCCCGGTAGTGGACTAGTGGTGGAAATGAATGGACCGATGAAGCAACACAGCATCCGTCTTTTCTTACCACCGTGTGTGTGTGTGTGCTGTGGTGTGCAGTGGAGACGGCGTTGCCGCAGGTGGTGCCGTCCGTGACGGCCGAGGCGGCGCGGCAGCTCTTCCACGAGTCCCGGCAGAAAGGCGCCGCGCTGGTCATCGTCGCCGTCAAGGTACACACCACACGCATGCCCGCCCGCCCGCCCTCCCTTTACTTAGTTCAGTCTGTCGAATAGCTAGCGCGCGGCGTGCACACCTCCGTTTTAAATCTCAGTTGAGCCAGCACGTCTCGATCTACTGCAGCTCTACGACTTGGAGGACACTCTCAACTTGTTGCCCTTTCTCCTTATATATTATGGGGGTAGGGTATGACTTAGATATAGCTTTTTGGGCTAGTTTAATTTAAGAGATACTCTCATGATGGCTGAACAGGAGCATGCCGAGTTCTACGCGCAGATGATGGTTCGCCACGGGCTCCGATCTGCCATCGAGCCCGAGTCCGACATGGCATCTTAACTTAACCGTGTTTTCAGAGACAAGAGAGCACCTGCCCATCCTCGGCGCTGGGTTTTGGAGGACCGGAGGAAATTTCAGCTAGTGCTAGTATGTTTTTTTTTAGAAAAGGAACCTAGTGCTAGTATGTAAGCTCTGAGCATTTATGTAATCACATGTAACATCGAGTAAGTGAAACCAACGAGATTCAGAGAAGCTCTGAGCACATTTTTCCATGGCGTTTCACGTCTGCCAGCCAGCGCGTCGAAATGCATGGTCCTGTCCAGTGATGCCACACATCCCAGCATGCGATTTTCTGGGTGTCTGGTAACATCAAGTAGGTGAAGCCAAAGAGATTCAGAGAAGTGATCGTGCGCGCAAACTCCTGCCGCTGGTTTTGTGGCACATTTTGTATGGCATTCCGGATGTGCCAGTCACTCATACGTACATTCTCGGGTGCCTGGTAATCTGGTATGTCGACACGTCTGCACGGGACCAGGAGCAGAGCTTTGCATAGGGCCTGCACGCACGCACGCAGGCGACATCATTCCGTTCCGTGGCGACACGCATACGCACGGCAAGCCCCACCACACGAGTTGGTTCGTTCGTTCGCTGGGCGCAGCAGAGCTCAACGTGAGATACTATGAACTACTCAAAAAAGGGGCCATGGAAGTGTATAGAGAAATGCGTGCTAGAACCGAGCCCAAACGTGGTGCTTTCGGGTTCCCCGAAGCAATCTCTCTCTCTGCTTTCTTCCCTTTCCCCGTGCGTGCTGCTTCTGCAATCATGCGGCAGTCAGCATGTTGTTATTCTTTCCGGGAAGACTGCTCTCTGCCGCCGGCAGCAGTAGTAGTAGTACTAGCACCGCTCGCCATCATCACAGCTCCTGCAAAGCCCTTTTGCCGCTAATCACAGCGGCAGGCAGGCAACATATTCTTAATCTCATTCTCCTTTCTAGCAGGCAGTGTTCGCAGCTCGGCTCCTTCGGGTCGTCAACCAGTTCACCATGTGGAGCGCCTCGGACAGCAGAGCCAAACAACACAGGTCACTCGCGGTGTTGGTGGTGGTTCGGCCGCCCCTTTCGTCCACAGGCACAGCGTGCGCGAGCAGGACGGGACGCCGCTAGCTGCCGCGGCCAGATGCGCGTCGCGAATTATTATTTGGCGCCACCACCCCCAGTTTCCCTCCAACCCCATGTGCGGATGTGCGTGCCAGTCTCAGCCTCATCTTCTTCCTCCCGCCTCCATTCACACACCACACCTCGCCGCCACTCACTATACTACTACTAGTAGTGTAGTATTGCCGACACGGCAGAGGCACCCCGGGCCACCCACTTTCCGCGTCGCTGCGCTGCGCCGCTAACTACGCAACGCTAGCAGATTCTGCAGTGCCAGCCAGCCGGTCTGTAGCAGCCGCGCCTAATTTAGTCTCGCAAGTCAGTCACCTACACCCAGCCCAGCCCAGCCCAGCCAAGTACACGATCCGATCCTCCTCCCTTTCCCTCCCCCGCCACCCTGAGCTGTGCTGCCCCCCGCCGCAGGTCAATCATCGCGCCTCCAAGGGGAAAATCTCCGCACATTTTGCACCTCCTGTACTTGCTGTACCCACCGTGGGGGCGGGCGCGCTTGCTGGTCAGAGCGAATGAGAAGGGAATGTGATGAGATCGGCAGCCCCATTTCTTTAGTGCTTCCATCGACGGGGACCCAGCCCGGCCATGGCCCCTCTGAGCTGAGCTAGCTGTCATGGCGTAAGGATCGAAAACCAAATCCCCTGCTGCTGCTGCTGAAATCCATGCAAGCAACCTCAGCCTTCTTCGTGGTGGCCCTGAGTATCTTATAGCCAAGCTCCTGTCAGCAGTCGCAGCAAGTGCAAGCAAGCTCAAGCTCCACTCTACCCGCTTCTTCCACTTCACCACCACCCGGTGTGCCGCAGTCCAGCTCCACCCACTGGAGCTTGCTCTGCCCGGACCCCGATGGCTCGCGGGCTCGCGGCGGCTCTGCTGGCGCTGCTAGCAGTGTCATTCGCGGCGGCCGCCGCCCCGGCCGACCAGGAGGGCGACCGGATCCGGGAGCTCCCGGGGCAGCCGCCCGACGTGGGCTTCTCGCAGTACTCGGGCTACGTCACGGTCAACCAGGCCCGCGGCCGCGCGCTCTTCTACTGGCTCGTCGAGGCGGCGCCGGCGGCCGGGCCCATCGCGCCGCTCGTCCTCTGGCTCAACGGCGGGCCCGGCTGCTCCTCCGTCGGCTACGGCGCCTCCGAGGAGGTCGGCCCCTTCCGTATCCGGCCCGACGGGAAGACGCTCTACCTCAACAAGAATTCATGGAACAAGGGTGCGCACCTGTCTTCTTCTTCTTCAGCTTGAGCTCCAATTATTAGCAGCGCTGGCCGCATTGGTCCAATGTCGCCGGCGACTTTCACTTAGGGTGCGTGCGTTCTTGCTTGTGGTTGCAGCCGCCAATTTGCTCTTCTTGGAGTCGCCGGCCGGCGTGGGCTTCTCCTACTCCAACACGTCCATGGATCTGTACACCGCCGGAGATGCCAAGACAGGTAGCTGATGGCTGCTCCATGGCCGTTTTCGTGCGAGCTTTCCGGTGACATTGATTCTTTCGGAGTTTTGATGCCAACTTCCTGTCCTTTGCCTCACTTTTTTTGTCTTGTCTTGCAGCACTGGATGCCTACGCTTTTCTGGTGAACTGGCTGGAGAGATTCCCACAGTACAAGTACAGGGAGTTCTACATTGCTGGAGAGAGCTATGCGGGTAATGTATTTTGTAAGGCATGTTTGTAATGCAGGAATTTCGCAAGAATTCCACAGGAAATGGTTCAATTCTGGCAGGAATTTTTTTGGAAAATCTCATCTTCCAAAATTTGAATTCTCTGTTCAGATTCTTTGTTTAATGGAAGACTGGTTATTTGACATTTTCAGGCCATTATGTTCCCCAGCTAGCCAAGCTCATATACGAAAAGAACAATGGCACTCAGAATCCAACAATTAACCTCAAAGGATTCGTGGTAAATATTTGAAATTCATGTTTTATGGACTATTTTCCAATATACTCCCTCCGTCCCAAAATAAGTGTCTTTGATTTAGTACAACTTCAGAACAAAGTTGTATTAAATCAAACATTTATTTTGGGACGCAGGGAGTACATGCTAGTTT
Organism: Aegilops longissima; assembly: GCA_021605205.1. Classification (NCBI taxonomy): domain Eukaryota; kingdom Viridiplantae; phylum Streptophyta; class Magnoliopsida; order Poales; family Poaceae; genus Aegilops; species Aegilops longissima. Next base: position 589,149,190 of record CM038678.1, on the reverse strand, counting down.
CTGGAAACTTACTATTCCTGAAAATTAAGGTGGGGAATGCGGTTACGGATGACTACAATGACTATCTTGGCACATTTGAGTACTGGTGGAGTCATGGCCTCATCTCTGACAGCACTTACCACAACTTGAAGAAGACATGCTTGTTTGATTCCTCGGAGCACCCTTCCCCTGAATGTGTCAAGAACTTGAACCTGGCTAGTTCCGAAGAAGGCAACATTGACCCTTATAGTCTGTATACAAAGCCCTGCAATAGCTCAGCCTCTCTCAAACTTGGCCTGGGAGGACGCTATGTAAGTGTTTTCCTTCTAAAATTTCATAGCTGATAATTTTGCAACTCGTTAAAATTCCAGTTCTTACATCAAAAGTACACTGGAGTGTGGATTCTATGAGCAGGCAGCAGTGCAATGTTAATAACGAAATGATGGTTAAACAATAGCCCAAGAGGGTAGTTGTTAAGCAGGGTAGACGAGCTGAATTATTTAATATCAGCCCAGTAGGTTGGCCGCCATTTTAGACTGAATAAGGAGCAACGTAGTTCAGCTCAGTGTAGTTCTCTGCTAAGGAGGGTACAGTTGGTCCAATAAATGGAAACCAAATGTCTGATAAACTGAAGTAATGGGTGCGAAAAATAAATTGTCTGTTGAGGAAATTTACATTTTGGCCATTACGTTCGATCAGGTGATTTTGCTTTTTTTAGAAGGTTCTGTTTTGTGTGTTCTTGTACAGAGTGCATGCACTTCCATGCAACTGTGGCATTTAACACTGCTTGAATTTCGATAGTGATACACCAAGTATTTTAGATCAGATATACATGAATGTTGACATGAAACGTGATGTTTATTCAATTTGCTACAGTAATTTTGCGTTGCCTTAGTACTATTTGTTCTATTTCTGATTCTTATTTATCTACCTAGGATTGTTATTTTCACTTGATTGAATAGATGTATGTCGTAGAGCTAGATATTCTTTGATTGTATTGTACGTCTATATATTTAAGCTGATGATACTTTTTACAGCCTTGGTTGTCCAGAGCTTATGATCCTTGCACCGAAAGATATTCAAATATATACTACAATCTGCCAGAAGTGCAGGCGGCGTTACACGCTAACACAACTGGAATTAAATACCCTTGGAAAACTTGCAGGTTTAAATCATTTTATCTGAAAATACACCTTAAAGTTCTGTTCCTTTCTTAAGCATATATATACTCATTTGGCTATTTATTGCAGTGATATTGTTGGATCGTATTGGGCGGATTCCCCCAGATCTATGCTTCCTATCTACCATGAGCTAATTGCAGCTGGTATCAGGATATGGGTATTCAGGTAAGTGCCAGAAGGCCCAACACTTTCTTATTTCAGATCTCCTATATTCCGCATTACCGAGCCATTTACTGAGTTTGCCTGTAGATGTCTAGTATAAGTTTTTGTCAGTTTAACCTGAAGTCCATCTTGTTTCTGAGTTACGGAATCATCTTTATGTGTTTGGTATTGACTAACTGCAGTATCTAAGTACCACATTATATCAATATCGGCTTGTCTGTATAAATGAAGATCTTATCCAAACATTTAGACTATTGCCCCTTAAGGGAACGAACAGGAATAGAACTCCATATTCTCACATTCTGAAATGATTTCTGGTTGCTGCAAAACAGTCTAGTTGTATTATCTAGTCCTCATGGATAATAAGTGACCATGCATTTTACCTTTATGCAGTGGGGATACAGATGCTGTTGTTCCTGTAACCGCAACAAGATATTCGATAAGCGCTCTCAAGCTACCAACGCTGATGAATTGGTACCCTTGGTATGACCATGGGAAGGTGGGTTCACCGAAATAGTTATTCACTAAACTGAGAAAATTCTGTACGAGAATGAACCATTTCAATCTCACATCAAATGCTTTAACTATTTTGCAGGTTGGAGGTTGGAGTCAGGTTTACAAAGGACTAACTCTCGTCACCGTAGCAGGTGCAGGGCATGAGGTACCTCTGCACCGGCCTCGGCAAGCATTAATACTATTCAGACACTTCTTGAAGGACACACCGATGCCTACTCAATAGCCACTTGAAGCAGAAAATGATAGTGTAAACTACAAAAATCATATTCACCGTTTTTCACATTCTTTTTTTGTTTGATTTGATCATTACAACATTTTATTCAGTTATCTCTATTGAAAATGTATGTATCTTAGCTAATAGGGGAAACTGACATTTGTACTACTGCAGCTAAAAGAGCTCCTTGTATATGATATAGTGATTATTTGAGAAGTATAATTTCCAGATTTATTCACTGCATAGAAAGAAAATAACTTGCAATTTGCGTATACAAATTCTTGGATCAGAAAAATGGTGTTTCACCATGGAATCCAACTGACTAACTGGGGTGCTACTTGCATGGACTTACCTGGAGCCTTGACTGCAAACCTTAATGCTGTGCTCCAATTCCGAATTCCCAGCGAATTGACTGCGTAGAAGAACTGATATTGATAATAAACATAATAATGGCCCATGGAATCAGTGATGACAAACTGAAATATATTTATCTGTGGATAATCAAAACAGAACCCATAATTTAGATATCAAGAGAGAAAAGCCCACACAGAAAGCTAGAACTAAGCCATTGACAAATACTAGGTGGCTCAAAATTGCAACCATGGCTCACTCCATTACCAGGACACAAAAACTATAGTAGGATCAACTTACACATATCAAACTCTGGGGTCGTCTTCCACTATGAACAAAGGAACAAAATTCAGCAACAGTGTGTCATATCATATCATATCATAGAGAGAAGGGATCAGCGGGAGGAGGATCATCCGTCGAGGGCTGCAGCGCGCCGATCCTGATGAGGTAGTTCCTCCTTCTCGACGCGCCGGCGCCGACGCCGCCGCTATCGTCGCCCGGGCTCGTCCGCAGGTCGTCGTCGTCGTCCGAGCCGGCGCACGCGGACAGGCCGGCGGGGTCCTCGTCCTCGTCGACCTCGTAGGCGGCGCCGATGCGTCCGCCGCACTTGCCGCAGAGCAGGCGCGACCTCCTGCGGAAGAGGCGCCAGGTCCAGGGGCGGAGGCGGGGCGCGCAGGTGACCTCGTCGGCCTGCGTGAAGCGCGTCTCGTCGACGGCGACGAAGGCGACGACGCCCTTCTTCCTGATATTCTTGCCGTACTTGGAGCCGATGCCCGCCGTGTTCCGCGCCGCCGAGCTCAGGTTCAGCGCGTAGCCGCAGTACCCGCAGCTGCCATCAATGAAAGAAAATCGAGCAGTGAATCGCCAATCATTGGTGCAAGAACCGTCTCGCCGGCGGAGAAGAAAGTGGAGGTGTGGATGGAACTGGAAGTGGAAGCGGAAGGTACCTGTAGGTGACGTCCTGGATGGTGGAGTAGCAGCTGTCGATGGAGTTGGACCTCACCATGGACGGACGACGATCGGCGGCGATGCTCGAGCTCTTGGCCGGAGTCGGGGAGCGCTCCGCTTTGTGTGTGGCCGGCCGGAGCAGGGGAGGGATCGTGGGGAGAGTGGAGCGAGTGGGGGCTAAAAAGAGCGGTTGCTTGCTGGTGGCGAGCTGATCGGGTCGAGCAGACGGACAGGGAGGAAGTGGTACTAGTAGTACTTTGTCGCCCGGCGCTCCTTGTGTCGCCACCTCGCGCCGTGCGCTTGATATAAAGTCATTGCTAATTAATCGGGAGCGCCGGGTAATCGGCATGGGTGCTTTGCTTGTGCTCTGACCATTGCGGGCACGCCAACTATCGCTACGGCGGCCGGACGGGCAGACGTGGATGCCGACGGGGCCTGCACCCACCGTCGGGGTGGACGCGTCGGAGCGCGCCATGTGTCGCGCGCCGGGAGGGCCCGGGCCCGGCGGCGGCCGCGCATTCACGCCGGCCTCCGTGCCCATGTGCACGGCGCGGCCGGCTGCCGCTCGCTCGCTGGGGCACGGCCGGCGCGGCACGGCTCGGCCTGGTATTATGATGTGTGTCAGCAGAAACAACGACACAAATAAACGCTCAAGGAGCGGCTGATGCGTACGTAAGTACGTAGTACAAACGACTTGCAGTACGTACATTATTGCATATATATATACATACATACTGGATGTCCATCAGTCATCTCACAGAGGGGCAGGGTGCGCTGAGTTTAGTTTTTGTGCCTAGGTCGTGACGTGCAGCGTCTCAGTCCTCGATCACAAAGGTTACGCCGTCGTGCTTCTTGAAGTAGTGCGTGGTGTGATCCACGACCTGCAGGTTACACAAGTATGGTCAGATCAGATGGGGACCACTGTCAGTGCAGCCAGGTGAAGCAAGTGCCCTCGGCTTAGACTTGAGAGAGCCATGTCTAAAAAGACCAAGAGCAGGATAAAGTTACATAATTTACATAATTCTATGAATTCATTCACATCCTATAGAGATGAGATGATAAAGTTACACTCGATGCGTATAATTAGTACGTACTTCTTCTAGTAAGATGGGATGTGATGATCAACTACTTGGACGAACCAACCAACATTTTGAGTTTGGCCTAAGTGCTACCCGATGGAGTTGTTTAAGATTGGGTGCCCAGCACTTCTTCCATTAGAAAAATCTGGATGGAGTACATCAGGCTTTCAACTATGCTTAGATTATTCAATCTAGGACAGGACCAGGACGTGGCAGGTTGGTTTGAAACTCCAGTAGATGAATGATGCACTTCTACAATACTCCTATCAAGCTTTCGACTCACTACCAAAATAATATAGGCTGGTAGTTTTCCGACTCCAGCTCACAAAAGTTTACCCAAGGCAGGATGAATATACCCACTGTACATACCAGTAGCACATGGACTTATAATTGTAATACGTAGTATAAAACTGCAAACTCATCATGAACTGTCTGAAACTCTATGAAATTGAAAGTTAGGTAATGCAGTAGTGCAAAGTGTGGAAAATACACAAATGTTCATATATACTCCCTCCGTTCCTAAATATAAGTCTTTTTAGACATTTCCAGTGGACTACAACATACGGATGTATGTAGACATATTTTAGAGTGTAGATTCACTCATTTTGTTCCGTATGTAGTCACTTGTTGGAATCTCTATATTTGGGAACGGAGGGAGTATATAACTAAACTGCCTCATCAAACTTCTGAAAATGGAGGCAGCAACTTCAGTATTGTCATAGAAGCATAGAAGCTACTTCAAAAGAAACTCTCATCCTAGTATCATGGTTTCCCTCACATTTCCTAATTCAGGTCGGTCCTATGAAGTTCCAGTTTTATAACTAACAACGACACTGCAACTGCAAAGCCAGACAAAACTACCTCGGATTTATTAGAAGCCAGTTGGAACAACTGTTTTCCAGACAAACTAAATGCAGCAATGAACTTATAATACTGCAACGACATGGCAGTACGGCACTCACGTTGGTGTTGCTCAGCTCCAGGCTAAAGTAACAACACAATTTTATAATTTCACACCCTAAAGAGACGAGATGATAAACTTAAGAGTGGATGTGTATAATTAACTTCTGGTTAGGGAGATGTGATCAACTACATGGCCGAATTCTTTTTGATCTAAACTCTAAAGGATATCCGATCTCTTTTAGATTGGGTGCGCAACATTTCTTCCATTAGAAAAATCTGGATGGAGTGCATCGGGCTTTCAGCTCCACTTTAGACTATTCAATCTAGGACAGGATAGGACAGGTTGGTCTCCAACTCCAGCGGATGAATGATGCACTTCTATAAGATAATAATGCAACAGCAATAGTTTTAACAGGTTTCCGACTCTACAAACAATAGCAGTATAAGAAATGTTGGCGGTTTTTCAACTCCAGCTCACAAAAGTTTACTTAAGACAGGATGAATACCACTGTAGATAGCACATGGACTTGTAAGTGTAATAGGTACTCCCTCCGTTCCAAAATAGATGACCCAACTTTGTATTAAAGTTAGTACAAAGTTGGGTCATCTATTTTCTCCGTTCCAAAATAGATGACCCAACTTTGTATTAAAGTTAGTACAAAGTTGGGTCATCTATTTTCTCTGTTCCAAAATAGATGACCCAACTTTGTATTAAAGTTAGTACAAAGTTGGGTCATCTATTTTAGAACGGAGGGAGTACTACCATAAAACTGCAAACTCATCATGAACGGTCTGACAAACTTTCTGAAATTGAGAGTTAGCTAACGTACTCGTCAAAAAGTGTAAAAAATGCATAAATGTTCATATATCATAACTAAACTGCCTCATGAAACTTCTGAAAATGGAGGCAGCAACTTCAGTATTATCTACACTAGCATAGAAGCTGTACACAAAAGAAACTCTTATCTTGGTATTGTGGTTTCCCTCACGTCTCCTAATTAAGGTCGGTGCTACAAAGTCCAGTTTTATAACTAACACTGACACTGCAACTGCCAAGCTAGACAAAACTACCTCGGAATTATTAGAAGTCAGATGGAACAACTGTTTCCCTCTGTTAACGATATGACGCGCAATTCTCTTGCATGTTAAAAAAAACTGTTTTCCAGACAAACCAAATGCAGTAATGAACTTATAAATGCAACGACATGGCAGTATGGCACTCACATTGGTGTTGCTCACCTCCAGGTTAAAATAACATAGTTTTATAATTTCACGCCCTAAAGAAACGATGAGATGATAAACTTAAAGTTGATGTGTATAACCAACTTCTGGTAAGGGAGATGTAATCAGCTACAACCGAATTCTTTTTGATACAACACACTGGGCTTGATCTAAACTCTAAAGGATATGCGAGCTCTTTTATATTTGGTGCACAACATTTCTTCCATTAGAAAAATCTGGATGGAGTACATCAGGATTTCAACACTACTTTAGACTATTCAACCTAGGACAGGATAGGACAGGTTGGTTTCCAACTCCAGCGGATGAATGATGAACATCTATAAGATGATAATGCAGCAGCAATAGTTTTAATAGCCTTCCCACTCTACAAACAATAGCAGTATAAGAAAGGTTGGTGGTTTTCCAACTCCAGCTCACAATAGTTCACTTTTGGCAGGATGAATGTACCACTGTGGGTAGCAGTAGCACATGGCCTAAGTGAAACTGAAAGCTTTATAATTGAAATGCGTACATAATTGTGAACTCATCATGAACTGTCTGACAAACTCTCTGAAATTAAAACTTTAGGTAACGTACTCGTGTGTGAAGTGTGAAAAATGCACAAAAAATCGTATATTGTAAACTGCCTCATGAAGTTTCTGAAAATTGAGACAGCAACTTCAGTATTGTCTACAGTATTACCATAGAAGCTACTCCTTCAAAAGGAACTCTGATCTTAGTGTTGTGATTTCTATTGCATTTCAAAATTAAGACCGGTGATATGTGAGGCTCTACTGCTCTAAGAAGACGCACGAAACGAACACATTCAATTTTATTCCAACCAACAATGACACTGCAACTGCAAAGCTGGACAAAACTTCCTAGAATTAATTAGAAGCCAGATGGGACTATTGTTTTCCAAGCGCATTAAATCCAGTAATGAACTTATATAATACCAGTGCAATGATATATCACTCACATTGGTGTTGCTGAGCTCCAGGTTATAGAAATCCACGGCGTCTGCCTTGAACAGCGGCCCGGCGTGCCAGGTCCCGGCGTGCAGCTTGAGGAACTTCGGACCGGAGACCCGGAAAACGCAGACCTCAGACGGGTCCGGGGGCAGATAGAAATGCCCAGCGCGCGACTGCACGAGACTCGTGCCACGGTCCTGGCCACTCTGCTCGTCCACGATGGAGGGCTTGGCCACGCCGAGGTACCAGTCCTGGCCGCCGATGGAGCCGAGGCACTGCGTGACGCTGGCGTGGTGGGTGATGGACGAGAACTTGAGCGGCCTGCTCTCCAATCTCATGATGTAGAACCTGCCAAAGCGGAGAGGGCTCTAGTCCGGGACAGAGTAGAAGAGGATGATTGGTTGGTACTAGTATGTGCAGAATCGAACCTAGGGATGCCGCGGCTTAGGTCGAGCTGGGCGTCGTGGGGGCCGAACTGGTCGCCGTCGGGGGAGGCGGCGATGACTTGTCCGAAGGGCGCGAAGGACTCCGGCGTGGCCTCCACCGGCCGCAGCGTCACCACCCTCGGCTCCTCCCGCTTGGCTTCCATCGCCCGCGGCGCCGACGACGAGGCGGCTTTGGCTCCGGCGCGCACGGCTCTGCCGCGCTTGCTGTTGCTGCGAGGAGGAGGGTGGAGAGGGGAAGGAGTGGCCGTGCTGCGGCGGCAGAAGTGGCCGAGGCGGCACGCGCGGCCCAGGAGGCCCAGTGCCTCCATCCCCAAAACGTTTTCCCGTGGCCGGAACCGAGGCGTGCGGTGTGGTGTGGTGCGCCGCAGTGTGCTAGTACTAGGCTACTGTGCGGTGTGGGTGCTACGGTGCATCTCTCTCGTAATCTGTCCACGCGTCCAGTCCGAATGAGCGGCGCTGTACACAAGTGCAACCATGGCCCTGTTTGGATCACGGGATTAGAGCTAGTTTGGATTAGTTGGGGCTCAAATAATCCAAAAATATCCACGGTGATGTACACAAGTACAAAGTGCAACCATGACGCGACACACGAGTAGCAGCTTTGCAGAATCCGCAAAGCCGTTGTCTTTTTGATGCCAGCGTCACTGTGTCAAGGCATCTGATCTTGTTTTGCCATCCAACATCGTCCCGCATATATTTATGGATGGATTCGCCCGTCCGAACTCTTGCAAACCGGCATCAAATCTGGAGAGGTTATGCGGCTGTCCAACCTCCACCATGTACTTGTCGGATAATGAGACCGCTTCAACCGTGTCATACAAAGATCTGGCTTTCTATCTCCCTCTTCATGAAACAGTTTCGTACACCGATAGGTTGTCTAGTTTTCTGTAGGGCCTAATTCTGGACGGCGAAGCCCTGTTGGTTAGTTGTCATCGGATGTGTGCAACCCGATAAAAAGGTCGTAGTTTTGATCTTATTTCGAGAGATACGCTGAGGTTTTGTCCGAGGGCCTCCCGAAGGGCTGTCCGAGGGACTGTTCAAGTTTCTGTCCAAGGGCCTTCCGAAGGGCTGTCCGAGGGACCGTCTGAGAACTATCCGAGGGAGAACATCCTCGCGGTTGGGATCTCCACCGACTCTCCTTCCACTGCGCTTCGAGTCAATAATGATCAGATCAAACCTTGTATGCATCTTCTTGGTGGTCCTGGCGTGCTCGTAGTACATTTTTTTTAGCTTTTTGTTGCGTTACCCTACAGTGGCATCAAGAGTCGTGCTATGCGTAGATGCATGTTACAATCTAGAATACATGAGATGTATAGGTATTGCACAATATAATTTTGTAACAAATGAGATCTATTGCTGAAAATTATTTGTGCAGGTAATCGATGAAATCTATTACCTGATGTTCTTGTTGCTTATCTTTAACATGCATATTTCTGATCTTGACGGCATGGTGGGGTGCTTTAGTTCTGGCAATCAATGATCATGATAGATCAACGAAGTGCTTTAGTTCTTTGGGTTACCATTGTTAAAGAAATATGAAATTTAGTAAACTAAAGGGCAATGCAAATATGATGTGCACGGGGTTCTTACGTATGATGTAGTTCAGTATGGGGCTCGAGATTTTTTATCTCGTGTTTCATACGCCCCGCAAAGCTAATCTGGCGATTTGAATAATCATATTTGATGATGAACGTTGGTAGCCATGGCTTGTTTCGAAACCTTAAAAGCCACGTAAAATAAAATCTACACAAACCGATTAGAGGTATTTAACTTGGTTTTGCAGGATGCATTTGATGTGGGATAGTATTCGTCACATTTAATGAGATTATGAATGAAATAGCTATATAATGTAAATTAACTAACATGACCTATGTGTCATGATTCGGCATGATGGCTGAAGCCAGATGATTATCACCTTAATAACATGCGTGTCAACCTTGTTGTAATGCATTAATTTTATTAGCTATAATGATAGCAATATTATTTGATGCATCTTCAAGACGGTGACAGGTTTTGCGAAGGTGGAAACCAATGCAAATGCCCAAGATGAAGAAAATAAAGACTTCTAGAAAGGGCGATACCATATCATGCTATTATCAATTGCCTCAGATGTTTATCCCTCTTGATGCACCCTTTTGATTGCGTGGTAGTTGCTTTTATTATGGTGATCTCTAACTTAATATGTAGTTAGTGTTCTCCCAAGTATAGCACGTCTGAAATACATATCTTTTTGGGGTGTGCCATGTCCACATGGGTATGAACGAATTGCGAAGTATGAGGCGGGTGATGGTCAGACCTCATAGCAAGATCACTTGGTTGTCTTGACGTTCACGCAAGATTGTCCTAAGCTCGGAACACATCCATCGAAAAATGAACAAGAGTCACATAGAGATGTGATCGGCAAGTTGGCCTACCGTTGAAATTCGTGTCATCAGTGATGTTCACATCAATGACGCTGAATTAAAATATGAGTCTTGTATCACTCATAATTGCTACTTGTGAGCTGCGTTGGGATTTCCTCGAAGAGGAGAGGATCAGGGGCGGAGACAGGGAGGGGCGAGCAGGGGTCAGACCCCTGCCAATCGCTCGCCCCCTCAACAATTTGTGTACGTAGTGTGTACTGTATATATGTCTAATGGCCGGAACTAATTGCATAATTAGCCCAGCCCATATGTTAGCAATTAACTGAAACATCACCGAAGTAGAGTAGCCCATATAACCCAATAACCCATGTACGGTGGTTGTGGCTGGCTATTATTTTGCCACGCGCCAGTGTTAATCCACTCAGATCGATCGAGTGATATGTGCGGGTGTAGGTGTGTGTGTGCTGCATATCTGCTAGGGCGTTCGCCGCCGCCGCCATCGTCGCCGCCGCTTGTCATCAGCGTGTCCTGCTCGGGGCTAGGGCGTCGGCATTGCCGCTCGCCGCTACTCGCTACGACAACAGCACTGTCCATTGATCTACGGCCTGCTGTCGAGCAGCGGGGAGGGCTAGACGCGGATCAAATACAGGTAGATGTCGGTGAGCAGAACAGATGCAGGTACACTACATGCTACTCCCTCTGCTCCCGCAACGCCTTATACTAGGAACGGAGGGAATAAATCCCACTATTCCAAAATAATTATAGTTTTACAGTTGTCGAGTAATTTAAGAAAAAGAATGATAAGATCTACAAAAAATAGTACATAGCATGAATATTCTTTAAAAGGTTCTAACAAAACTAATTTGGTGTTCCAGACATTGGTATATTTTTCCACAAATTTGAAGAAGTTTGACCTAGGATATACCTAAAACTCAAATTATTTTGGAACGATAGTAATAATTTTTTTATAAATTACGAACTTAATCTACTTAACTAATGCTTCATATAAAATAGTAAATTATTTTGGTAATTATGTGTCATTTTTTATAGTAGTTAAAGATGAAGTGAAAGACAGCAACAACTGATGGGGTAAATACTTTTTTGAACCAATTGCTAGATCTTCAAGTTGCAAAAATTTGTTGAGAATTATCATTTGTTTGTAGTTACGAACCATAATTTTATGCTTTATAATCGACGCTAACATTGAGACTTAACATACGGTGATATAAAATCTTTTAAGTCAAATAGTGTTTCGCCCCCCTCATGTCCAAATCCTGGCTCCGCCCCTGGAGAGGATGATGTAGTACAATAGAGATAAGTATTTCTCTCAGTTAAGAACCAAGGTTATCAATCCAGTAGAAGAACCTCGCAACACCTCGTTAGCAGTACCTACACACAAAATAGCAAATACTTGCACCCAACGCGGTCAGGGGGTTGTCAATCCCTCGGCGGTTAATTGCAAGGATCAAATCTCATAGTTATAGATAGATAACTAAAACACAAAATAAAATAAATAAAGAAAAATTCAGGAAGATGTCTACTGGAGCTACCCACTTCGATCAATTAGCCAAGATTTTGACATGATACGAAATCACTGGTGCTCGATCTAGTGGTATTTTTGTGGGTTGGACTCGAAATCCAAATTGTGCTAGCTGACTGATGACCCACGAGTATAGGGGATCAATCGTAGTCCTTTCAATAAGTAAGAGTGTCGAACTCAACGAGGAGCAGAAGGAAATGACAAGTGGTTTTCAGCAAGGTAATCATCTCTGCAAGCACTGAAATTATCGGTAACGAATAGTTTGATAGAAAGGTAATTTGTAACGAGCAAGTAACGGTAACGATAAATAAAGTGCGGCAAGGTAGCCTAATCCTTTTGTGGCAAAGGACAGGCCAAACGGTCTCTTATGATAAGCAAAGCGTTCTTGAGGGTACATGAGAATTTCATCTAGTCACTTTCATCATGTTGGTTTGGTTCGTGTTCGCTACTTTGATAATTTGATATGTGGGTGGACCGGTGCTTAGGTGTTGTTCTTACTTGAACAAACCTCCTAGTGATGACGACGACGATGATTTCCCCCACCGGGAGGGAAGTTCCCCTGGCGAAATCGCTTCGCCGGAGGGCAAAAGTGCTCCTGCCCAAGTTCCGCCTCGAGAAGGCGGCGCTCCGTCCCGAAAGTCCTCTATTTATTTTGTCTAGGTCAAAATGACTTATATACCAAAAGATGGCACCAGAGGTGGGCCGAGGAGGGCACAACCCACCACGGCGCGCCTGGGCTGCCTGACGCGCCCAGGTGGGTTGTGCCCACCTGGTGGGCCCCCTCTAGTAGTTATTTGCTCCATTATTTTTCATATACTCCAAAACAATTCTTTCTAAATTTTCAGATCATTTGGAGATGTGCAGAATAGGTGACTCTGACATAGCTTTTTCAGGTCTAGAATACCAGCTGCCGGCATTCTCCCTCTTTGTGTAAACCTTGCATATTATGAGAGAAAAGTCATTTTACTCCATAAAGCATTATTATGCATAAAAACATTATAAATAACAGTAGGAAAACATGATGCAAAATGGACGTATAACTGACAAAGAAAAAAATCTGGTGGGAAGAAATCCCCAAAAGTAAAGCAAGCCTCGAAAGTGCTGAGCAAAGGTAGACTCGGGGGCCATAATTCTCACTAGATCCTTCTCTCTTGAAAATAGCATACGCTGGGTAAACAAATTACTGTTGGGCAATTGATAGAAAAAGAAATAATCATGACGATATCCAAGGCAATGATCATGTATATAGGCATCATGTCCTAGACAAGTAGACCGACTCTTGCCTGCATCTACTACTATTACTCCACACTCGACCGCTATCCAGCATGCACATAGAGTATTAAGTTCATAAAGAACGGGGTAACGCCTTAAGCAGGATGACATTAAATAGAGTATTAAGTTGGCTTGCAAAGTAGTCATTAAATTTTTACCTAGATACCTGTAATTTGAGTTTGTGGCCTTGTATAAGGGAATGGAGGGAGTATCTATTTACGGTGTAGATTCACTCATTTTGCTCCATATGTACTCTGTCTCAGTGTAGTCTAGTCACTTGTTGAAATCTCTAGAAAGGAAAATACTCCTTTCCGGTTTACAGGGCTATACTAGCAAGTACTACAATAGTGGGCTCACATAGCAATTTTGTCTCATGCAAGAGCCTGGCTATATGCATGCTCCAAGGTTCGCAACTGCCACGTTCGGGTTGCGTTTGGCTCTTCGCTTCTTCAAGAAGACGAACAATGATGTTACTACTACTACTACTACTTCTACAGTATCAAATCCACTGCTGCATGTCCGTCCACCGCGTGCAGGAGGGATAGCTTGTTATAAGCAAAAGCCTGTCCTCGTCTATGAGCCATCACGCGCATGGGCGAGGGAGAAGGCGTGTAGTAGTAAAATCAAGCTTCTCCTCGTTGTACGAGTTGGCGCGGCACATCATAGCACTGGCCCCACATGCTTGCCTCTAAACTTGGCTGAAAGACCCGCAGTGTACAAAATATTTGCTGCAACCTCTAACATTTACCCCACCACAATATATTCCTGTCTTGACCAGATGAGCGTGCAAACTACAATCACCAGGATGACAGGTAGGGCCAGAAGATTATTTTAATCAAAAAATGCTTCGAGAAGTGTAAGTGCATCTAGTGCCACCCCTAGTTGGTTTTGGAGTATTGACGAAAAATTTGGTTGAGGGACTAATGTGTTTGTGAGAATTGCAGGATAACACAGGTAGTGTCCCTCATTGATTCGGTTTACCTACCGGAGATGACCCCTAAAAATATATGAAGACATTGACGACAATGGTTGTATATGAAGATATTCATATTGAAGACTATGACATGAGAAGACATTGAGTGAAGACTATGGAGCGCGAAGACTGTGTCGTTTCGTTGTTTCCTTTTTCTTCTTTGTTGAGTCATAGGAACCACCGTCTTTGTTAAGTGGGGTCCAAGTGAACAAAGTCGAATGATCAAGTGATGTTCAACCCAAATCCTATGTCTTGAGCGAAGACAATAAGAGCAAATCTTATCCAGAGCTGGATGAGTCGCCTTTGCTTGTGGCCCAAGTAAAGTTGCCGTGTGTTTTGAAATCGACCGTCGGAACACGTGTCGGTTCCTTAGTGACCAGGGTCATTTCGGACATATCGGTCGGGTTGCCTAGTGGCTATAAATAGCCCACCCCTACACCATAAATTGGTGGCTGCTCGAGTTAGTACACGGCTTTTGTCGTTTGAGAGCAACCCACCTCGAAGCCTTTTGAGAGAGAAATCCTTGCGAGGACAAAGCCCAAACACCCAGAGCCAAAGAGTGTTAGGCATCATCAAGTCTTTTGTCTGCGTGACTCAAGACTTATTACACTTGAGGACTGTGAATCCTCCACCGGTTAGGCGTCGCGTTCTCGAGCATCCAAGAGTCATTGTGGATCGCGGTGAACGAAGTCTGTGAAGGTTTGAAGTCTACCTTGAATACTTACCAGAGTGATTGGGCGAGGACTGTGTGTCCTTAGCTCAAGGGAATAAGGTGAAGACGCGGTCTTCGAGTTGAATCTCAGCCTCCTAACTAGACGTCACAGCTTGTCACAAAGAATCGAACTGGTCCAACAAATCCAAAGTGTCTTCAACAAGTGACGGGTTCTGTCCTCTCCTCCCTTTACTTAGAGTTTGTCTTCATGAAGTCATTGCCTATTTGTCGTATCTGTTTGACTTCATCACTTGACTACTATCGTTGGTTGGCTTCATACTATCATCCATCCTGATCCTTACTACTAAGCTGCTATTAGTCTTTGTACTTTCACATTATTGTATACTTGACTATAGTTTGCTTGTTGTAGTCTATCTTCTGCTGCATATCAATTAGGTCATTTCTATTGTTTGTCTTTGAAACTTCCACATTTTGAAGACTTCCATAAAAATCGCCTATTCACCCCCCCCTCTAGTCGATAGCTAGCACTTTCAATTGGTATCAGAGCGAGGTACTCCCTTGTTCTGTGTGATTCGGTTTAACCACCTGGAGTTTTAGCTATGTCGACTGCAGGGATAATCAAAGTCTCCGCTGCTTGCCCCGTGTTCGATGGAACTGAATATCCCTACTGGAAGAATAAGATGCGCATGCATCTTGAAGCCATTGATGTCGACCTCTGGTATGTCGTCAAGAACGGCGTTCCCAAAACTGGTGAAGGTGTCACCCCTGCTGATGTCAAGAAGTTCATTCAACTAGACTCAACTGCCAAGAACATTATCTGTGGTCATCTGACCAAAGGACAGTATGGCCGCGTGAGTGCTCTGAAAACGTCGAAGCTAGTTTGGGACTGGCTATCCAAGGTCAACGAAGGCGTCTCAACCCAAAGAGATCAAAGGATCAGTGTTCTTCGCAACCTCTTCAACCGCTTCAAGAGAAACGACAATGAAAATGTCCAGCTCACATTTGATCGTCTCACCGACATCACAAATGAGCTTCGTGCTCTCGGCGCCACTGAGATTACCAAGCATGAAATCGTCAAGACACTACTGAGATCACTTGACAGCTCCTTTGAAACCCTTGCCCTCATGATACAAGAACGCCCTGACTTCAAGACACTCGATCCGTCTGATATACTTGAGAGGCTCAACACACATGAGTTCCACTTTACGAGAAAAGAGATATCTATGGTCCCAACTATGGACGAACTCGCTTTGAAGGCAAAAGTTGTTTCCTCATCTAAAGAAGAATCATTGCAGCAGTTCGATGATCCCAAGACATTGGAAAGGAACTTGCTTTGCTTGTGAAGAAGTTCCAAGTTCACTAAGAAGAAGGGCTTCGAAAGTCTTCACGATCTAGCTCAAGAAATGATGAAGCTTCCACTCATGACCACAAGAAGAGAACATGTCACAAGTGCAAGAAACCTGGACACTATATATCTGAGTGTCCACAGTGGGACAATGAGAAGAAGAAGAAGAAGAGCAGGGAATATGATTCTGATGACAAGAAGAAGAAGAAATCTTCAAAGTCTTCTTCCAAGTCCTCATCAAAGTCTTCATCTCATAAGAAGAGCTCATCTGGTAATGCTCGTGCTTTTGTTGGCAAGGAAATGGATTCAGAGGAGGAGTCTGCTTCTGAGGAGGTGGAGGTGGAGTCTGGAGAGGAGTCCGACCCTGGTGTTGCAAGTCTGGCTCTAGCCACAGCCTATGTTTTCAAGTCCATCTTCAACAATGAAGACAATGACTTCCACACCAACGCTGAAACTAATGACAAGGATGACCCTGCTCCCACCTACTGCTTCATGGCACGTGGTGCCAAGGTAAAATCATGTGATGCTTACTTTCAAACATCAAGTGAAGATGACTCTGATTGTGAATCCAAGCCCAGCTACAAAACACTTGCTAAAATTGCAACTGAACAACAAAAAGCTATGGAACATACTCAAAAACTGTTAGACAAAAGCGATGACCTGTTGGACGCGGAAATGACACGTTCATAGTCCTTAGTTGAAGAAATAAAAAATCTTCATGCTAAGTACCAATAACTTGAAAGTCGTCATGAATCGCTCTCAACCACTCATGAAAAGCTCTCCTATGATTATCTTCAAAGGAAGCAAGAGCTTGAGAAATTGAGAGCGGCTCATGAAGATCTTCAAAAAGAGAATGAGTCACTTCGCACTCAACAGATCAGTCCCGCTCAGGATGGATTTGAACCACCATGTCTAAAATGCCTTGAGCGTGATATCACTACCTCTATTGCTGAATGTTCAACTGCTGCAACTGTTGCATTGTCTTCAACTACTGATGTGGTAACTAACCCCTCTGCGGAGGATACCACTGCTATTGCTGATGAAAATGCTAGGTTGAAGACATTGCTTGAAACAGGGATGTATAAAAGCCTGAAAGGACATCAGACACTTTGTGATGTCCTCAAAAAGCAGATTCTGAACCAAAACCCTAGGAAAGAGGGTGTTGGGTTCGAGAGGAAAATGAACGTTGATGGTTCCTACTGGAAGTCTGAGCAGTATCCCAAAACCACATGGGTTGCTGCAAAGGGACCTTCAGTGGATCCATCCACCTTATCTGGCTTTACCTGTGCTAATCCTATTATCATTGATGAATCCTTTGATGCAAACTATATACTGTTCAAAAATCAGAATGGTGAAGTGTTTGCCAGGTATATTGGTACTAACTGCAGGAATGGACCACCTATGAAGAAGATCTGGGTTCCCAAAAGTTGTCTTGAGAATCTTCCAGTGAATGTTATCATGACACCACCTGGGATGAAGACAAACCCCATACCTAAGGCGTCATATGGTCCAAAGGCTTCAAACAGAAAGAGGACTCACCTGAGTCACCCTAACGCCAATGTTTTGCAGGGAAATCATACTCAAATTTATGAATATGAGTGTGTGTCTGCAAACCGCTATGTTCATAGATCTAAGAACTTTTCTGCTTATTCATATGAGTATTATTCATCTCCTGCAAGGCTATTTGCTAGTGCTCCAAAGCCGAAGTTCTCAAATGCTGCACTTAGACTCATTGCTTCTAAGCCACCCCTGAAAATGTGGGTGGTTAAGAAGAATTAACTTTCTTTTGCAGGGAAGGGTCTCCAGCCGAAAATCAAAGGCGGCTGATGATATTGCTGGGGACCTAAAACATCTTGTAGGGCACAAGATCAAATGCCCAAATGGTCTCACTATGTATTTTGTTCCTGAATTGTTTGCCATTCATCCTATCAGTCCTAATCTTGATCTGAGCTTCAATAATCCTCTTGCCGTCAAATGTTTATGCTTCACAATACTCTTGGTGAAGCCTATCCCCTAACTCTCTTCAGCAGGTATGACACCTCATGCTTCGTAATGGATTATGGATAGCGGATGCACTAATCATATGATTGGTGATCAAGTCTTCTCATGGACTCAACCTTCGTCCATCGACAAGAGTCACATCACATTTGGCTTGACACTTTGGTAAAAGCAAGGTATTGGGTCTAGGTAGAGTTGCAATCTCAAAGGATCAACACATGGATAAAGTGATGCTTATTGAATCCCTTGGTTTCAACTTAATGTCCGTCTCAATGCTTTGTGACTTGAACATGATTGTGCTATTCGGAAAATATCGTTGCCTTGTACTAATGGAATCTGACAAGTCTCTAGTCTTTGAAGGGTATCGGAAAGATGATCTATACATGGTAGATTCCTCAGCAGGTCCACAGCTTGCCGTATGTCTTCTGGCAAAAGCTTCAGAATGCTGGCTCTGGTAGCGGAGGCTGGGGCATGCTGGCATGGGGAACTTACACACACTCGCCAAGAAGAAGCATGTTATAGGCATCGAGGGTGTCAAGTTCAAGAAGGGTCATTTGTGTGGTGCCTGCGAAGCTGGAAAGATGACTAGGGTAAAGCACCCCTCGAAGACAATCATGACGACATCTCAACCCTTCGAGCTGTTACACATGGACTTATTTGGCCCTACTCACTACTCTACCCTCACAACAACTGCTTGTCTCTATGGCTTCGTCATTGTTGATGACTACTCAAGATATACATGGGTGCACATAATTCTCTACAAGACTTAAGTACAAGATGTCTTCAGACGCTTCGCCAATGGCACTGAGTTCAAAAACACCAGACTTGATCTTTATCTGGATACAATGTGAATCACTCATGAGTTCTATGCTCCATACACTCCTCAGCAAAATGGCATCGTAGAGCGCAAGAACAGAACCCTCATTGAGATGGCTCGAACAATGCTCGGCGAGTACAAGACACCAAGAAAGTTTTGGCCTGAAGCTATTGATACAGCATGTCACGTCATCAACCGTGTTTACATCCATAAGCTTCTCGAACAAAACATCCTATGAGCTCCTTCTCGGCAAGAAGCCAAATGTCGCCTACTTGAGTATTTGGAGCTAGGTGCTGGATCAAGGATCCCCATCACAAGTCAAAATTTGCACCTAAAGCTCATGAAGGCTTCATGCTCGATTCGGAAAGGACTCGCACTCTTACGAGTCTTCAACCTCTATCTCTACAAAATCGTCGAAGCGTGGACGTGCGATTTGATGAAACCAATGGTTCACAAAGAGAGCTCCTGCCAAGTACACTAGACGAAGCTCCGCCAAAGAATCTATCAAGCTGATGGGAACTAGAGAAATCATGCCTTCTGAAGCACAGCTCAAGAGGAACTTATCATTTCTGCACCTAACCAACCTAAAGACAATGCTCAGTCTGAAGATAATCCTCCCAATGATGACAATGATCAGCAAGAGCAAAGTCTTCGTCCAATTCATCCTCGAGTCGCAAATGAAGTACAAATTGAGAAGATAATTGATAGCATCAATGCACTGGTCCACTTACTCGCTCAAGAGCAACACAGTTAGCAAATTTCATGGACACTTTTCTTTTGTGTCAATATCAGAACCCAAGAAAGTAGCTGAAGCCTTTATGGAACCTGAATGGATACAAGCTATGCAAGAAGAACTTCAACAGTTCAAGCTGAACAATGTTTGGGAACTTGTCAAGCGTCCTGGCCCTCGCAAGCATAACATTATTGGCACAAAATGGATATATCGAAACAAGCAAGATGAGCATGGTCAAGTCGTCAGAAACAAAGCATGACCTGTGGCTCAAGAATATACTCAATTTGAAGGAATTGACTTTGATGAAACATTTGCTCCTGTGGCTAGGCTTGAAGCTATTCGCATACTGCTAGCCTACGCTAACCACCACAACATCTTGCTATATCAAATGGATGTGAAGAGTGCATTCCTCGACGGCAAGATTGAAGAACAAGTATACGTCGCTCAACCACCTGGTTTTGAAGATCCGAAACATCCTGATATGGTGTACAAGCTAAACAAAGCACTGTATGGCCTCAAACAAGCTCTCTTCACTAAGACATATGATGGTGAACTGTTTGTGTGCCAAATATATGTGGATGCCATTATCTTCGGCTGCACCAACCAAAAGTACAGTGATGAGTTTGGATACATGATGCAAGAGCAATATTAGATGTCCATGATGGGTGAGCTGAAGTTCTTCCTTGGTCTTCAAATTCGTCAGCAAAGGAATGGCATCTTCATATCTCAAGAAAAATACCTCAAAGATTGTCTGAAGAAGTTTGGAATGCAAGATTGCAAAGATTACACGACGCTAATGCCAGCCAAACACCATTTGGGTCCCGACGACAATGGTAAAGAATTTGATCAAAAGGTATACCGCTCCATGATTGGTTCCTTACTTTACCTATGTGCATCTAGGCCAGATATTATGCTTAGTGTTTGCATGTGTGCTCGATTTCAAGCGGCACCAAAGGAATCGCATCACTTAGCTGTGAAGCGAATTCTTCGATATTTGGCTCACACCCCAACACTCGGATTATGGTATCCAAAGGGCTCAGAATTTGATTTGGTTGGATTCTTGGATGCTGATTATGCTGGTGACAAGGTGGATTGCAAGTCTACATCAGGCACATGTCACTTTCTGGCACGATCACTTGTCTGTTGGTCTTCAAAGAAGCAGAACTGTGTGTCACTCTCAACTGCTGAATCTGAATACATTGCTGCTAGATCTTGTTGTGCTCAGCTTCTATGGATGAAGCAAACTCTCAAGGACTATGGCATCAATCTGAAACAAGTACCTCTCTTCTGCAACAATGAAAGCGCCATCAAGATTGCCAACAATCCAGTCCAGCACTCGAAGACAAAGCACACTGAAATTCGTCATCAGTTTCTCAGAGATCATGTCATGAAAAGGATATTGACATCATTCACGTCAACATCAAGAGCAATGGCGATATCTTCACAAAGCCCTTGGATGAGAAAAGGTTTTGCAAGTTACGGTGTGAGCTAAATATCTTGGAATCCTCAAATGTCCTGTGATCAGGCACACATCCTAACACTTATGCATGTTGATGACTTAGATGTGCAACACACGAAGTAAAGTATATCTTCAATCAATGAAGACTTACATTCTGAGTGTGAATAAATTAACATGGAATTTGACTTCGGAGCGCCACGATAATTGTGCGCCGTGTCTGGGTCTAATACTTCCTATACGGTGGGTAACGCCACCACCAAATTTCTCTGTTTGAAGTGTTTCACTCATGGCATTATTTTAGCTATGTCTTCACATTTGGTTTGTCTTCAAAGTTCAACTTATCTTCATAATTTTCTTCACTATGCTGATTTGATTGCTTTCTTATATATATATATATATACTAGTGTTCTATCCTCTACAACATTCACTTATAGCTCTGTCTTCCTAGTTGAATCTTTTGAACTAAGTGAATGTGATCGGACCCTAATATCTCTATGCTTTCTATCTCAAACTCTATCTGTCCAAATCATATGAATTCTATTGAAACTGTCGAATGTCTTCTCAGCGTCCTTGTCAGCAGAAGACACCGAGACAAACATTAAGACTGTTTTAAATGATTCATCCTTATTGTTTGAAATTCGGAGAAGCCGGAACGACCATCCGACAAACCTGGAGGGCGTGGGAACGTGGGACAGCTCTGAGTATGTTGCATGCTTGCCACGTACCCCTCAGATGTGAACCGCTAGGGGCACCTGAGTAATTGTGTTGTGCCGCACATCTCCTTATAAATACATGTCCCCTGCGGTAAAGAAAACCTTCTTGCACCTCTCCACCTCGTCAAAACCCTAGCGCCACCGCTAGCTCGCGACGACGCCGGTGACGAAGCGCTTAGCTGCCGCGACTTCTCCGACGCCGTCCTCACGCCGGCCGCGAACATCGTCCTCTCCGCCGCCGCCGTAGCTGTCCTCCGTCGCCAAGTTAGGGCACGGTGGATTGAACTGCTCGGTCTCCTACTCATCCCATCTAGCAGTTCTTCGTGTGGTAAATATAACTCTATTTTTACCATCTTTATGATCCTCATAGATTCATCCTGTTTACTAAAGTTGGTTTCTGCCTATACAATGTTAGATCTATTCTGTCTGCATCTCATACTGCCTAGTATATTCACTTAAGCTTCATATCTAGTTAGATTCCTCACTTGTACCTATTCACGGATTCGTACAAATCTGGAACCAACTCTCAACGTATAAGTGAATGTCTTTGCATCATGAGGTCAATGTCTTCAAACTAATTTATCTTCAAAATCTTCTGAGAATGCATATGACCTCTTCCCCTTCCCTCGCATCTCTAATGCTGTCATAGGTACATGTATGTGGGAGAATCCCTTGGTTCTCATAGTCTGCATTCGTTTGCAGAATTCTTACAGCATCACATTAACTCTCCCGACGCCAGTTCCTGTTTATCCAGCAAGCGAAAGCTTTTGAAGCCTTTGAGCGTGTTGAAGCCATTCAGTTTGAAGTTCATGGCTGCGAGAGAAATCGATAAGGAAGGGTGGCGGACACCGTCGTGAGGAACATCAAAAATTTGCTGATGACCTCGCAGAGCTTTACAAGACAGATCCTCAAGAGAATTATAATCAGCGCAGAAGACACGAATCCAATGGATTCGACGAGATTAGGCTAAACAATGGTTCAAATACAAGTTCGTGACCCAGGAATATCTTGAGAAGAATGCTATCAAAAGTCCTTGGGGTGATATTCTCTTTCGAGGCCTTACACCCAAGAACGAGCTGAAGCTATTGCACGTGGTTTCTATCCTTGTATGGTCCGTGGACCTCAGCTGAAAATGCCGACCCATCGTCATTGCTCTGGTGTCGTGATGATAATCTCTTCAAGCGAAACTTCCAGCACGCAAAGGCATCGGCCAAGGAAAACAAGAAGTCATTGGGATTAGACTTCAACCCTGGTCCCTCTGCTCCCCGTCTTGACGGCTCCGTGATCTGAGAACCCAATGTCATCGGTCCTTTCTACAACCTTGATGGCCTAATCACTCACATCTCGGTCCAAGGTGCCAAAGTGGATCATTCGATGATGACACGACATCGATGAAGCCCTGCTCCTACTCCAAAGCTGCGAAGCCAAAGAAGGCTAAGGCTTCAAGATCATTGCTCCTCCAAAAGCTTCACGTGCGAAGCCAGCCATCGCACCTCCACGAAGGCGAGTGTGCGATCCGAAGATCAATCACGCATCTCCAAGAAGACGGAGAAGAAAAAGAAGATCGTTAGACATTCTGATCAGACATTGACCCCTGCTGCCATTCTGCAAGAAGAGCACATTGATCTATCCAGCAATGAAGATCTTGCAGATGATGCTCTTGAGCAACTAATCAAGAGCAAGGAAGAAGCAAAGATCTTCAATGATTTGCCTCTCTTTGATGTGGCAATCATCCATCACTTCATTGATGAGTGGTTTGACAACCCAAATCTCAGCTTTGAAGATCTACAACTTCCCATTGGCCTCAGCGTCTCCTTCAATGGCGCCATTGCTTCTGAGCTAGCTCTTGCTCAGCGTCTCGTTGAACTGAAGCACAAGATCGACTATGAGAAAGCTCAGTTCAAGAAGCATGTGGCAAAGCTCAGCATGCAAGATGTCAAAAACTTCAAGACCATGCTGCACGAGCTCAAAGAAGCCTTTCACAAGAAGCGTGACGAAGCTAAAGGCTCTCGTGAGCGCATGAAGAGTCCGGCTGACAAGTGTGTACTAGCCTACAATGAGGCTGAGAAGCGCAAGGCTCTTGGTCGTCCTGGCATTGACCTCAGAATGGCTGCAAAGAAGAAGAAGCCATCAACTGATCAAGCTGCACCGTCAACGCAAGAACAACCTCGCATAGTCTTCCCAAGCAGCATGACTGGCTCAAAGCCAAAGGTCAGGCCAACCGCTTCATAACAGAAGAAGACGAGGGCCGTCGAGGCTGAAGCCAGAAAAAGGAAAAATCCTGAAGCCTCTGATGCTGCTCCCTCCAAGAAGAAGCGCAAAACCAAGAAGAATCGGGCTGCTTCCACAGAGCCCTTAGTTGTTGAACCTATCTCAATGGTTTGACCTGCATCTGAACACCAAGAACGACGAATGATAGTTCATGAGCCTGCTTCCATAGAGGCTCCTGAAGCTGAAGACATTCCAGCAGTTGATCCCATCACTGCTGAAGACATTGGTCACAATGACAATGTTGAAGATGATGACATTCTTCCTCAGATCGAACACAACTTGGTATCATCGCCTGTTCTCATGAACAGCGAACTCATCAGCATTGGTCGTCCTCTGACACTAATTGCTTAGGATGCATCATGGGCTGATCACCCACAACAACAAGACTCCCCGAGTACTCCCCAACAACAACAAGTCACACCACCTATCCAAGAAGAAGAGGATGACCTTGAGGCCCAGCCAACTCCATCTCCAAAGGCGTCGCCAGCATTCCGCAGGCTTCGCAAAGGACCAAGGCCACAAGTCCCTCTTTCGAGCGTTCCAGAAGGAGAAGTGCACCACCAATCTGTTGCACGTCAAGTGTTTCGAAGCCACTCAAGCGTGAATGTCTCCGAGTCCGAAGCCAAAGCTCTCAAGACAATCCGGCTACATCACCGATGACAACCCAGATAAGAACGTGTCCTTCACCCCCATTCTTGAAGAAGCTATTCTGATGTGAGCGTGATGCCCACCCTCCAGCTCATTAAGTGGAGGTTGAAAATCTTGAGGCTGCCACCACCAACACAAATGAAGCCAATGACATAGTCATGGCTGAAGCAAATGTGAGCCTGCACCAACCAATGTGCCCGAAGCCAATGATGCAAGCTGCTCCACAAAGCCCTGTTGTGCAACTTTGAAGCCTCTGTTGTTGCCATTGCTCTGTTCCGCCACCAAGGCCCTATACAATTGAGCAAGCCTACAACTATGGTCGGTTAGTCACCGTCGATGGCCGTTCTGGTCCCTCCGCCTCATGCCTCTGGTCCTCGGTTTGATTATCATGTTGAGCATAGGCCTCGGTCCGAAACCAAAGCCAAGACTGCCAAGGTTCCTGTGTATCGCCACCTCTCTGTGGTCCTTCAATGCAAATGGCTTCAAAGCCCACAACACCTTCTTTGACAAAGCAAAGAACCCCTATTCAAGGCCAAGAATATCATCGGATCATTTCGGAGCTATCAACAATGAAGCTATTACTCCTGCGTTACAGATGATCAAGGCGCATTTTCCTCATATCGCCTCAACACCGAAACCATTGCAGGACTGCCATGCTTAGAAGAAGCACTTGACTACTTTCGTGATGCAGTGCTGCTTCACTTTGTGACAGACAAAGAACATTGGAATGAGGAACTTTTGCTTCAATTCTATGCTACCCTCCACATTCACGGTTACTACGGGGATACAAAGACATGGGTTCTCGAGTGGATGAAAGGAAATGTTCATCATGAAGCCAAAGCTCTTGACGTCATTGAGCTTACAGGCCTACCCACTCCCGGAGAGCTGTTCAAACCTAATTGTCAACTCCACCGCAATGCACATAAGCCAGAGCCCAACATGAGCGAGACGTTGAGCATGATGAAGCCTTTGCCACCTGACGCTGAATACCTAAAGGAGTTCTTTGTTGATGACCTTGAGTATCTGCCTTGCACAATATATCACATCATCAGGCGAACTCTATGGCCTATCAAAGGGCATTCGTCATCTGCAAAACTTCAAGGAGCCATGAAGACATTGGTCTTTTACATCCTCAATGGCATCGACTTCAATACACAAGAATTCTTCATCCGCAACTGGCGTATGTCTCGTTTCGAGCTTTTGGCCTGAAATTCTATGCTCCATGGGTCATCGCCTCATCAAGCTACACTCTGCTATCAACTATCAGCCCTCGCCGCAATCATCGATCCTTCTACTCGAGGTTGATATGTCGATTGAAGCCATATACCCCGAGCCCGCCAAAACGCCTCTTTGTCTTCAAAATGCAGATCACCATAGCTTCTCTCAACCCATGGAAGGCGTCCACGCAGAACTCGTGTCTATCCAATGGCTGGGAACACTCGTATGCCTCACCGTGCATAAACTGAAGCTACCGAGAGCACAATTGCCCAAAGGCCTAAGAAGCGCTCGTGTCCTAAATGACCGAGAACTTCTTGTGGCAATCGCATCGAAAACAAGACAAGCATCATTTTTGGCTCAAGCGACAAATGCAAAGCCTCTTGGTGGATGTCAATCGCATTCAAATCTTGCCACCAAGAATGCTTTTGTCACTCACGAGACACGTCGTCGATCATGGAAGAGTTTGACGCTGCTCGGTCTTTGAAGCAGATCTTCAAGGCGATGGCTTCACCGAAAGATTCAAGTTTGACTCCACTACTCCACGGAATGCGGTCCTACGTCGAACTCCCTCCCTTGAAGACTCTGACTATTCTTCCTCCGCGGCAACTGTGAATGCCAGAGTGATCGATGATCAAGCCGATGCTACTTCACCGCCCCCTACTTCTGCATGCATCGACACTGCACCAAGTTCGTCTGCACCGCCAAACAACACCGACAACCCTGCTGCTTCACCTTCTCCTCATGAAAGCGATTAGATGCTCTATGTCTTCAAACCTTTTTGGTCCTTACTGACAAAAGGGGGAGAAGCATATGAGTTTGATAGTCTTCAAGCGGGTTCATATGGGCGGTTGCTTTATATTTTGCCTAGTGTTTACAACTCTCGCTTTTGATACATTTGGTTCTTTGAGTTGTAACACTTAAACTTGATGGTCGTCTGCTACTTATTTGCTTTTCTGTGATGCGATGATAAATTCCGCATGTGGGATGATAACTTCTGCACTTAGATCATTCTGCAGACGTCCATTTTTCATTATGCATGTCATTCTCTTAGTTATATCATTTCATGCATGATGAATTATCTTCATAAGTTGAAGAGGATCTCCGCAAGTACAACCTGCCATGTGCATTTGCATTCCAAAAGCAAATTACTTATATGCACATCTTCAGGGGGAGCCCTTGCCACTTATGAAGATTATACCCTATCCTTTACAATTTGACATACTTTATCCCCGTTGAAAACTTCAACCAGTTTGTCATCAATCACCAAAAATGGGGAGATTGTAAGTGCATCTAGTGCCACCCATAGTTGGTTTTGGAGTATTGACGACAAATTTGGTTGAGGGACTAATGTGTTTGTGAGAATTGCAGGATAACACATGTAGTGTCCCTCATTGATTCGGTTTACCTACGGAGATGACCCTAAAATGTATGAAGACATTGGCGACAATGGTGGTATATGAAGATATTCATATTGAAGACTATGACATGAGAAGACATTGAGTGAAGATTATGGGCGCGAAGACGTGTCGTTTCGTTGTTTCCTTTTTCTTCTTTGTTGAGTCATAGGAACCACCGTCTTTGTTAAGTGGGGTCCAAGTGAACAAAGTCGAGAATGGTCAAGTGATGCTCAACCCAAATCCTATGTCTTGAGCGAAGACAATAAGAGCAAATCTTATCCAGAGTGGATGAGTCAGCTTTGCTTGTAGCCCAAGTAAAGTTGCCGTGTGTGTTTGAAATCGACCGTTGGAACACGTGTCGGTTCCTTAGTGACCCAGGTCATTTCGGACATATCAGGTCGGGTTGCCTAGTGGCTATAAATAGCCCACCCCCTACACCATAAATTGGTGGCTGCTCAGAGTTAGTACACGGCTTTTGTCGCTTGAGAGAAACCCACCTCGAAGCCTTTTGAGAGAGAGAAATCCTTGCGAGGACAAAGCCCAAACACCCAGAGCCAAAGAGTGTTAGGCATCACTGAAGTCTTTCTGTTTGCGTGACCTAAAGACTTATTACACTTGAGGACTGTGAATCCTCCAGCCGGTTAGGCGTCGCGTTCTGAGCATCCAAGAGTCATTGTGGATCGCCGGTGAACGAAGTCTGTGAAGGTTTGAAGTCTACCTTGAAGACTTACCAGGGTGATTGGGCGAGGACTGTGTGTCCTTAGCTCAAGGGGAATAAGGTGAATCTGCGGTCTTGAGTTGAATCTCAGCCTCCCTAACCAGACGTACAGTTGTCACAGCAACTGGAACTGGTCCAACAAATCCAGTGTCTTCAACAAGTGACTGGTTCTGTCCTCTCCCTCCCTTTACTTAGAATTTGTCTTCGTGAAGTCATTGCCTATTTGTCGTATCTGTTTGACTTCATCACTTGACTACTATCGTTGGTTGGCTTCATACTATCTTCCATCCTGATCCTTACTACTAAGCTGCTATTAGTCTTTGTACTTTCACATTATTGTATACTTGACTATAGTTTGCTTGTTGTAGTCTATCTTCCGCTGCATATCAATTAGGTCATTTCTATTGTTTGTCTTTGAAACTTCCATGTTTTGAAGACTTTCATAAAAATCGCCTATTCACCCCCCCTCTAGTCGATAACTAGCGCTTTCAAGAAGGCCTCATAGCATGGAGCCAACCCCAACGATTTTAATCTTAGAGGCACGGTACACGCTATCCTAGACTACTCTACACATGAAACTGCCACACGAGCGTCCGAACTGTGCTTGGCTCTTCGCCTCTTCGGGAAGTCGAACAATGATGGAGTACTACTGCAGTGGAGGAGTACTACAGTATGCTTCTGGCCATCTGACACCGAATGAACTGCTGCATGTCCACCGCGTGCGGGAGGGAGAGCGTGTAGCGAAAGCTTCTCCTAGTCCTGCCAGCCACCACGCTCATGGGCATGGGAGGGACGCAGCTTTATTGACTTACTGATCCTACCTTTGCGTGTATGATAGGTGGGCCCAACAGGTGGGTGGCCCACCTGTCATACAACCAAAGGCAGTGCGATTAAAACACCGAGCTCGATCCATGCGAGGAGAGGCGTTGTAGTAATCAAACTTCTCGTTGTTGTACGAGTTGACGCGACACATCAAAGCACTGCACTCGACATATTTCAATAATTTGCGTTTACTGATGCATTAATTACAACGCATGCATGCATGCCATGACTCTCCTTTTGATACTTACATGTGTTGATTTAATGCACCTTGAAGTAGTATGAATATGTGATGGTAAAGCTTTGTAATGCCCCGGCCCTAAAGCAAGAGATGGTTGTGCACGAGGAGGGCGAGATCATGCAGACGAAACCGGACCCAACGATGGAGCTCTCTATGGTCTCCATGGACCTCACCTTGCTCCACTGCCCCTTGTGCCTCCGCCCCTTGAAGCCTCCGGTGTATCAGGTTCGAATATACCTCTTCCGTTCGGCTGATCAAGCAAGGTGCAGGTTTCTTGATTGATGTGTTGTTCGATTGATTTGTGCAGTGCAAGGGTGGGCACCTGGCCTACGCGGACTGCCGCATCGAGCGCCCCGGGAACCAATGGCAGTGCCAGAAGTGCGAGCGCGGCGGTGGCTTCGACGTGCGGAACACGGCGGTGGGCACCGTCCTCTCCTCGGTGAGGGTGGAGTGCCCGCACGAAGGCTGTGGGCTCTACGTTACTTACCACAAGCTTGCCGATCACCAGAGCGTGTGTCCGCTCGTGCCCTGCAAATGCCCCGTGCCCGTCTATGGCTACGAAGGCCCGCCGCCGGTGCTCTCCCACCACATCAGCACCGTGCATCCCATGCTCGTGCACAGGATCCAGTACGGCAAGGTGCTCCAGCTGCAAGTGCCACTGTCGGAGCCACGGCTCTTGCTGTTCGCGGAGGAGGTTGGCCGCGTGTTTTTCTTGGTCGGTGGTGTGCTCAACATCGGCACGTCTATCGTCGTGTCGGTCGTCTGCATCAGAGCGGGGGCGTCCCCACTGCCGCACTACATGGCCAAGCTGTGGGTGAACGGCCCGCCGAGGGAGCCCAAAGGCAGGACCGGCGCTGTCAAGGTGGAAATGGAGGTGACAAGCAGCAAGGATCCCGGCGACATCGCCGTGCAGGAGCTGACCTTCTTCACAGTTCCGCCCAAGCTACTGGAAGGGGCTAAGCTGGTGTCCCTCCACATTCAGATTGACAAGCTCACGTCCTAAATGATTCTATAGTGCCTTCTGTTTATCTTAGTAATATGCTAATATATGGGTTAGTTCGGTCTAATTTAGCTTAAGAGATGGTGGGTTTTGGTGGCGATGCAGCAATTACTTCGACATCAGATCAACAGTTAAAGTAATTTCCAACAGTCGAACGGATATTTTCTGTCTGTTGGATATAAAGATCCTTTGGGTAAGAAGTATAACAGCTTATATGCTTGTTTGTTCAGGAAGTGTTGCATACTTGTGAGAGTTGACGCGACACATCAAAGTAGTACTACTAGTTGTAGTACTCCCTTCGATCCTAATTTCTCTGCGCATAAGTTGAGGCGCAGATACCAAGGAGGGCCTGGTTGTGTCTATACTTGGACAACTCACCTGACTGTGCACCAGGCAGATGAAGCTCGTGTCATGTTGGTGCCGTGTGCGGCCCGCACATTAACCAAAACCTCGCGCCTCCAGCTTAGCCTCCACGTTTTAAACTTCTCAATCTCAAGGCCAAGGAGCAACGTGAAACATATGATAGAGCCAATCGGATGGTTGAGAACACTACAATTCGCAGCTACAGATGCGTGTGTGAGAGAGGACGAGTGCGTGCATGCACCTCTTCTCTTCTTGTATAACGTACTAAACTCAGAGTACAAGTGTATGTGGGTGGCATCGACCTAGGGAGCTAGAGATGGTGTGTGCGAGAAGTCGCGAGAGATAGGTGTAATGCGTCTGGAAAAAAGACTAGTCTATAGCTCGCCACGAGGCTATTCCTGTCGAATGCCCCAATAACCGTAAGATATGTATCCGACGGTGCCAGTTATTGCACGTACACAACAGTAGAAAAGGAGATACCATGGCATATGCTACACCACGGCCGAGAACACGTGCCCACGTTACACCATCCGGGAATAGTGCCACACTTCGAGACTAGAACCATCAATAAATTTTGAGCTTGCGTCTCGTCACCTTCCAAATTACTACTACCACGCTATATTTAATTGCAAACCCGTTCACACCAATAACAACCTAAATGGTTTCCCACTTAGGAGCGTATTAGTACTCGGTTATAAATACTACTATGCCAAGATGACTGCACATTCCTCCTCAACTCCTCATCCACAAAAACAAACAAGTCATTCAACATCCTTCCCTTGCATCTGCCATGGCGAGGGTGAGCTCTGGGTCGAGAGATTACCACCAGGGAGAGGCGAGCATGGAAGCGGAAGCACGAGAGATGTCCCGCCTCGCCGTGAAAGCAGCCGACATGTCCCGTCGCGCGGAAGTAGCAGCACATAGGTCCTCCGTGCCGTCGAAGCAGCACGGAGGTCCCTCCGCGCCGTCGATGTAGCAGACTGGTCCGGCTGCGCCACAGAAGCAGCAGAGATGTCCCGCCGCGCCACGTTGGCCTGGGAAAATGTCTCGCGGGCAGGCGACGACCCTTACAGGTGCATGCATGCGATCGTCCATAGCCAGATGGATCAGATCTCCGGCTGGGCGAGGTTGCAGGATGACATGAAGGCCTCGTTTGAATAGGCTACCAGCGTCATCCGGCAACTAAGGGAGGGCAATGAGAGGCTCCGGGCCGAGCACGACCTACTGAGGCCGAAGATCATCCGAAGTGCAGAGCAGCAGGAGGAGACTAGTGCCTTGTTGAAGAGGACCAGCGTCATCGTCAAGAAACTTATGAACGAGAATGACATGCTCTGCATCGAGCGCCAAAGGATGGTGGAGGAATCTGTGGATGCTCTCAAGCAGCATCTTGGGGACACGACAGAGCTCATCGCCGCTCGCCGCGGAGACTAGTTCCCGCGGCCTGCAGCAACGCATCAAGAAAGTAGAGATCAGCGAGCCAGATCGTTGTCTTCCTTCTTCTTTTGCCCTTGTGTATTTTGGGCGTAGCCGCATGTGGCTTTTTTAATTATCTTCCTAATTATGTAAGACAATTATTATCCACTGTCGTCGTCCTTATATATTCATCAGTCTCGCTATAAGTCGCAGTAGATGCTATATAGGTCCGTCGGATCTTACATCAAGATCCGCGCAAAATTTTCTTTTCAGATTTTCTTTTTTCTCTCTTAAATCTCAGTCGAATGAGACATAGCCACGCCATTAAACAGAGGCTCGGGCGCCATTAATGGAGACCTTGGGAGAGAGGTGGACGGCAGATGGAGGTCAAAGGGCTCTCCTCCCAATATGCACGCGCAGGGGTCTAATCGCACGCCTCCCGTACTCAAATAGCTACCCTGCACGGCGCCTCCTAGCTAATAAAAGAAGGGGACGCGTGGCAGCACGTACATGGTAAATAGAACACCCACGGTTTCAATAATAGTTGTGTTTCTGATTGTAACGTGACAACACTTGTTCCAAAATGACTTTGTTGATTGTTAATGTGCGCGCCTTCGCAAATCGGACAGCAAAATTACCACAGCATGTTGGTGCCATGTCATGACACCAAGACAAGTTTCATGATTTTCATGCGTGCTTTGGATTTACAGGAATTAAAAACCAAGTTTCTCAATGTTTCCAGCCGAGCCACGACGCCCAGATGTTTGAATTTCATTCCCATTTCTTGCATGTGACCTAGAAATTTACCCGAGGACACACATGTGATTTTTCAAACAACTTTGGTGCACTGGAGCATGTGCTTGTATTTCAAATTTGAATTATGCACACAAAGGTGACACGTTCCCTCTCAGAACCATGAGCCTTCTTGAGAGAAGCTCCGGTTTGCAAGAAGCTTATACCAAAACTTGTTCCAAATCGGCCCAATTTTTTACCACAGCATGTTAGTTCCATGACATGACACCATGCCAAGTTTCATGATTTCTAGGCGAGTTTTGGATTTACATGAATTTAAAAACCAAGTTTCTCGATGTTCTCAGCTGAGTCACGACGCCCAGATGTTTGATTTTCATTCCCATTTCTTGCATGGGACCTAGAAATTCACCCAAGAACACACATGTGATTTTTCAACCAACTTTGGTGCACCGGAGCATGTGCTTGCAGTTCAAATTTGGACTATGGACATTAAATGTCCAGAAACTCAATTAATGTATAAAAAAAGCCAAACGAACCCAGAATAATTCCAAAATTTAACAGGGCACTCATATAGTTCTATGTTGCCTCTGTAAAGAAAATCAGGGGGAGGCAGCGTATATCGTTTCGCACACAAAGGTGACACGTTCCCTCTTGGAACCACGAGGCTTGTTGAGAGAATCTCCGGTTTTGCAAGAAGCTTATACCAAAACTTGTCCCAATTCAGCCAAAAATTATACATATGATAATAGGGTTTAGATTATCCTGAACATCTCGCTACCTAGACCAATGTACTCTGATTTGAATTCAACATAAAATGGATACAAATATTTGAATTGGAGATCGTATGGTACATGTAGTTCATAGTGAAATATGATTACTGCTATATGCTTGTTTTTTGTTATCAAGATAATATTTCAATGATTTTATAACTTGACAACAATCGTATTCAAATAAGGAAAATTGATTTAAATTTAGTCCATATGGTAGAGGACAATATATATGTTCATAGGGTGGAGTAAAATGTTCATATATGATGGAAGATCAAAATGTAGGACTACATCCATTATAAACCGCAAGGTCACCTAACGATATATTTGAATTCAACATAACATGGATTCAAAAATTGAAATTCAAGATCATGGCATTTGTAATCATATAAAAAGGGACATGACTCTTTCTTTTGGTGGGAATTGATTTGTTTTTTCTTGTTGTTGAGGGAAGTGCGAATCGATTTGGTATTGTATAGGGTAATCTTGTTCTCCCGATTTTTTTACATTTTTCTTGCAGGTTTTTCAATGGCATTTATAGCAATATAGTAAAAGGGGACATGAATCTCTTGTGTCTTGTATGAATTGTTTTTTCGTACACGTTAAGTTTGTTCTGCCGAGCATGGAATCCGCGCCTTGTTATCCCGAAATTTTCAAGCTCGAGTATCTTTTGTCTCATCTGCTTTGAAACTCCCGCCTCTTCAACCTACGACGCACCTTGTTATCCCAAAATTTCGACGCGCGCGAAAACTCCCTCCTCATCCGAGATCGGTCCCGCAGCCCAGACACGCGAAATCCCCCTTCCACCCCTCAGCCGAAAACGCCGGCTCGACGTCGCGGTGTCAAAACCGGTGGGGGTACGCTGGTAACTTACCCTACATGTCGGACAAGCGGGTACATAAGCCATGGCCTCCCTACCTTCCCCTTCGTCCCCCCATTCGTACATCGAGGCCGCCAAAACCCGCGAAACCCCATGCTCCTCCGTCGGCCTCCCGACCGCCGCACAGCCAGAGACTCTTCCCCGATGATGTCGTCCACCGCAACAGCTTGCGGTCCCTCATCCACCGCATCGGATGAGGATCCGTCGTCGATCTCGTCATCCCGCCGGATCAACCGCCCGTCCTCCACCTCCAAGGAGCTGCCCTGATGTTCACCTCGTCTATCGCGCCACCCCCATACCCACAACGCCGTCTTGACCTACCCCACCGGAACCGCAACACCCTCACCAATTCCTCCGATGAAGCCGAGGCCAACTCGGCGCCACCAAGGAGGTTCTACACTCGCCGCTGCATTTTATCTTTTATTTGATCTCACGGGGCTGCCAGTGCTCGATACCGAGCAGCCATGGAGGGTCTCCATCAATGGCGCCGTCGCCGTCCACTTCATACACGGCGTCTCTCCCCCATGCCATTGCTTCCTCGGCGGTGACTTCCACACCGGCACTAGCTGCAGCTGCTCCGGCTCTCGCTCGCGCTGCGGCTTGATAACCCACAAGTATAGGGGATCAATTGTAGCCTCTTTCGATAAGTAAGAGTGTCGAACCCAACGAGGAGATAAAGGTAGAACAAATATTCCCTCAAGTTCTATCGACCAAAGATACAACTCTACGCACGCTTAACGTTCGCTTTACCTAGAACAAGTATGGAACTAGAAGTACTTTGTAGGTGTTTTGGGTAAGCTTGCAAGAAAGTAAAGAGCACGTAAATAAAAGCTAGGGGCTGTTTAGATAAAGAAGCAATAAAGTAAATATAGCGAGTGTGGAAAAGTGGTGGTAGGAGTTGTGGAATTGTCCCTAAGCAACTGACTATGTTACTAGACCGATAATCACTATTGCAATTCTATTTGAGGGAGAGGCATAAGCTAACATACTTTCTCTACTTGGATCATATGCACTTATGATTGGAACTCTAGCAAGCATCCGCAACTACTAAAGATTCATTAAGGTAAAACCCAACCATAGCATTAAAGTATCAAGTCCCCTTTTATCCCATACGCAAACAACCTACTTACTCGGTGCGTGCTTACATCACTCACGCCACCCACCATAAGCAAATCATAAACATATTGCAAACCCTACATCGGGAATCCCTCACGCTTGCGCGACACGGAGGGCACAATAGGACAACACCAATAATAAAACATGCAATTCAAACCAATCATAGCAATTCATCAATCACCGATAGGACAACAAAAATCTACTCAGACATCATAGGATGGCAACACATCATCGGAAAATAATATGAAGCATAAAGCACCATGTTCAAGTAGAGGGTACAGCGGGATGCGGGAGAGTGGACTGCTGAATATAGATGGGGGAAGGTGATGGAGATGTTGGTGAACATGGCAGAGGTGTTGGTGAAGATCGCGGTGATGATGATGGCCTCCTGCGGTGTTCCGGTGGCACCGGAAGCAAGGGGGAGAGAGCCCCCCTTCTTCTTCTTCTTCTTCTTCTTCTTCTTCTTCCTTGACCTCCTCCCAAGATGGGAGAAGGGTTTCCCCTCTGGTCCTTGGATCCCATGGCGTCGGAGGGGCGAGAGCCCCTCCGAGATTGGATCTATCTCTCTGTTTCTGCGCTTTGTTCTGGCTCTGTTTCACCGTTTCGTGTATATATGGAGATCCGTAACTCCGATTGGCCTGAAACCTTCGCCGTGATTTTTCTTCTTCTGAATATTAGCTTTCTTGCGGCAAAAGAAGAGCTTCAACCGCCTTACGGTGGGCTCACGAGGGTAGGGGCGCGCCCAGGGGGGCAGGCGCGCCCCCCTGCCTCGTGACCACCTCGGGCACCGGTTCGCGTTGATTTTCCTTCCAAAATTTCCATATTTTCCAAAAATAAGCTCCGTCCGTTTTTATCCCGTTTGGACTCCGTTTGATATGGATATTCTGCGAAACCAAAAACATGCAATGAGACGAACTGCACTGAGCCTCGGATCAATATGTTAGTCCCAAAATAATATAAAAAGTTGCCAAAAAGTATATGAAAGTTGAATAATATTGGCATGGAACAATCAAAAATTATAGATACGACGGAGACGATATCATCATCTAAGCTTAATTCCTGCTCGTCCTCGAGTAGGTAAATGATAAAAAGATAATTTTTGATGTGGAATGCTATCTAGCATAATCTTGATCATATGTCTAATCATGGCATGAATATTAAGACACGAGTGATTCAAAGCAATAATCTATCTTTTGACATAAAAACAATAATACTTCAAGCATACCAACCAAGCAATTATGTCTTATTGAAATAACATAGCTAAGGAAAGCTCATCCCTACAAAATCATATAGTCTGGCTATGCTCCATCTTCACCACACAAAATATTCACATCATGCACAACCCCTATGACAAGCCAAACAATTGTTTCATACTTTTGACGTTCTCAAACCTTTTCAACTTTCACGCAATACATGAGCGTGAGCCATGGATATAGCACTATAGGTGGAATAGAATATAATGATGGAGGTTATGTGGAGAAGACAAAAAAGGAGAAAGTCTCACATCGACGCGGCTAATCAACGGGCTATGGAGATGCCCATCAATTGATGTCAATGCAAGGAGTAGGGATTGCTATGCAACGGATGCACTAGAGCTATAAGTATATTAAAGCTCAAACTGAAACTAAGTGGGTGTGCATCCAACTTGCTTGCTCATGAAGACCTAGGGCATTTGAGGAAGCCCATCGTTGGAATATACAAGCCAAGTTCTATAATGAAAATTCCCACTAGTATATGAAAGTGACAACATAGGAGACAATCTATATGAAGAACATGGTGCTACTTTGAAGCACAAGATATGAGACTCAATACATGAAGAACATGGTGCTACTTTGAAGCACAAGTGTGGAAAAAGAGATAGTAACATTGCCCCTTTTTATTTAATTTCTCTTTTTTTCTTCTTTTTTTGCGGGCTTCTTTGGCCCCATTTTTTTATTTAGGCTTCTTTGGCCTCTCTTCTTTTTTTGGATGGGGCAATGCTCTAATAATGATGATCATCACACTTTTATTTACTTACAACTCAATATTACAACTCGATATCTAGAACAAAGTTATGACTCTATATGAATGCCTCCGGCGGTGTACCGGGATGTGCAATGATCTAGCGTAGCAATGACATCAAAAAACGGACAAGCCATGAGAACATCATGCTAGCTATCTTACGATCATGCAAAGCAATATGACAATGAATGCTCAAGTCATGAATATGATGATGATGATGAAAGTTGCATGGCAATATATCTCAGAATGGCTATGGAAATGCCATGATAGGTAGGTATGGTGGCTGTTTTGAGGAAGATATAATGAGGCTTATGTGTGATAGAGCGTATCGTATCACGGGTTTGGATGCACCGCGAAGTTTGCACCAACTCTCGAGGTGAGAAAGGGCAATGCACGGCATCAAGAGGCTAGCAATGATGGAAAGGTAAAAGTGCGTATAATCCATGGACTCAACATTAGTCATAAAGAACTCACATACTTATTGCAAAAATCTATTAGTCATCAAAACAAAGTACTATGCGCATGCTCCTAGGGGGATAGATTGGTAGGAAAAGACCATCGCTCATCCCCGACCACCACTCATAAGGAAGGCAATCAATAAACACCTCATGCTCCGACTTCGTTACATAACGGTTCACCATACGTGCATGCTACGGGACTTGCAAACCTCAACACAAGTATTTCTCAATTTCACAATTACTCAACTAGCACGACTCTAATATCACCACCTTTATATTGAAAAACTATTGCAAGGAATCAAACATATCATATTCAGCGATCTACAAGTTTATGTAGGATTTTATGACTAACCATGTGAATGACCAGTTCCTGTCATCTCTCTAAATAGATATAAGTGAAGCAAGAGAGTTTTAATTCTTTCTACAAAAGATATGCCCATGCTCTAACAAATATAAGTGAAGCAAAAGAGCATTCTACAAATGGCGGTTGTCTATGTAAAGAGAAACAGGCAATCCAAACTTCAAATGATATAAGTGAAGCACATGAAGCATTCTATAAAGCCATACTCAAAAAATATAAGTGAAGTGCATAGAGCATTCTATAAATAAACCAAGGACCATATCATACCAGCATGGTTCATAAAAGAAAAATAAAAACCTAATTGCAAAAGACGCTCTAAGACTTGCACATATCGCATGATCGAAACGAATCCGAAAACATACCGATATTTGTTGAAGAAAGAGGGGATGCCTTCCCAGCATCCCCAAGCTTAGACGTTTGAGTCTCCTTGAATATTTACTTGGGGTGCCTCGGGCATCCCCAAGCTTGAGCTCTTGCCTCTCTTCCTTCTTTTCACATCGAGACCTTCTCGATCATCGAACACTTCATCCACACAAAACTTCAACAGAAAACTCGGTAAGATCCGTTAGTATAATAAAGCAAACCACCACTCTAAGTACTGTTGAAAACCAATTCATATTTTGTTTTTGCATTGTTTCTACTTTAATATAGCTTTTTCATGGCTTAATCCACTGATATAAATCGATAGTTTCATCAAAACAAGCAAACTATGCATCAAAAACAGAATCTGTCTAAAACAGAACAGTCTGTAACAATCTGAACATTCACCATACTTCTGCTACCCCAAATATTCTACCAAAATTAGGAAAAATAAAAAAGTTGTACAGAAAGACAGTGAAAAAAGAATCAGAACCATTTGACGTTCCAGTAAAAAATTAAAATTCACGCACTACAGCCAAAGTTTCTGTCCTGCACCGCACAAACCAACAAGCATTGTAAACATCCTAAAGGCAAACCTTGGCACATTATTTTTATAATACAATGGAATTGTACAAGGGGATAATTATTTTTGTTGAAAAGTTTCTGTAATCAAGATTCACAAAGTTGCCGTGAGCATAAACAAAGTTCAAGGAGCTCTCCCACTTCAACAATGCTTGTCTTTCTCACTTTCACTTTCCTTTTTGAAAAAGTTTTGGGTTCCCCTCTTTATTTTTGTTGTTTTTAAACTATATGAAAGCAATCAACAGAAATAAATGACTCTCTAAAACTTCCGGGTTGTCTCCCTGGCAGCGCTTTCTTTGAAGCCATTAAGCTAGGCATATAGTGCCCAAGTAGTGAATCCACCCGGATCCCAAGGTATATCAAAGCCAATTTTAATTAACAATGATTTAGCATTTAGTGGTGATGTAACACCCTGGATGTAAACTTCCCTTTTGAGCAATATATCAATTTGACCTCATCCAATTCTTGTGGGTTTTTGTCATGCTTGGCCTCATCTTGTTTGGTTATGTGGGTTTCTCTTTTCTTTGTTTTGCTCTTTTTACCATATTGCATTTGTGTCTCTTGTCATCTTGCATTCCTTTTTATCATGTGTTTGTTGGGATCTCTCACATGCTAGGTTGTTGCATGTTCCATTCTCGACTTGCATTACCATCTCCTCCGTCCCTCTACTTCTTGTCTTATCAAGTGCCATCTTTTCCTTTCTCCTTTAATGTTCATCTTCTCCCTGCAATTCTTGCTCCCTACACTAAACCTCTCTGCCAAAAACCTCCTCAATTGAAGTTGTTTTGGTCAGGTTCAAAAATGACACAAGTTTGAAATATTTTCAAACTTGTCTTATTTTTCTACCTCTAAAAATGCCCATTACAATTTATTTAAATAGTGGAGAATTCCAGGAGTTTGGGGATATTTTCCTTTCACTCAAACTCTTCTCATTTCTCTCTGTGCTTTCTTTTCTCTTCTTTTTGATTTTTAAAAAGGAAAAAGAAAAGAAGGCAGCAGCAGCAGTGGCAGCCCAGCGAGTCCTCTCCACCTGGGCTCCGGTCACTCCGAGCCGGCCCAGCACCCTCAGCCCGCAGCCCGAGAGAGCGCGCCAGCCCGCTCGCTTCTCTCTCCTGCCTCAAGCACCAAGCGCCAAGCCAAGATACCCCGCTTAGTTCCAGTCCACGTGGACGCGCCGGTCCCGCCTGGCAGCGACAGCTCTGTTCACTTCACCCGCCTTTTCCCTCTCCTCCCGCCGTCGCCATGGGGACCCCGAGCACGAGGGAGCGTGAGCTCGACCCCGTCGCCCTAGCCCCCTACTTATCCCCTCTCCGTGTCCACGCGATCCCTAGGGTTTCCCTCTCCCTTGCGCCGCCGCCGCCAGGTGAGTAACCACCAGATTCGCCGCCCCCGCTCCGTCCCGAGCGCATCTGAGAGCGCGCCTCGTCGCCGGCGTGCTCTCCGGCCACCCCAACCCTGCGGCCCGTGTCCATCTTCTTCCTCGTCGTCGACTTCGTCCACGACATCGACTACGGTGCCCGGAGCGTCAAGTTCGTCGACGCCCCTGCTTCATCTTCTTCTCGGTCAGAACACGAAGTTCGAGACGACTCCATCGCCGCAGGATCACCTCCGTCGCCGTTTTCTTGTCCTTGGGTAAGGAGGTATAACCTACTTCCTCCCTGCTCCTTCCTATCGTCGTTAGATTCACCGTAGTGCAGGTTCCGATCCGTGTTCTTATCGCGCTCGGCGTGCTCCGGCAGGTCTGTAGAGTTTGGGTTCAGCGTAGTTGGCCGGGTGTAGTTGCCGCGTTTTCCCTCTCGGGTTCGTCCCTTCATGATTCCGTGGTGTTCTCCCGTGCGTACCCATCTTGTTCGAGGCCGCAGAGCCGCTGTAAACGCCGTTGCCTCGCCGGCGTCGTCGTTTGTTTCTCTGCCTCGAGTCAGGGCCTGGTAGTTTGGTCTAGTAGGCCCGAGTCCCTTACCTTCCTGAACCCCTAGCCTAGCCGAGCTGGTTTGCACCTCAGCGCTCATCATGCGGCGACACAGGTTCGAATCCCAGCGCCTTTTTTTTTTATTTCTGTTTTCCTTCTTCGGTTCGTCTCTTCAGTAGTAGTAGTAGTTAAGGGGCCGAGGCCCTTCTCTGTCAGTCGTCGCCGCCTAGCTCAGTGGTAGCTGGGGCAGAGTCCCACCGGGGAGACCCGGGTTCGATTCCCCCCGAGGCTGGTTTTCTTCCCCCCTTTTTAAACTTGCGGTGCCACTATCTCTATGACAGTAGGGTCCCACCATGTCAGCCTCTTAGCGCCTCCTCCACTCATATTTTTTTTCCTTTACCCCGCGTTTCCATTTCTGGATTGTTTCCTTTTCTGTTTTAGGCAAGTCCATTTCTGGACATTTCCAAATCTGGAATTTGCCATTTCTGTTAACTTCCATTTTAGGCAGGTTTTGTCTTAGGGCATTTGTGATGATTTCTCTACGGTAACCCTAACATATTATATATGTTTTTGGGGTAGAAAAATCCCACCAACTCAGTGGTGGCATTAGTTTCTGCATTTGAGCAAGTTTATGTTCATGTCTTTTTGCATCATGGTTATGTGTTGTTTTTCATGGGCATATTTATTTGATTTATGCTTTGAGGTAGTTTGCACACGTGCAGGGCTTTGTTCATCATGCTGTTATTAGAGGTTTCGCGCCATTCTTGTTTTGCTCGCCATATCCAACCCGTGCATCCGTTTCCGGTGATCTCTATATCGATTTCTACCGAAATCATCTCATCTTTCCGATGGCATGCTTGGTTTGCCAAGATGATGCCTGGTTTTTCATTTACCTTCCGGAGCGCACATACGCATTGCATATCACATCCCGCATATTCATGTCATGTTTTGCATCATGTTGATTGTGCATTGCACCGTGATTTATTGTGGTTCCGTGTTTGTGTTGTTGCTTTGGGTAGAGCCGGGAGACGAGTACGTGAACGAGGAACCTGTTGAGAACGCTTACGAGGATCAGGCTTTCGACAACTCTGAGAACATTGCAGGCAAGATGATCATACCCTCGAAATCACTTCTATCTTTGCTATGCTAGTTGCTCGCTCTTTTGCTATGCCTATGCTGCGATGCCTACCACTTGCTATGTCATGCCACCCATATTGCCATGTCAGCCCCTAACCATCCTTTCCTAGCAAACCGTTGATTGGCTATGTTACTGCTTTGCTCAGCCCTCTTATAGCGTTGCTAGTTGCAGTGAAGTCAAGTTTGTTCCTTGTTGAACATGGAGATGTTGTTCCTTGTTGGAACATGTTTACTTGTTGGGGATATCACAATATATATATATCGCTATGTTTAACACATCTATACACTTGGTAAAGGGTGGAAGGCTCGGCCTTATGCCGGTGTTTTGTTCCACTCTTGCCACCCTAGTTTCCGTCATACCGGTGTTATGTTCCTTGATTTTTGCGTTACACGGTTGGGTGATTTATGGGACCCCTTGACAGTTCGCTTTGAATAAGACTCGTCCAAAGAAGGCCCAACTTTGGTTTTACCATTTGCCACCTAAGCCTTTTTTCCCGGGTTTTCATGAGCCCGAGGGTCATCTTTATTTTAACCCCCGGACCAAGCTCCTTTGAGTGCTGGCCCGAACCGGCAGATCAGGGGCCACCTCGGGCAACTCGAGGGCTGGTTTTACTCGTAGGCTGACCTATCCGGTGTGCCCTGAGAACGAGATATGTGCAGCTCCTATCGGGATTTGTCGGCACAGTCGGGTGGCTTTGCTGGTCTTGTTTTATTGCTGTCGAAATGTCTTGTAGTCCGGGATTCCGAGATTGATCGGGTCTTCCCGGTAGAAGGAATAATCCTTCGTTGACCGTGAGAGCTTATAATGGGCTAAGTTGGGACACCCCTGCAGGGTAATATCTTTCGAAAGCCGTGCCCGCGGTTATGAGGCAGATGGGAATTTGTTAATGTCCGGTTGTGGAAAACCCAAAGTTGACCTCAAATAAAATACACATCAACCGCGTGTGTAACCGTGATGGTCTCTTCTCGGCGGAGTCCGGAAGTGAACACGGTGTTGGAGTTATGTCCGCGAGGTAGTTCAGATCACTTCTTGATCACTACTAGTTTCACGACCGTGCTTTGCTTCTCTTCTCGCTCTCTTTTGCGATGTAGCCACCATATATGCTAGTCGCTTGCTGCAGCTCCACTTTACTACTCAGTCCTTCCTATAAGCTTAAATAGTCTTGATCTCGCGGGTGTGAGATTGCTGAGTCCCGTGACTCACGGATACTTCCAAAACAGTTGCAGGTTCCGACGATGCGGTCAGATGATTCCACCGAGCTCAAGTGGGAGTTCGACGAGGAACGTGGTCGTTACTATGTGTCTTTCCCGATGATCGTAGTGGTGCCCAGTTGGGACGATTCGGGATCCGTGTTAGCATTTGGGGTATCTTCTTTTATTTTGGTTCCGTGGTCGGACCTTGAGTGTACTCAATAATGGATGTTTATTTATGTACTGTGTGAAGTGGCGACTGTAAGCCAACTATGTATCTCTTTCCCTTATTTATTACATGGGTCGTGTGAAGATTACCTCACTTGCGACATTGCTTTCAATGCGGTTATGCCTCTAAGTCGTGCCTCGACACGTGGGAGATATAGCCGCATCGGGGGCGTTACAGGTGAGCACAAAGCAACATATGTCATGTAATGACGAAGTCTGACTCTCTTCCTATGCATCGGCATGTCATAAAAGAACAATTCATGCACACAAAGTAAAGGCCAATGCATAGTATAAACAGTTTCTTGCAATTATATCGTGTTGGAAACATAGAGAGGTGGAGATATAGTTCCTCTCTCACAATAATTGCAAGTAGGAGAAGCAAGCACATGCATATTATATCTATCAAAATCATCATGTGCAATAGTAAAAGGCAACCCATCAATATAATCCTTAATAAGTGCAAGCTTCTCCGATATAGTGTAGTCGGGAGAATTTAAAAAGATAATAGGACTATCATGCGTGGGTGCAATAGCAACAAATTCATTCATAACATAAGGAACTATAGCAAGTTCATCTCCATAAGCATAATTCATATTGGCATCTTGGCCACAAGCATAGCAAGCATCATCAAAAAGGGATATTTCAAAAGAATCAACGGGATCATAACAATCATCATAGCAATCATCATAGCAATCATCCTTCGGTAAGCACGAAGGGAAATTAAACAATGTATGAGTTGAAGAGTTACTCTCATTAGAAGGTGGGCACGGGTAGCTAATCCGATCTTCCTCCTTTTGTTCTTCGCTCTCCTCATTATCTTTTTCATCCAATGAGCTCACAGTTTCATCAATTTCTTCTTCCGTAGCTTCCTGCAAAATATTAGTCTCTTCTTGGACAGCGGAGTAGTTCTCAATATATGGTTTAACATAAGGATTAGAAGCATAATTATCATAGCAATATTGAAGTATGGCAAAATTTTCAGATTCGTAAAGAGTAGCACCATACTTTTCAATCAAAGAAGCAATTTCGTAAGCACCCTTAAAAGCAACAAATTCTTCAATTTGTTGAACATCATAGTAATTATAAACACCCTTAGCATACGAGGATAAGATTCCATTATCAATAAACTCACATTGGTAGGGAAGGTGTTTCTTAGGGTTTTCAGAACAACAAGTAAAATCATAATAATAGCATAAATTCCAAGCATAGCATTGCAAACGTTGAATTTGATCCCATAATAGT
This sequence comes from Aegilops longissima, assembly GCA_021605205.1. Classification (NCBI taxonomy): domain Eukaryota; kingdom Viridiplantae; phylum Streptophyta; class Magnoliopsida; order Poales; family Poaceae; genus Aegilops; species Aegilops longissima. The sequence goes on along the minus strand of CM038678.1, from coordinate 589,104,260 downwards.
TTCCCTTTTTCATATATACGGTGTCGCACATAACAAGTATGCTCATCTAAAGATTTGCCCTCAACTAAGCTAGTTGGGGTTTCAAAGACGAGCACAAAGGGATCAAGATGATCCAAGTAAAAGCTTCAGAGTGTGATAGATTTTGAGTGGTTCTTCAACCATTGGAGCAGTAGGTACAACTAATTTTTTTAGTATTTTGCGTTTCCTACCCATAACTAAAGATAGAAAACAACTAAGAACAACAAATAAAAATTACTTAGTGATAAAGCAAATAAGCACACACGAGAATATTCACCCCACACTAGACTCCCCGACAACGGCGCCAGAAAAAGGTCTTGATAACCCACAAGTATAGGGGATCAGTTGTAGCCTCTTTCGATAAGTAAGAGTGTCGAACCCAACGAGGAGCTAAAGGTAGAACAAATATTCTCTCAAGTTCTATCGACCACCGATACAACTCTACGCATGCTTAACGTTCGCTTTACCTAGAACAAGTATGAAACTAGAAGTACTTTGTAGGTGTTTTTGGTAAGCTTGCAAGAAAGTAAAGAGCACGTAAATAAAAGCTAGGGGATGTTTAGATAAAGAAGCAATAAAGTAAATATAGCGAGTGTGGAAAAGTGGTGGTAGGAGTTGTGGAATTGTCCCTAAGCAACTGACTATGTTACTAGACTGATAATCACTATTGCAATTCTATTTGAGGGAGAGGCATAAGCTAACATACTTTCTCTACTTGGATCATTTATGATTAGAACTCTAGCAAGCCGCAACTACTAAAGATTCATTAAGGTAAAACCCAACCATAGCATTAAAGTATCAAGTCCCCTTTTCTCCCATACGCAAACAACCTACTTACTCGGTCTCAGGCTTCATCACTCCACGCCACCCACCATAAGCAAATCATAAACATATTGCAAACCCTACAGCGGGAATCCCTCACGCTTGCGCGACACGGAGGGCACAATAGGACAGCACCAATAATAAAACATGCAATTCAAACCAATCATAGCAATTCATAAATCACCGATAGGACAACGAAAATCTACTCAGACATCATAGGATGGCAACACATCATCGGAAAATAATATGAAGCATAAAGCACCATGTTCAAGTAGAGGGTACAACGGGATGCGGGAGAGTGGACCTCTAAATATAGATGGGGGAAGGTGATGGAGATGTTTGTGAAGATGGCGGAGGTGTTAATGAAGACCGCGGTGATGATGATGGCCCCCGGCGGCGTTCCGGCGCCACCGGAAGCAAGGGGGAGAGAGCCCCCCTTCTTCTTCTTCTTCCTTGACCTCCTCCCTAGATGGGAGAAGGGTTTCCCCTCTGGTCCTTGGCTCCCATGGTGTGGGAGGGGCGAGAGCCCCTCCGAGATTGGATCTATCTCTGCTTTACGTGCTCTGCTCGCTCTGTTTCACCGTTTCGTGTATATATGGAGATCCGTAACTCCGATTGGCCTGAAACCTTCGCCGTGATTTTTTCTCCAAATATTAGCTTTCTTGTGGCAAAAGAAGAGCTTCAACCGCCTTACGGTGGGCTCATGAGGGTAGGGGCGCGCCCAGGGGGGGCAGGCACGCCCCCCTGCCTCGTGACCACCTCGGGCACTGGTTCACGTTGATTTTCCTTCCAAATTTTCCATATTTTCCAAAAATAAGCTCCGTCCATTTTTATCCCGTTTGGACTCCGTTTGATATGGATATTCTGCGAAACCAAAAACATGCAATGCATGGGACCGACATTTGGGCAATCGGATCAATATGTTAGTCCCAAAAATAATATAAAAAGTTGCCAAAAAGTATATGAAAGTTGAATAATATTGGCATGGAACAATAAAAAATTATAGATACGACGGAGACGTATCATGGATCTTGTCTTGCTGTCGGCTGTGCTGTTGCACTGCTCTTGCTTTCGTTCGTGTTGCTGCTCTACTCTGCTATTGCTGTCGGTCGCGCTGCTGCTCCGATCTTGCTCTTATTCATGCTGTTGCTCTGCTCTTGCTCTCGCTCACGCTGCTACTGCTGCTGCACGACCTCCGGCAACTACAGGAGTTACTGCTTTAGATCACTGCTTATCGGCGGTGCTGCTGCACGACTTGCTCTCTGCTCGAGTTTCTGCTGATTTAGATCACTGATTCACTGCTACTAGTGCTCGAACGCCCTAAACATCTATTGCAATGCTCTGCTACTAGTTCAATCAGTTTTGGCAGTAAAATTCAGTTTTGACTGTAAAGTTCAGTTTCTTCAGTTAAGTTCAGAGTGAACAGTATTTACAACATCTACCGGAGCGGCCGTGGCGCGGCTGATGCATTTTACATCTAGCACTTTTTGGTGATGTATTTTACATCATCTATTGCAGATGATATTAGAGTCCCACTTCAGATTAACATTGTCTGTCTTGTCCTGCTTCAGCCTCGCCGTCGTACACCTCACCGCAGCTGCTCCAACAACGGAACCATCCATCACAGCGGAGCAGTACCCTCGGCACCGTTTCCAGAGGCCTCAGATCTTGAAAGTGCAACTATCCCTAGGTGGTTTTGGTAATTCCTAACAACATATAGCTCATTGAGCTAATACTATTTCAAGACTAATATTTCAGGAAAGCTCAATGATTGGCATGGAACGGATGAGAAAAGTGGACCCCTCAAAATGCTACGGACAAAAGGATTGGCTCAAGCTCAAAGCTCAAGACTCTACATTTTCTATATTAGTGATCCAAGATCACATTGAGTCTATAGGAAAAGCCAATACTATCAAGGAGGGATGAGGTGTTGCTTAATGAGGCTCTTACTCAAAATGCTTAGTGATATGCTCCAAAGCCTTCAACTACTTTCTCACATCCACATATGACCTAAACCAAAAGTCAAACTCGGCCCCACTGATTCTTTCTATCCAGCGCCACCGAGTTCAGATGTCATAGCCACTGCCACAAACCCTAGGCAAATCGGTCTCACCGATAGGGATCTCGGTCTCACCAAGATGGGATTGTAATCTCTCTGTTTCCCTTCGTAACGTTTCGGTCCCATTGAGATGAGTGATCGGTCCCACCGAGATTGCAATGTAAACTCTCTGTTTCCCTTTTGTAACATTTCGGTCTCACTGAAATGAGCGAATCGGTCCCACCGAGTTTACCTGACCAACTCTCTGGTTAGCATATTACCAAAATCGGTCTCACCGAGTTTGTGTAATCGGTCTCACCGAGATTACCTTATGCCCTAACCCTAACCATATCGGTCCTACCGAGTTGCATGTCGGTCCCAGCGAAAATCCTAACGATCACTAGATTTGTTGAATCGGTCCGATCGAGTTTACCAATTTGGTCCAACCGAGTTTGGCAAGTTGTGTGTAACGGTTAGATTTTGTGTGGAGGCTATAAATACCCCTCCACCTCCTCTTCATTCGTGGAGAGAGCCATCAGAACGAACCTACACTTCCAACCTACATTTTCTGAGAGAGAACCACCTACACTTGTGTTGAGACCAAGATATTCCATTCCTACCATATGAATCTTGATCTCTAGCTTTCCCCAAGTTGCTTTCCACTCAAATCTTCTACCCACCAAATGCAAATCCTGTGAGAGAGAGTTGAGTGTTGGGGAGACTATCATTTGAAGCACAAGAGCAAGGAGTTCATCATCAACACACCATTTGTTACTTCTTGGAGAGTGGTGTCTCCTAGATTGGCTAGGTGTCACTTGGGAGCCTCCGACAAGATTGTGGAGTTGAACCAAGGATTTGTAAGGGCAAGGAGATTTCCTACTTCGTGAAGATCTACCGCTAGTGAGGCAAGTCCTTCGTGGGCGACGACCATGGTGGGATAGGCAAGGTTGCTTCTTCGTGGACCCTTCGTGGGTGGAGCCCTCCGTGGACTCGCGCAACCGTTACCCTTCGTGGGTTGAAGTCTCCATCAATGTGGATGTATGATAGCACCACCTATCGGAACCACTCTGTGTGAGGAGCACTCGGAGTCCCCCGATTCGTCATAGACTTAAACTTCCAAAACTTCTTTGTGCATTTCGGTCTGACCGATTCATCCATTTCGGTCATACCGAGATCACTAAGTCAATCGGTTTTCAATCTCGGTGCAACCGATTTGAACTTTTCGGTCACACCGAGTTGCAGCAACTGCTTGCACTTATGCATCTCGGTGCCACTGAGTTGTTCCACTCGGTCACACCGACAGGATCAGGCTATATATATCCCCGGGCCAAAATTTGGAAATTTTTCTGAACCTCTTCGCCTGCGCTCAGCCTGCTCTGCCTCCCTGGGTCTCCGGATCGTCCTCCTCGTCGCCAGCTGCCTCCCGCCGCTGGTCTCCGCCGCCGTCAACGGGATCGTCTCCGCCTTAGCAAGTCCATCGCCGCATTAGGGTATGGACTTGATCTTTGTGCTAATCTCACTCTGATTCCTAGCACATTGTGTTTGCCATGTATCTTGCCACGAATGAGATCACTCTATTCACCGAAATCACTCCGTAGATTAGTTGAGGTTTGAAAATTTAGGGTTAGGTTTCCGCCGAAACCATCTCGGACCAACCGAGTTGTTGAAATCGGTTCCACCGATTTTGCTAAAGCCATTGCACATGTGATTCTCGGTCTGACCGTGAATTGCAAATCGGTGTGACCGAGTTCAAGTCTTTGTGAAACCCTAGCAGTCTCGGTGCCACCGAACTGTGACTCGGTCTGACCGAGTTCACCAGTTTAGGTTCCAAAAGCTGCTTCGATATCACCGAAATTTCAAATCGGTAGATCCGAAATGCTTTCTGTGGAAAACTAAAACTAAGTTTTTGACTCATTCTTTTGCAAAAACCTCTGCACTTTGTCATGCTCATCCACTCTACCTCATCTATAATCTATTCACAGGGTCAGTTGTCAGTGTTTGCATCATGTCAGATTAGAGTGACAGTCAGAACAAGTCTGAGGAGCAAGTTCACATGAGTGAGGGCACTAGTCCCTCTAGCAGCTATGATGAAGGCATCAGGAGCACTCCAAGCAACTTGCCAAAGGCTGCCACTAGGGCCAGAAAGAAGAGAACTTCAGATTCTGAGGATGAGGACTATGTGGCTGCTGAGGAAGAGGCCACATCAAAGAAGAAAGTTCTGAAAAAGGAATATGGCACAACCATCGCCACTAAGCCGTCCAAGACCAAGAAGCCAGCAGAACACAGCCCATGTCCAAGGCAAGGAGAGTTGCCACAGGAGAGACAATGGAGTTCACTCTTGAACCCAAGGAAGCTGGAGATGGCAAAAAGAGGAAAGAAAGGGTCAACAAGACCACTGCCAGAGTTCTTGGCAAGCCCTCTATGATGAGAGACTCTGAAGAAGAGGAAGAGGAAGAGGTTGCTACACCAGCACCTAAAGCCCAGAAGCTAATGGGAGATGCCATAAGATCAGGGGCTGCTCCATCTAAGCCCAAAGAAGCTCCCAAGCCAGCTGCTCCAAAACCCAAAACTGCACCCAAGAGAAGCACCAGGAACATCCCAACAACAGAGAAGAACAAGGCCCCAGTGCCTGAAGCTGTTATTGAAGAAGATGACGAGTCACATGTCTTGAGGAAGTTGAAGCCAAAAATTCCAGATCACAATGATGCTCATCCAGTAGCTGAGAACATGAAAATCAGGAAGGACTCAGGATTAAGGCTATGGAGAGAATTTGATCCATATGCCACCAGGAGTAGGACTGCTGTGGACTATAGATTTCACACCAAGGAACAACAGGACTTCTATGAGACAATTCTGCTTGACAAGAAGCCCATAGTGTGTGACATGAGATGGGTCAACTGGGAATACATCAAGGAGAATGAAGAGCACTATCCTGGAGTCTATGACAGTTTCAAGGCTTGTGGAGTTGATGAGTTTGTGGCTCAGATGCTCACAAAGTGGAATGATGAGCTTATCATGCAGTTTACTCCACAGCTCACTTCTACCCAGATGGAAGGACTGTCTGGATGTCTGAAGGTACTAGGTACCAGTCAACTGTTGAAGAATGTGCCAAATTGATCAATGCTCCTGAGGAGAGTGAGGATGACTTGGATGTCTATGCCAAGAAGAAGAAGGATCACAACTCAATGGCTAGCATGTACAAGGAGATTCCTGATGCAAATCTTGAGACTCACCAATTTTGTTCAGTGAAACACTTGCTGTCAGGCCTGCCTACAATCAACTGGATCCTCAGGCACACTCTTTGGCCAAAATCAGGAGATCACAGAATGATCAGAGGTCATTCCATCAACTTGCTGCACACATTTGATGTCCCACAGAAGTTTAAGGTCATGAGCCTAATTGTGGATACCATAAAGAGAACAGCTGCATATCAGAAGAGAAGTTGTGGGTATGCCCCACAGATCCAGGAGCTGATCAACTCCAAGATGGGCACTGATACATATCTTTTGGACAAGGAGCACCTGCCCATCTACCCAGACTTTGCGGACAACACTGTGGTCATGGATGAAAATGAACCATCTTCTGTGCAAGCACAAGCAAAGAGGGAGAAAGCAAAGACTGAAAAGGCTGCAAAGATGCCAACCATGGATGAGGCATCTCAGTATCTTCTGAAGAGCAAGCAAGATCAGCTTGGCTACTTGATTGCCTCCACTCGAGGATTGAGAAGGGACCGCCACCCCGACTCAAAACACGGAGAGCTTGGAGAGGATCATGGAGCGAAGTTCTATGACTTAGATGTGAAGGTCACCGAGATACATCCATTGTTGAGCAACTTCAGGAAGAAGTGCAGGAGAAGAAGGGCAAAACTACCACTGATGCTTTTGCTAGAGTGCCCCGAGGAAAGAGGTCTGCTGCTATGCCTGTCACAGACACCGGAGCAACTTCATCTGCACCAGCTACAACGTCAGTGCCACCAGCTCTAGCACCTACTCCTCCAGCACCATCTACATCAACTGATGCCTTCGTTCTTGGCGTTCTGTCTACACCACCACCTGAAGACCAAGCCTGAGTGTCGGTCTAGCAGTATGCATTTTTATGAACTTTTGGTAACTTGTTGCCAAAGGGGGAGAAAATGTATATATCATAGGCTTCGAGAGAGAGTGTTTCTTTTGTTCTCTCTTGCGTTTCTCTTTGGTGGTTGAACTTTGTTATTTGCTTGTTTGAGATACTTTATGCTTGTGTGTGATACTTGGATGATCATGTGTTTGATCATATGCTACCTTAATGCTTGTTGGATGACATTATCCTTTTATATCTCCATATGATCATTCACTTTGCTTGGTGATGAGTGCATGTATTTTAATTATTATCATTTTGAGCGCTCCACCAAGATGTATGTGACATGGAAGAGTAACCCATGATCCTAACTCTTTGTGCATTTGCAGTCCAAAGCAAATCTTAAACCATGCACAAATTTAGGGGGAGCTCTTATTTTTCACATACTTCTCAAAACGACAATGTTTTTCACTCATATTATCATTTGTCGAAGCTTTGATCTATATGTTGTCATCAATTACCAAAAAGGGGGAGATTGAAAGTGCAACTATCCCTAGGTGGTTTTGGTAAATCCTAACAACATATAGCTCATTGAGCTAATACTATTTCAAGACTAATATTTCAGGAAAGCTCAATGATTGGCATGGCATGGATGATAAAAGTGGACCCCTCAAAATGCTAAGGACAAAAGGATTGGCTCAAGCTCAAAGCTCAAGACTCTACATTTTCTATTTTAGTGATCCAAGATCACATTGAGTCTATAGGAAAAGCCAATACTATCAAGGAGGGATGAGGTGTTGCTTAATGAGGCTCTTACTCAAAATGCTTAGTGATATGCTCCAAAGCCTTCAACTACTTTCTCACATCCACATATGACCTAAACCAAAAGTCAAACTCGGCCCCACCGATTCTTTCTATCCAGCGCCATCGAGTTCTGATGTCATAGCCACTGCCACAAACCCTAGGCAAATCGGTCTCACCGATAGGGATCTCGGTCTCACCAAGATGGGATTGTAATCTCTCTGTTTCCCTTCGTAACGTTTCGGTCCCATTGAGATGAGCGATCGGTCCCACCGAGATTGCAATGTAAACTCTCTGTTTCCCTTTTGTAACATTTTGGTCTCAACGAAATGAGCGAATCGGTCCCACCGAGTTTACCTGACCAACTCTCGGTTAGCTTATTACCAAAATCGGTCTCACCGATTTTGTGTAATCGGTCTCACCGAGATTACGTTATGCCCTAACCCTAACCATATCAGTCCTACCGAGTTGCATGTCGGTCCCACCGAAAATCCTAACGGTCACTAGATTTGCTGAATAGGTCCGACCGAGTTTACCAATTCGGTCCAACCGAGTTTGGCAAGTTGTGTGTAACGGTTAGATTTTGTGTGGAGGCTATAAATACCCCTCCACCTCCTCTTCATTCGTGGAGAGAGCCATCAGAACGAACCTACACTTCCAACCTACATTTTCTGAGAGAGAACCACCTACACTTGTGTTGAGACCAAGATATTCCATTCCTACCATATGAATCTTGATCTCTAGCCTTCCCCAAGTTGTTTTCCACTCAAATCTTCTTCCCACCAAATCCAAATCCTGTGAGAGAGAGTGAGTGTTGGGGAGACTATCATTTGAAGCACAAGAGCAAGGAGTTCATCATCAACACACCATTTTTTACTTCTTGGAGAGTGGTGTCTCCTAGATTGGCTAGGTGTCACTTGGGAGCCTCCGACAAGATTGTGGAGTTGAACCAAGGAGTTTGTAAGGGCAAGGAGATCGCCTACTTCGTGAAGATCTACCGCTAGTGAGGCAAGTCCTTCGTGGGCGACGACCATGGTGGGATAGACAAGGTTGCTTCTTCGTGGACCCTTCGTGGGTGGAGCCCTCCGTGGACTCGCGCAACCGTTACCCTTCGTGGGTTGAAGTCTCCATCAACGTGGATGTATGATAGCACCACCTATCGGAACCAAGACAAAAACATCCGTGTCTCCAATTGCGTTTGAATCCCCCAAACCCTTCCCTTTACATTCTTGCAAGTTTCATGCTTTAATTTCCGCTGCTTATATACTCTTTGCATGCTTTCTTGAATTGTGTTAAGATTGCTTGACTTGTCCAAAGTTGCTAAAATCTGCCAAGAATTAAAATTGGGAAAAAGCTAGATTTTTATTTGGTCAAGTAGTCTAATCACCCCCCCCTCTAGACATACTTTTGATCCTACAAGTGGTATCAGAGCTTTGGTCTCCATTTTCTTTGATTTCCATAGCTTTTGGTAGTCATAGCCTTGGTTTCACAACCTAGGAGAGTATGGCGTCTAGCGAGGGAAATTACCACCGTAGAGGTCCTTACTTTGATGGTACTAATTTTGCTAGTTGGAAGCATAAGATGAAAATGCATATTCTCGGACATAACCCCGCCGTTTGGGCTATTGTGTGTATTGGCTTGCAAGATGAATTCTTTGATGGGAGAGAACCAAACCATGAAGCTACCGCGGAAGAGTTGAAGATGCTGCAATACAATGCTCAAGCTTGTGATATCCTCTTCAACGGATTGTGCCCCGAAGAATGCAACAAAATCAGCCGTCTTGAGAATGCAAAGGAAATTTGGGACACTTTGATTGATATGCACGAAGGTACCGACTCCGTCAAGGAATCCAAATTGTATGTGCTTCAAAGTCAATTTGACAAGTTCAAAATTAAGGATGGTGAAGGTGTCGCTGAAATGTACTCTAGGCTTGCTCTCATCACAAATGAGATTGCCGGCTTAGGAAGTGAAGAAATGACCGACAAATTCATCATCAAGAAGATCCTAAGAGCTTTGGATGGAAAATATGATACCGTATGCACATTGATCCAAATGATGCCCAATTACAAAGATCTCAAGCCAACGGAAGTCATTGGAAGAATTGTTGCTCATGAGATGTCACTCAAGGATAAGGAGGAGCTCCATAACAAGTCAAGTGGTGCTTACAAAGCCTCATGTGAAGCTCCCACATCATCAAGTGAGAAACAAACCTTCAATGAAGAATTGAGCCTAATGGTGAAGAACTTCAACAAGTTCTACAAGAGTAGAAGAAAAGAGAGAAGTTCCATGTCAAGGTCCTACATTGAAAAAAGATCTTCTAGTCGAGAGCGTAATTGCTACAATTGTGGAAGACCCGGACACTATTCAAATGAGTATACGACACCCTACAAAAGAAGAGAAGATTTACCCAAAAGAAGGAGTAGAAGAGAAGAATCACCATCGAGAGAGAGAAGGAGTAGAGATGATCGTTATGAACGAAGAACATCCCGGAGAAGCAAGGGTTCAGAAAGGAAGGACAAGTCATCAAGGAGCTACACAAAACGAAGACATCAAGCTCATGTTGGTGAATGGGTATCCGGCTCCGACTCCGACAATCACTCCGAGAGAAGCTGTCACTCCGACTCCGAATATACTCAAGATGAAGGTGTTGCCGGACTAGCACTTGTGTCAACCAACTCCTACGACATATTTGATTCACCAAATGAAGAAGATGCTTCATGGCCAAAGGTCCAAAGGTATCACACCCCGAGTATGTTGATTTCAATAGTGATGAAGATGACTTGTTAGGTGATGATGATTTACTTGTTGAGAACTCTAGTGATGGATACTATGATGAAACGTCAATTAATCATGCTAATCAAGATGAAACGAATGACAATGATAAGGAGAAGATTGAGTCTCTAACTAAAGAATTAAACACTCTGAAGTTAGCTCATGAAACTATCTTAGGAGATCATCGAGAACTTTTAAGGACTCATGAGAAATTACGTTTTGAGAAGCTTAATCTTGAGCAAGAGATGAGTTCTTAAAGGCAATCAATGATGATCTTCGTAAGAAAAGTTCTTCTTACATTGCCAAGCGTTTACTCTTATCCACTTACATGCCTCAAGTCAAGTCTAGTAACAAGAACAAGAAAGATTCTTCCTCTAGTAGTAACAATAATCATGCTAAATCAAATGTTGTTGCTTCTAGTAGTTCTCTTGATTCCACTAATGATTCTCTTAGCCAAGTTACACTTGAGCAAGAAAATAGCTTATTGAAGGGAATTATAGAGAAAGGTGTTTACTAGAGCCTTGCCGGGAGTAAGCAATTCGAGGAAATTGTACGCAAGCAAGGAAGGCACCGGAAGAACCAAGGTGTTGGTTTTGAATGAAAGTTCAATGCCAATGGAGTTCAGTGGGAAGAAGATCAATACCCCAGGACAAAGTTTGTTCCCCAACAAGAGAAGTATGATCCTACTTCTTCCAAAGGGACACAAGCTCAAGATGATCTTCCACCACAAGACCACAAGCAAAAAGGCAAGGATAAGCTTCAAGAGGAAATTAATGCATTTGAAGAAGCACCTAAGGCCTTGGTAAAGTGGGTTCCCAAGACTATATCAAGTTCCACTTCATCATGTACAACTACAACTCCAAGGATTCCCATCAAGATGGTGTGGATCCAGAAGAAGAAGAAGAACTAGAGAGTTCTTGAGGGTGACTCCGCCAACATACTTCACTCTTATCTTTTTGTAAAGAACAAGTGCAATAAACTTCCACATCTTGCACTAGTTCAAGGAGTCACAAACCCTCTTGTTGGTAAGACAAGGGACAAGGTAACTTAATGCTTTCATAGACATCATCTTGTGTGTGCATCACTCTATGTCTATGGATATCCTTGTTTGTTCCTTGTGGGACTAACCCGTGTAGGTATTGAAAGTGCAACTCACTCCAAAGGATTGCTCCAAAAGATCTACTTCAACATTGAGCATCCACATCTTCAACACCTACATGAAGTCATCATCGACAAAACCCAAGGTTACTTCAGCCCTCTTAGGGGGGATCTCACATCTAGGGGGAGCTTTACTCTAAGAATTGAGCTAAAGCAACTCTAATGGTGTGAGCACATCAATGCTTTATGTAAAAGTGGTAACCCCACTTGTGCTTAAACGATGAGTATGACATATGATCAAATGTTCTCATTTGACTCCTAAGTCAATATACTCATATATAGATGACCTAGTCATCGCCAATTGCTTGATAGATGCTAGAATTGTTTGTGCATGCTTTGCCACATATTTCATTTGCCATTTTATTGTGTGAGCATGTTGGTTGCATAATTTACTCATTCGAGGACATCCACTTGTTGTTTTGATTAATTGGTTTCCTTTTCTTTTGCCAAGTGGAAGGAAAAGAATGCTTAAGAACCTTCTCTAGCTATCTATGCTTTTCTCGTCTCAAACTCTATTCATGCTACATCACAAAGTTTGATCAAGTCAGATTCGAACCACTCTGTGTGAGGAGCACTCGGAGTCCCCCGATTCGTCATAGACTTAAACTTCCAAAACTTCTTTGTGCGTTTCGGTCTGACCGATTCATCCATTTCGGTCATACCGAGATCACTAAGTCGATCTAGGTTTTCAATCTCAGTGCAACCGATTTGAACTTCTCGGTCACACCGAGTTGCAGCAACTGCTTGCAGTTATGCATCTCGGTGCCACCGAGTTGTTCCACTCGGTCACACCGACAGGATCAGGCTATATATATCCCCGGGCCAAAATTTGGAATTTTTTTCGAACCTCTTCGCCCTCGCTCATCCTGCTCTGCCTCCCTGGGTCTCTGGATTTTCCTCCTCGTCGCCAGCTGCCTCCCGCCGCTGGTCTCCGCCGCCGTCAACGAGGTCGTCTCCGTCATACCCGCCGTAGCAAGTCCATCGCCGCATTAGGGTATGGACTTGATCTTTGTGCTAATCTCACTCCGATTCCTAGCATATTGTTTTTGCCATGTATCTTGCCACGACTGAGATCACTCTATTCACCTAAATCACTCCGTAGATTAGTTGAGGTTTGAAAATTTAGGGTTAGGTTTCCGCCGAAACCATCTCGGACCAACCGAGTTGTTGAAATTGGTTTCATCAATTTTGCTAAGGCCATTGGACATGCGATTGTCGGTCTGACCGTGAATTGCAAATCGGTGTGACCGAGTTCAAGTTTTTGTGAAACCCTAGCAGTCTCGGTGCCACCGAACTGTGACTCGGTCTGACCGAGTTCACCAGTTTAGGTTCCAAAATCTGCTTCGATATCACCGAGATTTCAAATCGGTAGATCCGAAATGCTTTATGTGGAAAACTAAAACTAAGTTTTTGACTCATTCTTTTGCAAATACCTCTGCACTTTGTGATGCTCATCCACTCTACCTCATCTATAATCTATTCACAGGGTCTGCTGTCAGTGTTTGCATCATGTCAGATCAGAGTGACAGTCAGAACAAGTCTGAGGAGCAAGTTCACATGAGTGAGGGCACTAGTCCCTCTAGCAGCTATGATGAAGGCATCAGGAGCACTCCAAGCAACTTGCCAAAGGCTGCCACCAGGGCCAGAAAGAAGAGAACTTCAGATTCTGAGGATGAGGACTATGTGGCTGCTGAGGAAGAGGCCACATCAAAGAAGAAAGTTCTGAAAAAGGAATATGGCACAGCTGCTGCCACTTAGCCAGGTCTGATAACCAAGAAGCCAGCAGGAAGACAACCCATGTCCAAGGCAAGGAGAGTTGCCACAGGAGAGACAATGGAGTTCACTCTTGAACCCAAGGAAGCTGGAGATGGCAAAAAGAGGAAAGAAAGGGTCAACAAGACCACTGCCAGAGTTCTTGGCAAGCCCTCTATGATGAGAGACTCTGAAGAAGAGGAAGAGGAAGAGGTTGCTGCACCAGCACCTAAAGCCCAGAAGCTAATGGGAGATGCCATAAGATCACAGACTGCTCCATCTAAGCCAAAAGAAGCTCCCAAGCCAGCTGCTCCAAAACCCAAAACTGCACCCAAGAGAAGCACCAGGAACATCCCAACAGCAGAGAAGAACAAGGCCCCAGTGCCTGAAGCTGTTATGAAAGAAGATGATGAGTCACATGCCTTGAGGAAGTTGAAGCCAAAAATTCCAGATCACAATGATGCTCATCCAGTAGCTGAGAACATGAAAATCAGGAAGGACTCAGGATTAAGGCTATGGAGAGAATCTGATGCATATGCCACCAGGAGAAGGACTGCTGTGGACTATAGATTTCACACCAAGGAACAACAGGACTTCTATGAGACAATTCTGCTTGACAAGAAGCCCATAGTGTGTGACATGAGATGGGTCAACTGGGAGTACATCAAGGAGAATGAAGATCACTATCCTGGAGTCTATGACAGTTTCAAGGCTTGTGGAGTTGATGAGTTTGTGGCTTAGAAGCTCACAAAGTGGAATGATGAGCTTATCATGCAGTTTACTCCATAGCTCACTTCTACCCAGATGGAAGGACTGTCTGGATGTCTGAAGGTACTAGGTACCAGTCAACTGTTGAAGAATGTGCCAAATTGATCAATGCTCCTGAGGAGAGTGAGGATGGCTTGGATGTCTATGCCAAGAAGAAGAAGGATCACAACTCAATGGCTAGCATGTACAAGGAGATTCCTGATGCTGATCTTGAGACTCACCAATTTGGTTCAGTGAAACACTTTCTGTCAGGCCTGCCTACAATCAACTGGATCCTCAGGCACACTCTTTTGCCAAAATCAGGAGATCACAGAATGATCAGAGGTCACTCCATCAACTTGCTGCACATATTTGATGTCCCACAGAAGTTCAAGGTCATGAGCCTAATTGTGGAAACCATAAAGAGAACAGCTGCAGATCAGAAGAGAAGTTGTGGGTATGCCCCACAGATCCAGGAGCTGATCAACTCCAAGATGGGCACTGGTACATATCTTTTGGACAAGGAGCACCTGACCATCTACCCAGACTTTGAGGACAGCACCTACTCCTCCAGCACCATCTACATCGACTGATGCCTTCGTTCTTGGCGTTCTGTCTACACCACCACCTGAAGACCAAGCCTGAGTGTCGATCTAGCAGTATGCATTTTTTATGAACTTTTGGTAACTTGTTGCCAAAGGGGGAGAAAATGTATATATCATAGGCTTCGAGAGAGAGTGTTTCTTTTGTTCTCTCTTGCGTTTCTCTTTGGTGGTTGAACTTTGTTGTTTGCTTGTTTGAGATACTTTATGTTTGTGTGTGATACTTGAATGATCATGTGTTTGATCATATGCTACCTTAATGCTTGTTGGATGACATTATCCTTTTATATCTCCATATGATCATTCACTTTGCTTGGTGATGAGTGCATGCATTTTAATTATTATCATTCTGAGCGCTCCACCATGATGTATGTGACATGGAAGAGTAACCCATGATCCTAACTCTTTGTCCATTTGTAGTCCAAAGCAAATCTTAAACTATGCACGAATTTAGGGGGAGCTCTTGTTTTTCACATACTTCTCAAAGCAACAATGTTTTTCACTCTTATTATCATTTGTCGAAGCTTTGATCTATATGTTGTCATCAATTACCAAAAAGGGGAGATTGAAAGTGCAACTATCCCTAGGTGGTTTTGGTAATTCCTAACAACATATAGGTCATTGAGCTAATACTATTTCAAGACTAATATTTCAGGAAAGCTCAATGATTGGCATGGCATGGATGAGAAAAGTGGACCCCTCAAAATGCTAAGGACAAAAGGATTGGCTCAAGCTCAAAGCTCAAGACTCTACATTTCTATTTTAGTGATCCAAGATCACATTGAGTCTATAGGAAAAGCCAATACTATCAAGGAGGGATGAGGTGTTGCTTAATGAGGCTCTCCAGAGCCTTCAACTACTTTCTCACATCCAGATATGACCTAAACCAAAAGTCAAACTCGGCCCCACCGATTCTTTCTATCCGGCGCCACCGAGTTCAGATGTCATCACCACTGCCACAAACCCTAGGCAAATCGGTCTCACCGATAGGGATCTCGGTCTCACCAAGATGGGATTGTAATCTCTCTGTTTCCCTTCGTAACGTTTTGGTCCCATTGAGATGAGCGATCGGTCCCACCGAGATTGCAATGTAAACTCTCTGTTTCCCTTTTGTAACATTTCGGTCTCACCAAAATGAGCGAATCGGTCCCACCGAGTTTACCTGACCAACTCTCTGGTTAGCTTATTACCAAAATCGGTCTGTCCGAGTTTGTGTAATCGGTCTCACCGAGATTACGTTATGCCCTAACCCTAACCATATCGGTCCTACCGAGTTGCATGTCGGTCCCACCGAAAATCCTAACGGTCACTAGATTTGCTGAATCGGTCCGACCGAGTTTACCAATTCGGTCCAACCGAGTTTGGCAAGTTGTGTGTAACGGTTAGATTTTGTGTGGAGGGTATAAATACCCCTCCACCTCCTATTCATTCGTGGAGAGAGCCATCAGAACGAACCTACACTTCCAACCTACATTTTCTGAGGGAGAGCCACCTACACTTGTGTTGAGACCAAGATATTCCATTCCTACCATATGAATCTTGATCTCTAGCCTTCCCCAAGTTGCTTTCCACTCAAATCTTCTTCCCACCAAATCCAAATCCCGTGAGAGAGAGTTGAGTGTTGGGGAGACTATCATTTGAAGCACAAGAGCAAGGAGTTCACCATCAACACACCATTTGTTACTTCTTGGAGAGTGGTGTCTCCTAGATTGGCTAGGTGTTACTTGGGAGCCTCCGACAAGATTGTGGAGTTGAACCAAGGAGTTTGTAAGGGCAAGGAGATCGCCTACTTCGTGAAGATCTACCGCTAGTGAGGCAAGTCCTTCGTGGGCGATGGCCATGGTGGGATAGACAAGGTTGCTTCTTCGTGGACCCTTCATGGGTGGAGCCCTTTGTGGACTCGCTCAACCGTTACCCTTCGTGGGTTGAAGTCTCCATCAACATGGATGTACGATAGCACCACCTATCGGAACCACGACAAAAACATCCGTGTCTCCAATTGCGTTTGAATCCCCCAAACCCTTCCCTTTACATTCTTGCAAGTTTCATGCTTTAATTTCTGCTGCTCATATACTCTTTGCATGCTTGCTTGAATTGTGTTAAGATTGCTTGACTTATCCAAAGTTGCTAAAATCTGCCAAGAACTAAAATTGGGAAAAGGCTATATTTTAATCTGATCAAGTAGTCTAATCACCCCCTCTAGACATACTTTCGATCCTACAGATCTTCTTCCCCGCCTCCGACAGTCACACCAGCATCACCGTTCTCCACGTCCAACCCAATGATGCTGAGGTCGACAAGGCTATGCGAAAGAGGTTGTACACTCGTCGCATCACTTTGTTACTCTGCATTCATGTCGATCCCTCAGGGATCCTTTGCTATGGAAATACTATGGTACTACTATTCATGCATTTGGTTAGAAGGAGTGGAGCAATGCAAAACTGGAGGATTTTTTTTCCTTTGGTGTCTCTTTCAAAGAAAAAAGTAGGAATTTTAATTTCCACTTGGACGTCCTTTTGAAATTAATATGCATGAAGAACATGAGTAATTGCATTACTGGCATAATAAGATTCTTATTTTTTTCGTTTTCATGCGGTTTCACTTTAATTTGACCATGTTTTCCATTCCTGTGTTCTTCCAATTCATGTGAACCAAACACCCAGGTTGACAGAAATTCTTTGTTTCCAAATGCTCTGTTTTGCACGTGCATTCCTATTCTATTTCTGTGATTTTCCTGTCCCCGCGTTTATAGAATCCTCCAATTCTAAGGAGCCCTTACAGATTTACTACATTTTCAGATAGGCGTCAAAGAAAACTCTGTGTGTTATGTCCTGCTCCTGCCGTGCCGTCATCCACCCCACCTGAGGTGCACCATCGACAGAAGCGTTCACTGCAGCAGAGATCCCCCCTGCAGACTTCCTTTCGCTGCCTCAGATCATCTTCCCCGTTGCCGGCAGCCACGCCAACTCCATTACCACCATCGACTGAGCAGAGGAACCTGAGGACTACACAGTTCCGGAAGAGAGATTGCAGTCTATTGTGTTTGCTTACGTTATACATCGGTTATTATTACCTGCTACTTTATCGTTCAATCTTGAGTTTTGAATTGCCCATGGGTCTCATATCGAGCCAGCAATGAATAGTATCTGTCTACTATCTGGTTCATCTGGGGTCTTCTATGTGGTTCATGTTGGGTGGGCAATAAACAATAGATGATTCATTGTCTATCTTTTTTAAACTGAAGCTATAATCTACATGCTATCATTAGTTTGGGATCTATCCACTCGTTTGCTACCATCAGTCTTGATTGCATGCACCCCTTAGGCCTTACAAAATCTAACTATTTGTTTATTATGAATGTCAGTTATTGTACACAACCGTACTGAACATGTAGAGAAAAGGAGAAGACCGTTGTGTGGGAATATAATGTCATGCAGACGCCGCTCCCTGGTGGGCGAAGTGGGGCCCCCTCCCGCCATTCCATATTGTATTCCAGAGGAGGATAACTGTTTAGATGGGGATTCAGAGGGAGCCGACCACTCCTATTTATCACCTGAGGTGTTTACTCTAACCTGGCATGCTGATGTTGGTCATATCATGCATACGGCGCCTCACATTGCATACATTATACATCTTATATATCATTAGCTTAGTTTAGATTTGCTTTGTGTGAATGCCACTTGTTTGGTTTCTATATCATAGTCCCACCGTTCCTAAATATTTGTCTTTTTATAGATTTCAATAATTGACTACATCAAAATGAGTGAATCTACACTCTAAAATATGTCTACATACATCCGTATGTGGTAGTCCATTTGAAATCACTAAAAAGATAAATATTTAGGAACGTAGGGAGTATACGGGAATTATGCAGTGCCATCTTCTTTAGCCAGGCATCATATTCGTGAATCATGCAATCCATCCGGTTTAGCAAGTCATCGTATATGTGAATTGTATCGTGCCATTTTTTTCATAATGTATTCCATTTGTCAACAATGTTTATACATTCATCTACTCTTCCTGTGCATCAGCCATTTGAGTGGGTCATGGGAAAATCTAGAGTGAAAACAAGGTCTTCTGAGCAGTCAGTGTTGTCGATGCAGATTTCTTGCTGGTTACAGATAGCTCCTCGGAGGAGGATTCAGAGACAGATGACCAGTCGTATCCCCCCCCCCCCCGAGGTGCATGCTCTAACTTGGCAGGGTTATATTGCTCATATCATGCATATGGTGTCTTGCATTTCCATGCCATCTTCTTAGATTAGACATGCTTTGTGTGAATGCCTCCTGTTTGCTTTCTATATCAGATATGTGAATTATGCAATGCCATGTTTTTCAGCCTGTTATCATATATGTGAATTATGCACCTCCATGTAGCCAGGCATCATATATGTGAATTATCTCATGCCATCTTTTTTTCATTACGTATTCCATTTGTCGATAATCTGTGTATATTGAACTACTCTTCATGTGTATCAGCCATTTGAGCCAGTTATGGAAAAATCAGGAGTGAAGAAAAGGTCTTCAGAGCATGCAATGGTACCTGTTGAAGCATATATCTCTATGGTTACAAGGAGCTCCTCAGAGGAGGATTCAGAGACATATGACTAGTCCTATATCCCACCTGAGGTGTATGCTCTAAGTTGCAATGTTTATATTTCTCATATCATGCATATGGTGTCTTGAATTGCTTAGTTTAGACATCATATGCACAATATTGAATTCCATCTGCTTAGTTTAGAGATCATACATGCGAGTGCAAGCTGCTTAGTATATGAATCAATTATGTCAATTATTGATTCTACATGCTAAACCTCTGATGTGTCTGCTTGTTTCTCTTGTAGTATGCGAACAGAATATTGAAGAAGAGCACCCCACTATGCAATGGTAGAGAAAGTAATACAGATAAGGTTCAAGATAGTGAGACAACCTCGTTGGTCTCCAAGAAAGGTGATACAAACGATCTTGTAGACAGTGAGAAAACCCCACAGTCCTGCGTTGATGTAGTATTCGAGTTACTGGCTAGTACCGCTGGCACAAGCTCTTCGAACTCGCTGCCCTGAATCACTTCGGCTTCTTCAGTCTCAGCTACAAGCTAAAAGGCATCAGTCAGTTGTGCTGCGGCAAGAAGCCGAAGGACTGAGGAAGTCCCTGCAGAATTCAGATGCATACTTTCTTGTGCAACAACAAGTGCTGGAGGATTTAAGTGCCAAACAAGAGAAAGTTAATAAGCTTGCTAAGCATCTTGTCAGCATTATGGGTACCCAGGATATTGTTTCTTGAGCTCTTCTGAAGTGGTTTCAGTTCTGGACTTGTTTTGCTACGACGTTTATTTGCACTGGTCGCCAACTTTGACAACTAGTGTATATGATGCTGCTTTGTTCCCTATATTTGCACTGGTGGCGAACTTTGATGCCCAGTGGATGTAATATGTGTAATAGCTGTGATAGCCTAGCGTAAGTTGCTTGCTTATTTATTTCCTTGTTGTCTTGTTTATTTGTTTGCTTGTAGTCAGTGCAGTTCTTTTTTCGCGGTTTGCTAGTGGCCGCAATAACCTATTTTTTTTAAAAATAGGCCACAATAACCATGGGTTGCATATTTACTGTAGTTACCATGGGCCTCCTACGGGCCGTAGAAACAATGGGCCTTCTAAGGGCCGTAGAAACAATGGGCCTTCTACGGGTTGTATGATCGATCGACCAAACATGGGCCAACAACGAACCACATTATGGGCCTTAAACGGGCTAGAGTTGGAATCGTCCGTTCATGGGCCGACCATAACGGGCCGTCGTTAATCGGCCGTATTTTATGATGTTATGAAAATGGCCTAACAGATAACGGGCCACAAACGGGCCGACTGTAACCACGGGCTGAATTTGGCCCACAATCAAAAAAGGCCAGTAACAGGCCATAAGTAACCGAATGCTGGAAATGAGCCCAAGAATAAATGGGCCCTGAGAAGGCCGAAAGATAACATGGGCTTGAAAGGGCCTATTGGAATAATGGGCTGTTAATGGGTATAAAGCGATGTACTGTTCATTACGGGCTAGTTTCACCACGGGCCGTTAATGGGCCAAGAGTTACAAAGTGCCTCATATGGGCCGAAAGATGTCATGGGCTAGACATGGGTTGGAAGTTACAATGGGCTGGAATCATATTGGACGGCCCAGATGACGCTACTGGGCCTAATTCTGGTAGGCCGTAATGGGCCCTGGGTTAGCGGGCTATAAATGGGCTATGTGCGAACAGGTCGTTAACAGGATTTCCGTGGGCCGGCCCGCTATCTTTTGACCAAGTCAAACAGGCCGGCCTTTTCACAGGCATGGGCCTCTGTTGGGTAGTGCCACGTGTCGACGTATCATTGGCGCATTCTGTCCCATGAGTGGACGACATTTGTCCCAACGGTGAGCCGACACGTGTTTCCTCTAGCCAATGATAATTTTACACGTGGAAAATCCCCATTGGTCCGGGCTGTTAACGAGTTATCGGATCCAAACCGGAACCCGATAGCTTAACGGCGACCCGTTATGGTGGATGCCATGTGTCGGTCACCCTTGACGAAAGCACTTCTATGACGCGTGATTTATCGTCATGGAAGTGGACACTTCCGTGATGATAATTTTGGTAATGTCATGGAACACTTCTGCGACAACACATGTATGACTATCTTGATTCTGTCATAAAATCGTCATGGATGTACATGCATGACAGAAAACGTGACCTACTGTGACAAACACGTATCATCACGGAAGTGTATTTTTTGTAGTGTTTGATGCATTATTTTGCTTGTTTTGATGAAACTATGGATTGTATCAGGGGTATAAGCCATGGAGAAGTTAGAATTCAGTAGCTATAATTCCAAAAACAAAATAGGAATGAGTTTGCAATAGTACTTCAAGTAGTGATTTGCTTTATTGTACTAACGGATCTCACGAGGTTTTGTTGAGTTTTGTGTGATTGAAGTTTTCAAGTTTTGGGTGAGATCACGATGGATGAAGGAGATAGGAGTGGCAAGATCCTAAGCTTGGGGATGCTCGAGGAACCCCAAGGTAATATTCAAGGGCTCCCAAGCAACTAAGCTTGGGGATGCCCCGGAAGGCATCCCCTCTTTCTTCTACCAACTATCGGTAATTTTACTTGGAGCTATATTTTTATTCCTCACATATCATGAGTTTTGCTTGGAGCATTGTGTATTATATGAGTCTTTGCTTTGTTTGCCACAATCATCCTTGCTGGACACACTTGTTTGAGAGAGCCACACGCATATCATGATTTGCTAAAATACTTTATGTGCTTCACTTAAATCTTTTGAGCTAGGCAGTTGTTTTAGTGCTTCACTTATATCTTTTTGAGAGTTGATAATAGCAACGGTAATTTGCACAAGATATGAATTTGATCCCAAAGTGATGGATATGCAAGGGGGATATAATAATAACTTTCATTTGGATCATTGGATATGATAAACTTGATTCCTTGCAATAGTTTTGGGATATGGAGATAGTAATATGTGAGTCATGTTGGTGAGTAATTGTGCTTTAGTAAGAATATTGGTGTTAAGGTTTGTGATTCCCTATGCATGCACATAAATTCAATAGTTATGCAACAAAATTACATCCTACTTATGGTGCATTATTTAGTGTTAGTTATGCTCAATGCATGTTTAGGAAAATTTTCACTTTTTGGTTGGTCGCTTCTCAATCTATCTTCCAGCCTTCATTTGTACCAAGCAGGAATGCTGCTTGTGCATCCAACTCCTTAAACCCAAAGTTGTTCCAAATGAGTCCACCACACCTACCTATATGCGGTATTTCCATGCCGTTACAAGTAAATTTGTATGTGCCAACTCCATTTTTTTAAATGAATATCCGTTTTGTGTGCCCGTACTGCTCATGAAGCGGCAGGGGGTGGCCAATATTTTCCATGCTAGGTATTTTATTATCATGATGAGTGTTTATTCACTTGTCATTTCACGAGAGTGTGGCGGGTCATAGGGATGCCCAGTCCCAAAGTGAAAAAAAATAATGTGATAATAAATTCCATGGAACGTGTTGATAATAAATTTCATTTCGAAGGCACCCATGGATATGGCTAGCCATGGATTGTGAAAGAATGGTGGAAAGGAAATAAAATTTATTTCTTGTTTGGGAACCGCCTATGAATTGTCTACCATGGAAGATATTGGGAATTCTCGGTCGTTGTCGTTGACAGGAAAAAGCATGCCTCTCAAAATAATTTCTATCTCTATTTAAGTCTTGAGCTGTGGCACCTCTGCAAATTTCTGCATCCCTCTACGAAGGGCCTATCTATTTACTTTTATATAATTTGTATTTTTAATTTGAGTCTCCATCTTCTCTTATAAAGCACCAACTAGAGAGCACTATTGTCATACTTTTGCATTGGATATAGCTAATGTTGAGTGTGTTTCATGAATGGATCAATGATTGGGCATAATGGGCTAGGGATAACTTTATTTAGCATTGATATTTTACAAGAAATGATTGGTCGATCTGATCAGGGCCGTCTCTCTTCCCTCTCCCAGAAGATCAACATCATCTTGATGGGCTTGTTCTGCTTCTGCTACTAAGAGAAGTTCTACTCAGGGGGCATTGTAAAGTAAATCACTCGGCAGCATAGCTTCAGCCCCATAGACCATGAAGAAGGGAGTCTGTCGGTGTACTAGAGTAGGGGTACCCTAGTATCCCGAACTCATGCACGGGCAGTCGCAGCACCCCGCGGCAGGGCTGGCCTAGTGACCGCCAAGGTCCTCCGCGGCTCCTTTGGAGCCATTCAAGAACAAAGTCTTCAAGGCCCCGGCAAGAGGAGCTTGCCGGGAAGGCCTCTCAAGGCACGAAGGAAACAAGACCCCGACAAGAGGAGCTTGCCGGGAAGGCTTGGTGAGCGACAAGCTCCCGAGCGCGACAAGGATTCAGCCGCGGCAAGGCGCTTGCCGCGGCAGGCAACCTCTCTTCATCTCCGCTCCAGCTCATCCGCCGACGTGTCGCTGTGGGGCTACTCCAGGCACGCGTGTCAAAGGGCTGTGCAGCCAGCGGAAAGCAGCGATAAGCGGCGCTGACAAGCTACCATCGTGGCAAACGGTGGTGCACTTGACGGTCCCAGTTGCACTGTTCAGGCGACAGGGATGGGCATTTATTGATCTTGTCCCTTGCCGTCAGAGTTAGGTATAGAGCACTGTACACTGTACAAACTGGTGTACCAACTATTGTTTTTCCATTTGTACCCTCATCTGCGTTGCCACCTGTCGGTGACCCCTTGTGCCTATAAAAGGAGGCCCAAGTGCAACGTAGAAAGGGTTCGGCTCCGTTCGGTTCATTCGACTCATTCGAGACTACACTCATTCATGCTAGGTTTTGTAGCTCTCATTGCTCCCTAGCAAGAACACAATACAATCAACCAAGCAGCAGTAGGAGTATTATCTCTCCGGAGAGCTCCGAAGCTGGGTAAAACTGCTCGTGTGCATCGCTTCGATCTGCTCTTTGTGCAATCTCCGCCCCCCCCGAACCACAAGGGACTCGGTCCGCCAGGTCCCATAGGTGTTCGTGGGACACGATCAGCTTCCCCGACAGAGTCCGACCAGTTGACCTGTTCGGTGTTGTTCTCAAACCCCAAAGTACTTATGGTAACTCGTCTACCCAGGCGCCTGCCGCATGCTTGAGTTCACGCATCAACCTGGGTTTCAAACCTTGGAGGATCAAACCATTTGCTCTTTCTGCTTGTCCATTCGACTGCAGGTGAGCGACTGAAGCATAGTCGACCCGAGTGCCTTGGGAAGCACAGAAAGCCCTGAACTCATCTGAATCAAAGTTTGAACTATTGTCCATGATGGTGCTGTGCGGTACCCCATATCTTAATGTTAATTCCCTAATGAAGCTTATGGCGGTACTCGCATCGAGGTTTTTGATGGGTTTGGCTTCAATCCATTTAGTGAACTTGTCGATTGCAACAAGCAGATGGGTGAAGCTGCTCCTGCAGGTCCTCAGAGGTCCTACCATATCCAATCCCCAAACAACAAAGGGCTATACGAGTGGAATGGTCTTCAAGGCTGACGCAGGCTTGTGAGACATGTTGGCGTAGAACTGACAACCTTCACACTTGTTGACTATATCTTTTGCCATTTCATTTGCTCGCGGGCAATAGAATCCTGCTCGGTATGCTTTGGCAACAATGGTCTGAGAGGACGCATGGTGAACACAGGTCCCCGAGTGGATGTCGTTGAGAATCATTCGACCTTCTTCTGGCGTGATGCACCGCTGAGCAACTCCAGTAACACTCTCTCTGTAAAGCTGTCCACCTATCACGGTGAAGGCTTTGGATGGACGAACAATCTGATGGGCTTCATCTTCATCTTCTGGAAGCTCTTCCCTAAGAAGATATGCAATATATGGCACCGTCCAGTCGGGGATGATGACCAACACCTCCATGATCAGGTCAACCATGGCTGGGATCTCGACTTTAGTCGGATTGATAGAACTTTTTGGTTGCGGGGGCTCTTCTGTGAAAGGATCTTCTTGAACTGACGGTGTGTGGAGATGTTCCAAGAACACATTGCTGGGAATGGGCTCTCGCTTGGAACCTATCTTTGCCAAGTCATCAGCTGCTTGATTCTTCAGTTGGGGTATGTGGTGGAGCTCTAAGCCTTCAAACTTCTCTTCCAACTTTCTCACTACATTGCAATAACCAGTCATAGATGGGCTCCTGATGTCCCATTCCTTCATCACTTGATTGACCACTAAATCTGAGTCGCCATAAACCATTAGGCGACGGACGCCGAGTGAAATGGCCATACGCAACACATACAGAAGTGCTTCATATTCAGCTTCATTGTTGGAAGAATCAAAGTGAATCTGGAGAACGTAACTGAGTTTGTCGCCTCGTGGGGATACCAGGACTACCCCAGCACCAGAACCATTCAACATCTTGGACCCATCAAAGAACATAGTCCAATGTTCCAAGTGAATCTGAGTCGGAAGTTGCTGCTCAACCCACTCGGCGAGGAAATCTGCTATTGCTTGGGACTTGATAGCTTTCTTTTCCTCAAACTTGATATCTAACGGAAGGAGTTCAATCGCCCATTTTGCCACTCGACCAGTTGCATCTCTGTTGTTCAGAATTTCTAACAATGGAGCATCACTGATGACTGTAATCAGATGATCTGAGAAGTAGTGTGCAACCTTCTTCGTGGTCAAGTAAATTCCATAAACAAGCTTCTGATAATGCGGATATCTCTGCCTGGATGGAGTCAAGACTTCAGAAATATAGTATACTGGGCGCTGAACCTTTTAGGATACCTTCTTCTTCCCGCTCGACCGTGAGTACTGTACTGACAACTTGTCTAGTGGCTGCAATATAAAGCAGTAAAGGCTCTTTGCTGATTGGGGCAGCGAGCACCAGCAAGGTGGAAAGCAGGGCTTTGAGCTCTGCAAACGTTGCGTCAGCTTCAGGAGTCCACTTGAACTTGTCAGATTTCTTCATCAGTCGATAAAGAGGCAATGCCTTTTCACCGGGACGAGAAATGATCCGACTCAAAGCGGCCAAACAAGCAGTAAGATTCTGAACGTCATGCACACGCACAGGGCGTTTCATTCGGAGGATTGCACCAACTTTCTCTGGGTTTGCATCGATCCCTCGCTTGGAAACGAGGAAACCGAGTAACTTTCGGACTGGAACTCTGAATGTACGCTTTAACGGATTAAGCTTGATATCATATCTCCTCAGGTTGGCAAAGGTTTCAGCGAGGTCAGTCAGTAGGTCGGAACCTTTACGCGACTTAACCACGATGTCATCCATGTATGCTTCCACATTCCGACTGATTTGAGTGAGCAGGCACTTCTAAATCATGCGCATGAATGTGGCACCAACATTTTTAAGACCAAAAGGCATGGTAACATAGCAAAATCACCCGAATGGGGTGATGAAAGCTGTTTTTTTTCATCGGCCCATACAGTCGGATCTGATGGTACCCGGAATATGCATCTAGAAAGTACAATCACTCACATCCCGCAGTCGAGTCGACAATCTGATCGATGCGGGGAAGAGGGAAGTGATCTTTCGGGCACACCCAATTTATATGCTTGAAGTCGATACACATACGGAGTGAATCATCTTTCTTGGGAACCATGACAACGTTTGCGAGCCACTCAGAGTGGAAAATCTCTCTGATAAACTCAGCTGCCAGAAGCCGAGCTAGGTCCTCGCCAATTGCCTTTCTTTTCTCCACGGCGGACTGCCAGAGATGCTCTTTGACAGGTTTTGCTTTTGGGTCAACTCGCAAACGGTGCTCAGCCAGTCCCTTGGGTACACCTGGCATGTCAGAAGGCTTCCATGCGAAGATGTCCCAGTTCTCACGGAGGAACTGGACGAGCGCTTCCTATTTGCCGTTGAGTGTTGTTGAAATATGAGTCGGAGCAGCGTTGGGATGGTCGGGTGAATGTGAACTCGCTTCGTTTCACCGGACGACTAAAATGCAGAATCTGAAGCGGGCTTCTTAGAACGCAACAAATCACTCGGATCTGCATTTTTCTAGTACTCTTGCATTTCCACTGCTGCCATCTGTTCATAGGCAATTTTTGGGTCTTCCTGGAGGCACTCTTCTACTCTCTGCCGATTACCAGTGACCGTGATCACGCCCCTGGGACCATGCATCTTCAGCTTAAGATACACATAATATGGTCGGGCCATGAAACATGCTTATGCGGGTCTGCCCAAGATAGCATGATAGGCACTATGAAAATCCACAACTTCGAATGTCAACTTTTCCTTACGGGAATTCGTCGAATCACCGAAAACCACGTCAAGGGTGATCTGGTCGAGTGAATCAGCTTTCTTCCTAGGGATGACCCCATGGAACCGCATATTGCTTTCACTGAGCTTGGACATCGGAATGCCCATCTCCCGTGGAGTCCCAGCATACAAAATATTTAGGCCACTGCCACCGTCCATCAAAATCTTGGTCAGTCGGGCACCCCCACCACTGGGTCGACCACCAGCGCCTGCCGCCCTGGGGTAGCAACGCGTGCAGGATGGTCGGACTGGTCGAATGTGATGGGGGTCTTTGACCACTTCAAATATGTTGGTGTTGCCGGAGCAACCATGTTCACTTCTCTGTTGATAACTTTCAGTCGACTTTTGCTCTCAACGTCAGCAAAAATCACCAAAGTGGCATTGACCTGAGGGTAACCATCGTCCTCTTCTTTGTCCTCATCCTTATCAGACTCTTTCTCTTTCTCACTGGGCTGTTTCTCTCAGAACTGCTGAATAAGGAGCTGACACTATCGAGTGGTATGCTTGGGGTAAATCAAATTGCCCTCTTCATCCTTCTTGGTGTGAATATGACACGACAAATCCAACACATCATTTCCTGCTTGACCTTTTACTTTCTTAGGGATCCAGGGCCCCTTGGGCTTTCCCTTGTACTTTCCTTGGGTCACAACTGCAGTTTCACCAGGGCCTGCAGGTTCAGCCTTGCGTTTCTGCTTTCGACCTCCTCCGGTGTCTTGGGCAACTGGTTTTCCCTTGCGACTGTGGAGTTGGTCTTCTTCCTCACCGTTAGCATACCGAGTGGCTATTTCCATCATTCAGGCTAGAGTCATATCTCATTCCGGCCGAATTTCAGGTTAAGCTCTTTGTACCGAATGCCTTCTTTAAAGGCACAAACAACTTGGTGCTGAGATACATTTTCCACTGTGTGATGCAAAGTGGTCCACCTCTGGATGTAATCCCTCAGAGTTTTATTCGGTTTCTGCACACAATGCTGCAACTCAGTCAGCCCTGCGGGCCATTTGCAAGTACCTTCTAATGTTCTAACAAACACTCGGGCCCACTCTTCCCAACTGAATATACTGCCAGGAGCCAGTTGATTCAACCACGCTCTGACTGAACCTTCCAACATCAAGGGGAGATGCTTCATAGCTACATCGTCAGTGCCGCCACCAATCTGCACAGCCACTCGGTAATCCTCTAGCCAAGTGTCGGGCTTTGATTTACCGGTGAACTTGCTCACTCCCGTCGCCAACCTGAAATTGGGAGGGATCTCAGCGGCCCGAATGGCTCTGCTGAAACACTCAGGTCCGAAGACATGAACTCTGCTGCCAGTCAGATGGTCTCTGTCGAGTCCTTCCCTGTGTGCTCTGTTACTGTCGACCAGACCTTGAACGAGGATCGACCTCGCATCAAAAACTGGCTCTCTTGGCTTTACTGGGACCCTTCGCTCATCGCTGTACGGGCGCCTGTCATCATACTGTCGGGGCACATACGATCCGCCTCTCGGAGGGGGCGTAGGCACTCGACGGCGGTCATCACGGCCGAGTCGATGATCATACTTCTCGTGATTCCGACCCACATACTGCTCTTGGCGATGCCCACGCCCCTCACGCCGCAGAGGCGATCTTGGGCTGTGAGCCGACTGAACTATGTCAGCCACCACAGATCTGCTATGGATCCTGTTGCGAGACTAGGAAACGGCTGTGTTTTGCTCTCCTACTGCATGGAGCAGCGCCCGGATCTGCATCAAACCTCTTCCAGCCTCTGACTGGGACGGCTGGGTCGACTCTGCTATACGGGCAGCAGCTGTGAGATTCTGAATTGGAGTGCGGTATACCTGAGGTTCAGGCGGGAACAATTGTCGCCGTCGATTGGATTCAGGGATCTGTCGTCGAGCGCGCTCGTCGAGTGAATGATTAAGGTTCTCTAGCCATGCGCACTCAGCAAAAGTGGCCAGGTACGCAGCCTCCAAGGCCCGGGCCTCGGTGGTCTCCCTGATGATGGGAGTGTGAAGGGCCTCCACGTTGCGGCGGTGCATCTCCTCTCTCTACTGCGAAGTGAGGGCCTTAGGATGATATTCCTCATGAACACGCGACGGATCGCCGCCGCTACTGTGATGCATACCCGGCGGACTGTGTGGAGTGTCAACCATCAGGACCTCTGCCGCAGGGTCGCTGCTATCACACTTGGACAAGGTCTCGACAGAGCCAATCGACAGATCAAACAAGCCGTAGAGAGATTCGTCGGGCTCGATTGCCGCGACTTGAGGGGTGGTTGACTGAAGGGCCACCGCATGCTTCACCCATCGCTGAAGCCGTGATCGACCGGATCGCTTGCGACGGCGGATAGCGGGGAGAGAAGATGCTGTGGGAACCGACCGATACTGGGTCGACGATTGCCGCAGAAGGACGCCGCGAACACATGCGCGAAAGTGCGTCGCCCCGCGGACGGGGAGCGTCTCGACGTCGAGGGAGCCCCCTGGAGCCTGGCGGAGTAATCGCCGATGAACACGAGAGCACCGAGATGGATCTCGCGGCCCTCAGCCAAACCGCCACCAGAAACCGTGATGATGGGAATCGGAAAAATCGCAACCTCACCGGAAAGTTGCTAAGACACCTACCCCAAGGTGGGCGCCACCTGTCGTGGTTCTAAGTCTGACAGTACAATATGGGGATACGTAGGAGGAGGCAAGATCCTACCTACGGTGAGATTGTGCATGCAAGGTTTACAAGTTCAGCCCTTCTTTGAGGAAGTAATAGCCCTACATATCGGTGCCCGGAGGCTCGGTCGATTGGATTATGCGTGAAGTTACATGGGGTGCGAACCCTTGTACCAGAGGAGGGGGATGGCTTATATAGAGTGCGCCAGGACCCCAGCCACCCCACATTACAAGGGGTTCAATGTACATAAAGGTAGGACGTTACTGTTAACGCCAGCAATAAAGGCATATAAATGATCATTAAGTCTACGGAGTGAACGTCTGACCGTTGCCATTCTGAGTGTCTTTAGATCTTCTTCATTCCGAGTGATTTCTGTTGTGGTCGAGTGAGTACATCCTGGTCGAATGGAATTGGGTTATCCGAGTGGAATGCTTCTGGTCGAGTGGGTTGCAATCTGAGGTGATTATAGTCGGTAGATGCTGTTGTACTTTGAATATCTTTGACTGTAGGGCAGTGTCCTTGGGAAGGGTGTTTAGGTCAGGCCCATTACCCTACCCTAGGTACATGTCATCGTCATTGATGTCTTCATGTCAAATTATAGACTATTGCTTTGAATCACTCAAGTCCAAATATCCATGCTATAGAAGAAAATAATATACGATGAATATGTTAGGTAGCATTCCACATGAAAAATTTTGTTTTTGTCATTTACCTAATCGAGGACGAGCAGGAATTAAGCTCGGGATGCTTGATACGTCTCCAACGTATCTATAATTTTTTATTGTTCCATGCTATTATATTATCAATCTTGGATGTTTTATATACACTTTCAAGCAATTATATATCATTTTTTTGGCACTAACCTATTAACTTAGTGCCCAGTGTCAGTTGCCGTTTTTTGCTTGTTTTTGGTTCTCAGAATATTAGTACCAAACGAAGTCCAAATGCCATGAAACTTTTTGGAGATTTTTTTCTGGACAAAAGAGACACTAGAAGCTTCGGGAGAAGACTAGATGAACCATGGGCCAACAAGGCACCAGGGCGCGCCCTGGTGGATTGTGGGGCCCACATGGCTCTTTTTGACCTAACTCCGCCTCTATAAATTCTCTAAAATCATGAAACGAACAAAGGAGTCCATGAAATACTTTTTCCACCGCTGCAAGTTCCAGAACCACGAGATCCATATGGAGGCCTTTTCCAGCACTCTGTCGGAGGGGGATTCGATCACGGAGGGCCCCCTACATCATCCTTGCTGCCCTCCGATGGTGCCTGAGTAGTTTACGACGGACTTATCGGTCCATAGTTAGTAGCTAGATGGCTTGTTCTCTCTATTTGATCTTCAATACAATGTTCTCCTTGGTGTTTGCTACTTCTTGAGCTTGTGTTGGTTTCTCCCTTGGAGAGGAAAGGGTGATGCAACAAAGTAGAGATAAGTATTTCCCTCAGTTTCAGAACGAAGGTATCAATCCAGTAGGAGGAACATACAAGTCACCAATGGTTGCACCTACGCAAACAAACAAATACTTGCACCCAACGTGATAAAGGGGTTGTCAATCCTTTCACGGTTACTTGCAAGGATGAGATCTGATAGAG
The DNA here is from genome assembly GCA_021605205.1 of Aegilops longissima. Taxonomy (NCBI): domain Eukaryota; kingdom Viridiplantae; phylum Streptophyta; class Magnoliopsida; order Poales; family Poaceae; genus Aegilops; species Aegilops longissima. Next base: position 589,072,465 of record CM038678.1, on the reverse strand, counting down.
ATAGGTATAAAAGATAAATAAAAGTGCAAAATAAAATAAATGTAAATGAATTGCAGCAAGGTATTTTTGGGTATTTGGTTTTATAGATCTGGAAATAATATGATAGAAATAGACCCGGGGGCTGATACTTCCATTTCGCATCATGTTTTCCTACTGTTATTTATAATATTTTTATCCATAATAATGCTTTTTGGGGTAATTCTAATGCCTTTTCTCTCATATTTATAGACTATGGAGCGCGAAGACTGTGTTGTTTCGTTGTTTCCTTTCTCTTTGTTGTTGAGTCATAGGAACCGCCGTACTGTTAAGTGGGGTGCAAGTGAACAAAGTCAGAATGACTGAAGTGATGCTCAACCCAAATCCTATGTCTTCGAGCGAAGACAATGAGAGGAAATCTTATCCATAGCTGGATGAGTCGACTTTGCTTGTAGCCCAAGTAAAGTTGCCGTGTGTGTTTGAAATCGACCGTTGGAACACGTGTCGGTTCCTTAGTGACCGTGGTCATTTCGGACATATCAGGTCGGGTTGCCTAGTGGCTATAAATAGCCCACCCCTACACCATAAATTGGTGGCTGCTCGGAGTTAGTGCACGACTTTTGTCATTTGAGAGCAACCCACCTCAAGCCTTTGAGAGAGAAATCCTTGCGAGGACAAAGCCCAAACACCCAGAGCCAAAGAGTGTTAGGCATCATTGAAGTCTTTCTGTCTGCGTGACACAAGACTTATTACACTTGAGGACTGTGAATCCTCCAGCCGGTTAGGCGTCGCGTTCTGAGCATCCAAGACTAACTGTGGATCGCCGGTGAACGAAGTATGTGAAGGTTTGGAAGTCTACCTTGAAGACTTACCAGAGTGATTGGGCGAGGACTGTGTGTCCTTAGCTCAAGGGGAATAAGGTGAAGACGCGGTCTTGAGTTGAATCTCAGCCTCCTAACTAGGCGTCAGTTGTCACAAAGAATCGAACTGGTCCAACAAATCCAGTGTCTTCAACAAGTGACTGGTTCTGTCCTCTCCCTCCCTTTACCTAGAGTTTGTCTTCATGAAGTCATTGCCTATTTGTCGTATCTGTTTGACTTCATCACTTGACTACTATCGTTGGTTGGCTTCATACTATCATCCATCCTGATCCTTACTACTAAGCTACTATTAGTCTTTGTACTTTCACATTATTGTATACTTGACTATAGTTTGCTTGTTGTAGTCTATCTTCTGCTGCATATCAATTAGGTCATTTCTATTGTTTGTCTTTGAAACTTCCACATTTTGAAGACTTTCATAAAAATCGCCTATTCACCCCCCCTCTAGTCGATAACTAGCACTTTCAATTGGTATCGAGCAAGGTACTCCTTGTTACGTGTGATTCGTTTAACCACCGGTTTTAGCTATGTCGATCGCAGGGATAATCAAAGTCTCCGCTGCTTGCCCGTGTTCGATGGAACTGAATATCCCTCTTTGGAAGAATAAGATGCGCATGCATCTTGAAGCCATTGATGTCGACCTCTGGTATGTCGTCAAGAACGGCGTTCCCAAAACTGGTGAAGGTGTCACCCCTGCTGATGTCAAGAAGTTCATTCAACTGGACTCAACTGCCAAGAACATTATCTGTGGTCATCTGACCAAAGGACAGTATGGCCGTGTGAGTGCTCTAGAAACGTCGAAGCTAGTCTGGGACTGGCTATCCAAGGTCAACGAAGGCGTATCAACCCAGAGAGATCAAAGGATCACTTTTCTTCGCAACCTCTTCAACCGCTTCAAGAGAAACGACAATGAAAATGTCCAGCTCACGTTTGATCGTCTCACCGACATCACAAATGAGCTTCGTGCTCTCGGCGCCACTGAGATTACCAAGCATGAAATCGTCAATACACTACTCGAGATCCCTTGAGAGCTCCTTTGACACCCTTGCCCTCATGATACAAGAACATACGACTTCAAGACACTCGATCCGTCGATATACTTGAGAGGCTCAACACACATGAGTTCCAACTTTACGAGAAAAGAGATATCTATGGTCCCAACTATGGACAAACTCGCTTTGAAGGCAAAAGTTGTTTCCTCATCGAAGAAGAATCATTGCAGTTCTGATGATCCTGAAGACATTGGAAAGGAACTTGCTTTGCTTGTGAAGAAGTTCCAGAAGTTCACTAATAAGAAGGGCTTCGGAAAGTCTTCACGATCTAGCTCAAGAAATGATGAAGCCTCCACTCATGACCACAAGAAGAGAACATGTCACAAGTGCAAGAAACCTGGACACTATGTATCTGAGTGTCCACAGTGGGACAATGAGAAGAAGAAGAAGAAGAAGAAGAAGAGCAAGGAATATGATTCTGATGACAAGAAGAAGAAGAAATCTTCAAAGTCTTCTTCCAAGTCCTCATCAAAGTCTTCATCTCACAAGAAGAGCTCATCTGGCAAGGCTCGTGCTTTTGTTGGCAAGGAAATGGATTCCTAGGAGGAGTCTGCTTCTGAGGAGGCGGAGGTGGAGTCTGGAGAGGAGTCCGACCACAGTGTTGCAAGTCCGCTCTAGCCACAACCTATGTTGCCAAGTCCATCTTCAACAATGAAGACAATGACTTCCACACCAACGCTGAAGCTGATGACGAGGACGATCCTGCTCCCACCTACTGCTTCATGGCACGTGGTGCCAAGGTAAAATCACGCGATGCTTACTTTCAAACATCAAGTGAAGATGACTCTGATTGTGAATCCAAGCCCAGCTACAAAACAGTTGCTAAAATTGCAACTGAACAACAAAAAGCTATGGAACATACTCAAAAACTGTTAGACAAAAGCGATGACCTGTTGGACGTGGAAATGACACATTCACAGTCCTTAGTTGAAGACATAAAAAATCTTCATGCTAAGTACCAAGAACTTGAAAGTCGTCATGAATCGCTCTCAACCACTTATGAAAAGCTCTCCTATGATTATCTTCAAAGGAAACAAGAGCTTGAGAAATTGAGAGCGGCTCATGAAGATCTTGAAAAAGAGAATGAGTCACTTCGCGCTCAACATATCAGTTCCGCTCATGATGGATTTGAACCACCATGTCTAAAATGCCTTGAGCGTGATATCGCTACCTCTGTTGCTGAATGTTCAACTGTTGCTACTGTTGCATTGTCTTCAACTACTGATGTGGTAACTAACCCCTCTGCGGAGGATACCACTGCTATTGCTGATGAAAATGCTAGGTTGAAGACATTGCTTGAAACAGGATGTATAAAAGTCCGAAGGACATCGACACTTTGCGATGTCCTCAAAAGCGATTCTGAACCGAAACCCTAGGAAAGAGGGTGTTGGGTTCGAGAGGAAAATGAACGTTGATGGTTCCTCTTTGGAAGCCTGAGGAGTATCCCAAAACCACATGGGTTGCTGCAAAGGGACCTTCAATGGATCCATCCACCTTATCTGGCTTTACCTGTGCTAATCCTATTATCATTGATGAATCCTTTGATGCAAACTATAAACTGTTCAAAAATCAGAATGGTGAAGTGTTTGCCAGGTATATTGGTACTAACTGCAGGAATGGACCACCTATGAAGAAGATCTGGGTTCCCAAAAGTTGTCTTGAGAATCTTCCAGTGAATGTGATCATGACACCACCTGGAATGAAGACAAACCCCAGACCTAAGGCGTCATATGGTCCAAAGGCTTCAAACAGAAAAAGGACTCACCTGAGTCACCCTAATGCCAATGTTTTGCAGGGAAACCATACTCAAATTTATGAATACGAACTTTTCTGCTTGTTCATATGAGTATCATTCATCTCCTGCAAGGCTATTTGCTAGGGCTCCAAAGCCGAAGTTCTCAGATGCTGCACTAAGACTCATTGCTTCTAAGCCACCCCTGAAGATGTGGGTGGTTAAGAAGAATTAACTTTCTTTTGCAGGGAAGGGTCTCCAGCCGAAAATCAAAGGCGTCTGATGATATTGTTGGGGACCTAAAACATCTTGTAGGGCACAAGATCAAATGCCCAAATGGTCTCACTATGTATTTTGTTCCTGAATTGTTTGCCATTCATCCTATCAGTCCTAATCTTGATCTGAGCTTCAATAATCCTCTTGCCCGTCAAATGTTTATGCTTCACAATACTCTTGGTGAAGCCTATCCCCTAACTGCATCAGAGGGTATGACACCTCATGCTTCGTAATGGATTATGGACAGCGGATGCACTAATCATATGATTGGTGATCAAGTCTTCTCATGGACTTAACCTTACGTCCATCGGACAAGAGTCACATCACATTTGACCTTTGGTAAAAGCAAGGTATTGGGTCTAGGTAGAGTTGCAATCTCAAAGGATCAACACATGGATAAAGTGATGCTTGTTGAATCCCTTGGTTTCAACTTAATGTCTGTCTCAATGCTTTGTGACTTGAACATGATTGTGCTATTCGGAAAATATCGTTGCCTTGTACTAATGGAATCTGACAAGTCTCTAGTCTTTGAAGGGTATCGGAAAGATGATCTATACATGGTAGATTTCTCAGCAGGTCCATAGCTTGTCGTATGTCTTCTGGCAAAAGCTTCAGAATGCTGGTTCTAGCATCGGAGGCTGGGGCATGCTGGCATGAGGAACTTACACACACTCGCCAAGAAGAAGCATGTCATAGGCATCAAGGGTGTCAAGTTCAAGAAGGATCATTTGTGTGGTGCCTGCGAAGCTGGAAAGATGACTAGGGCAAAGCACCCGTCGAAGACAATCATGACGACATCTCAACCCTTCGAGTTGTTACACATGGACTTATTTGGCCCTACTCACTACTCTACCCTCACAACAACTGCTTGTCTCTATGGCTTCGTCATTGTTGATGACTACTCAAGATATACATGGGTGCACATAATTCTCTACAAGACTGAAGTACAAGATGTCTTCAGACGCTTCGCCAATCGAGCCATGACCAATTATGGCGTCAAGATCAAGCATATCAGAAGTGATAATGGCTCTGAGTTCAAGAACACCGGACTTGATCTTTATCTGGATACAATGGGAATCACTCATGAGTTTTCTGCTCCATACACACCTCAGCAAAATGGCATCATAGAGCGCAAGAACAGAACCCTCATTGAGATGGCTCGAACAATGCTTGACGTGTACAAGACACCAAGAAAGTTCTGGCCTGAAGCTATTGATACAGCATGTCACGTCATCAACCGTGTTTACATCCATAAGCTTCTGAACCAAACATCCTATGAGCTCCTTACTGGCAAGAAGCGAAATGTCAGCTACTTTAGAGTATTTGGAGCTAGGTGCTGGATCAAGGATCCCCATCACAAGTCAAAATTTGCACCTAAAGCTCATGAAGGCTTCATGCTCGGTTACGGAAAGGACTCGCACTCTTACAAAGTCTTCAACCTCTATCTCTACAAAATCGTCAAAACGGTGGACGTGCGATTTGATGAAACCAATGGTTCACAAAGAAAGCTCCTGCCAAGTACAATAGACGAAGCTCCGCCCAGTGAATCTATCAAGCTGATGGGAACTGGAGAAATCATGCCTTCAAGCACAGCACTGAAGAGGAACTTATCATTTCGCACCTAACCAACTCAAGACAAAGCTCGATCAAAGATAATCCTCCCAATGATGACAATGATCAGCAAGAGCAAAGTCTTCGTCCAATTCATCCTCGAGTCGCAAATGAAGTACAAATTGAGAAGATAATTGATAGCATCAATGCACCTGGTCCACTTACTCGCTCAAGAGCAACACAGTTAGCAAATTTATGTGGACATTTTTCTTTTGTGTCAATATCAGAACCCAAGAAAGTAGCTGAAGCCTTTATGGAACCCGAATGGATACAAGCTATGCAAGAAGAACTTCAATAGTTCAAGCTGAACAATGTTTGAGAACTTGTCAAGCGTCCTAACCCTCGCAAGCATAACATTATTGGCACAAAATGGATATATCGAAACAAGCAAGATGAGCATGGTCAAGTCGTCAGAAATAAAGCACGACTTGTGGCTCAAGGATATACTCAAGTTGAAGGAATTGACTTTGATGAAACATTTGCTCCTGTGGCTAGGCTTGAAGCTATTCGCATACTGCTAGCCTAAGCTAACCACCACAACATCTTGCTATATCAAATGGATGTGAAGAGTGCATTCCTCAACGGCAAGATTGAAGAAGAAGTATACGTCGCTCAACCACCTGGTTTTGAAGATCCAAAACATCCTGATATGGTGTACAAGCTAAACAAGCTCCTCGCGCTTGGTATGATACGATCAAAGACTTCTTGAAGAGCAAAGGCTTCAAACCTGGATCCCTCGATCCAACACTCTTCACTAAGACATATGATGGTGAACTGTTTGTGTGCCAAATATATGTGGATGACATTATCTTCGGCTGCACCAACCAGAAGTACAGTGATGAGTTTGGATACATGATGCAAGAGCAATATCAGATGTCCATGATGGGTGAGCTGAAGTTCTTCCTTGGTCTTCAAATTCGTCAGCAAAGGAATGGCATCTTCATATCTCAAGAAAAATACCTCAAAGATTGTCTGAAGAAGTTTGGAATGCAAGATTGCAAAGGTTACACGACGCCAATGCCAGCCAAACACCATCTGGGTCCCGACGACAATGGTAAAGAATTTGATCAAAAGGTATACCGCTCCATGATTGGTTCCTTACTTTACCTATGTGCATCTAGGCCAGATATTATGCTTAGTGTTTGTATGTGTGCTCGATTCCAAGCGGCACCAAAGGAATCGCATCACTTAGCGGTGAAGCGAATTCTTCGATATTTGGCTCACACCCCAACGCTCCGATTATGGTATCCAAAGGGCTCAGAATTTGATTTGGTTGGATTCTTGGATGCTGATTATGCTGGTGACAAGGTGGATCGCAAGTCTACATCGGGCACATGTCACTTTCTGGCACGATCACTTGTCTGTTGGTCTTCAAAGAAGCAGAACTGTGTATCACTCTCAACTGCTGAATTTGAACACATTGCTGCTGGATCTTGCTGCGCTCAGCTTCTATGGATGAAGCAAACTCTCAAGGACTATGGCATCAATCTGAAACAAGTACCTCTCTTCCGCGACAACGAAAGCGCCATCAAGATTGCCAACAATCCAATCCAGCACTCGAAGACAAAGCACATTGAAATTCGTCATCACTTTCTCGAGATCATGTCATGAAAAGGATATTGACATCATTCACATCAACACCAAGAGCAATCGCGATATCTTCACAAAGCCCTTGGATCAGAAAAGGTTTTGCAAGTTACGGTGTGAGCTAAATATCTTGGAATCCACAAATGTCCTGTGATCAGGCACACATCCTAACACTTATGCATGTTGATGACTTAGATGTGCAACACACGAAGTAAAGTATATCTTCAATCAATGAAGACTTACATTCTGAGTGTGAATACATTAACATGGAATTTGACTTCGGAGCGCCACGATAATTGTGTGCCGTGTCTGGGTCTAATACTTCCTATACGGTGGGTAACGCCACCACCAAATTTTTCTGTTTGAAGTGTTTCACTCATGGTGTTATTTTAGCTATGTCTTCACATTTGGTTTGTCTTCAAAGTTCAACTTATCTTCATGATTTTCTTCACTATGCTGATTTGATTGCTTTACGATATATATATATATATATATATATATATATATATATATATATATATATATATATATATATATATATATATATACACACACACACACACACACACACACACACACACACACACACACACACACACTAGTGTTCTGTCCTCTACAGCATTCACTTATAGCTATGTCTTCCTAGTTGAATATTTTGAACTAAGTGAATGTGATCGGACCCTAATCTCTCTATGCTTTCTATCTCAAACTCTATCTGTCCAAATCATATGCATTCTATTGAAACTGTCGAATGTCTTCTCTGCGTCCTTGTCAGCAGAAGACACCGAGACAAACATTAAGACTGTTTTAAATGATTCATCCTTATTGTTTGAAATCCGGAGAAGCCGAAACGACCATCCGACAAACCTGGAGGGCGTGGGAACGTGGGACAGCTCGGAGTATGTTGCATGCTTGCCACGTACCCCTCAGATGTGAACCGCCAGGGGCACCTGAGTAATTGTGTTGTGCCGTACACCTCCTTATAAATACATGTCCCCTGCGGTAAAGAAAACCTTCTTCCACCTCTCCACCTCGTCAAAACCTAGCGCCACCGCTAGCTCTCGACGACGCCGGCGACGAAGCGCTTAGCTGCCGCGACTTCTCCAACGCCGTCCTCACGCTGGGCGCGAACATCGTCCTCTCCGCCGCCGCCGTAGCTGTCCTCCGTCGCCAAGTTAGGGCACGGTGGATTGAACTGCTCGGTCTCCTACTCATGCCATCTAGCAGTTCTTCGTGTGGTAAATATAACTCTATTTTTACCATCTTTTTGATCCTCAAAGATTCATCCTGTTTACCAAAGTTGTTTCTGCCTATACAATGTTAGATCTATTCTGTCTGCATCTCAGACTGCCAAGTAGATTCACTTCAGCTTCATATCTAGTTAGATTCCTCACTTGTACCTATTCACGGATTCGTACAAATCTGGAACCAACTCTCAACGTATAAGTGAATGTCTTCACATCATGAGGTCAATGTTTTCAAATTGATTTATCTTCAAAATCTTCTGAGAATGCATATGACCTCTTCCCCTTCACTCGCATCTCTAATGCTGTCACAGGTACATGTCCGTGGGAGAATCCCTTGGTTCTCATAGTCTGCATTCGTTTGCAGAATTCTTACAGCATCACATTAACTCTCCCGACGCCAGTTCCTGTTTGTCCAGCAAGCGAAAGCTTTTGAAGCCTTTGAACGTGTTGAAGCCATCCAGTTTGAAGTTCATGGCTGCAGAGAAATCAGTAAGGAAGGGTGGCAGATAGCGTCGTGGGAAAACATCAAAAGATTTGCATGATGACCTCGCAGAGCTTTACAAGACAAATCCTGAAGAGAATTATAATCAGCGCAAGACACGAATCCAATGGATTCGACGATATTGGGCTGAACAATGGTTCAAATACAAGTTCGTGACCCAGGAATACGCTGAGAAGAATGCTATCAAAAGTCCTTGGGGTGATATTCTCTTTCGATGTCTTCCATCCAAGAACAGAGCTGAAGCTATTGCACAGGGTTTCTATCCTTGTATGGTCCGTGGACCTCAGCCTGAAAATGTCGACCCATCGTCATTGCTCTTGTGTCGTGGCAATAATCTCTTCAAGCAAAACTTCCAGCACGCAAAGGCATCGGCCAAGGAAAACAAGAAGTCACCGGATTAGACTTCAACCCTGGTCCCTCTGCTCCCGTCCGACGGCTCCGTGATGCGTAACCCAATGTCATCGGTCCTTTCTACAACCTTGATGGCCTAATCACTCACATCTCGGTCCAAGGTGCCAAAGTGGATCATTCTCGATGATGACACCGACATCGATGAAGCCCTGCTCCTACTCCAAAGCCGCAGGCCAAAGAAGGCTAAGGCTTCAAGATCATTGTTCCTCCAAAAGCTTCACGTGCGAAGCCAGCCGCCATGCACCTCCCGAAGACAAGATGCGGTCAAGATCAATCACGTATCTCCAAGAAGACGGAGAAGAAAAAGAAAATCGTCAAACATTCTGATCAGACATTGACTCCTGCTGCCATTCTGCGAGAAGAGCACATTGATCTATCCAGCGATGAAGATCTTGCAGATGATGCTCTTGAGCAACTGATCAAAAGCAAAGAAGAAGCAGAGATCTTCAATGATTTGCCTCTATTTGATGTGGCAATCATCCATCACTTCATTGTTGAGTGGTTCGACAGCCCAAATCTCAGCTTTGAAGATCCGCAACTTCCCATTGGCCTCAGCGTCTCCTTCAATGGCACAATTGCTTCTGAGCTAGCTCTTGCTCAGCGTCTCGTTGAACTGAAGCACAAGATCGACATGTGGCAAAGCTCAGCATGCAAGATGTCAAAAACTTCAAGACCATGCCGCACGAGCTCAAAGAAGCCTTTCACAAGAAGCGTGACGAAGCTAAAGGATCTCGTGAGCGCATGAAGAGTCTGGCTAACAAGTGTGTACTAGCCTACAATGAGGCTGAGAAGCGCAAGGCTCTTGGTCATCCTGGCATTGACCCCAGAATGGCTGCAAAGAAGAAGTAGCAATCAACTGACCAATCTGCACCTTCAAGGCAAGAAGAACCTCGCATATTCTTCCCAAGCAGCATGCCTGGCTCGAAGCCAAAGGTCAGGTCAACCGCTTCAGAACAGAAGTAGACGAGGGCTGCCGAGGCTGAAGCCAGAAAAAGGAAAAATCCTGAAGCCTCTGATGCTGCTCCCTCCAAGAAGAAACGCAAAACCAAGAAGAATCGGGCTGCTTCCACAGAGCCCTTAGTTGTTGAACCTATCTCAATGGTTCGACCTGCATCTGAACACCAAGAACGACGAATGATAGTTCATGATCCTGCTTCCACAGAGGCTCCTGAAGCTGAAGACATTCCAGTAGTCAAGTGTTTCAAGAAGCCACTCCAACTGTGAATGTCTCCATGTCTGAAGCCAAAGCTGCTGAAGACAATCCGGCTGCATCAGCCGATGACAACCCAGTACAAGAACGTATCCCTACACCCCCCATTACTGAAGAAGCTGTTCCTGAAGTGAACGTGACAGTGCCCGACCCTCCAGCTCATCAAGTGGAGGTTGAAAATCTTGAGGCTGCCACCACCAACACAAATGAAGCCAATGACATAGTCATGGCTGAAGCAAATGTGGAGCCTGCACCAACCAATGTGCTAGAAGCCAATGATGCAACTGCTCCTGAAGCCCCTGTTGTGCAACCTGAAGCCTCTGTTGTTGCCACTTCTCCTGTTCCGCCACCAAGGCCCTATACAATTGAGCTAGCTTACAACTATGGTAAGCTAGTCACTGTCAGATGGCCCGTTCTGGTCCCTCCGCCTCATGCACCCGGTCCTCAGTTTGATTATCATGTTGAGCATAGGCCTGTGATCCAGAAACGAAAGCCAAGACTGCCAAGGTTCCTAGGTACTGCCACCTCTACAGGGTCCTTCAATGCAAATGGCTTCAAATCCCACAACACTTTCTTTGACAGAGCAAAGAACCCATAATCAAGGCCAAGAATATCATCGATCGCTTCGAGCTATCAACAATGAAGCTATTACTCCTGCGTTACAGATGATCAAGGGCGATTTTCCTCATATGCCTCGACATCGAAGCCATTGCAGGACTGCTATGCTTAGAAGAAGCACTTGACTGCTTTCGTGATGCAGTGTCCGCCACTTTGTGACAGACAAAGAACATTGGAATGAGGAACTTTTGCTTCAATTCTATGCTACCCTCCACATTCGCGGCTACTATAGAGATACAAAGACATGGGTTCTCGAGTGGATGACAGGAAATATTCATCATGAAGCCAAAGCTCTTGACGTCATTGAGCTTACAGGCCTACCCACTCCCGGAGAGCTGTTCGAACCTAATTGTCAACTCCACCGCAATGCACTGCAGAGCATCTTCCATAAGCCAGAGCCCAACATGAGCGAGATGTTGAGTATGATGAAGCCTTTGCCACCTGACGCTGAATACCCAAAGGAGTTCTTTGTTGATGACCTTGGGTATCTGCCTCGCACAATATATCACATCATTAGGCGAACTCTATGGCCTATCAAAGGGCATTCATCATCTGCAAAACTTGAAGGAGCCATGAAGACATTGGTCTTTTACATCCTCAATGGCATCAGCTTCAATACACAAGAATTCTTCATCCGGCAACTGGTTGCATCTGGTTCTGACCTTTTTGGCCTGAAATTCTATGCTCCATGGGTCATGCGCCTCATCAAGCTACACTCTGGTATCAACTATCAGCCCTCTGCTCACAATCATCTGATCTTTCTACCCGAGGTTGATATGTCAGTTGAAGCCATATACCCTGAGCCTGCCAAAACGCCTCTTTGTCTTCAAAATGCAGATCACCGTAGCTTCTCTCAACCCATGGAAGGCGTCCAAGCAGTAACTCGTGTCTATCCAATGGCCGGGAACACTCGTATGCCTCACCGTGCGCAAACTGAAGCTACTGAGAGCACAATTGCCCAAAGGCCTAGGAAGCGCTCTCGTGTCCTAAATGACCGAGAACTTCTTGTGGCACTGCATCAGAAACAAGACAAGCATCACTTTTGGCTCAAGCGACAGATGCAAAGCCTCTTGGTGGACGTCAATCGCATTCGAAATCTTGCCACCAAGAATGCTTTTGTCACTCACGAGACCTGTCGTCGATCATGGAAGAGTTTGACGCTGCTCAGTGCTGAAGCAGATCTTCAAGATGATGGATTCACTGAAAGATTCAAGTTTGACTCCACTCCTCCACGGAATGCGGTCCTACTCGAACTCCCTCCCTTGAAGACTCTGACTATTCTTCCTCCGCGGCAACTGTGAATGCCAGAGTGATCGATGATGAAGCCGATGCTACTTCACCGCCCCCTACCTCTGCAAGCATCGACACTACACCAAGTTCGTCTGCACCGCCAAACAACAACGACAACCCTGCTGCTTCACCTTCTCCTCATGAAAGCGAGTAGATGCTCTATGTCTTCAAACCTTTTTGGTCCTTACTGACAAAAGGGGGAGAAGCATATGAGTTTGATAGTCTGCAAGCGGGTTCATAGGGCGGTTGCTCTATACTCTTTGCCTAGTGTTTACCACTCTCGCTTTTGATAAATTTGGTTCTTTGAGTTGTAACACTTAAACTTGATGGTCGTCTGCTACTTATTTGCTTTTATGTGATGCGATGATAAATTTCGCATGTGCGATGATAACTTCTGCACTTAGATCATTCTGAAGATGTCCATTTTTCATTATCCATGTCATTCTCTTAGTTATATCATTTCATGCATGATGAATTATCTTCATAAGTTGAAGAGGATCTCCACAAGTACAACCTGCCATGTGCATTTGCATTCCAAAAGCAAATTACTTATATGCACATCTTCAGGGGGAGCCCTTGCCACTTATGAAGACAATACCCTATCCTTTACAATTTGACATACTTTATCCCTGTTGAAAACTTCAACCAGTTTGTCATCAATCACCAAAAAGGGGGAGATTGTAAGTGCATATAGTGCCACCCCTAGTTGGTTTTGGAGTATTGACGACAAATTTGGTTGAGGGACTAATGTGTTTGTGAGAATTGCAGGATAACACAGGTAGTGTCCCTCATTGATTCGGTTTACCTACCGGAGATGACCCCTAAAAATGTATGAAGACATTGACGACAATGGTGGTATGTGAAGATATTCATATTGAAGACTATGACATGAGAAGACATTGAGTGAAGACTATGGAGCGCGTAGACTGTGTTGTTTCGTTGTTTCCTTTCTCTTTGTTGTTGAGTCATAGGAACTGCCGTACTATTAAGTGGGGTGCAAGTGAACAAAGTCAGAATGACTGAAGTGATGCTCAACCCAAATCCTATGTCTTCGAGCGAAGACAATGAGAGCAAATCTTATCCATAGCTGGATGAGTCAGCTTTGCTTGTAGCCCAAGTAAAGTTGACGTGTGTGTTTGAAATCTGAGCGTTGGAACACGTGTCAGTTCCTTAGTGACCCAGGTCATTTCGACATATCAGGTCAGGTTGCCTAGTGGCTATAAATAGCCCACCCCTACACCATAAATTGGTGGCTGCTCAGAGTTAGTGCACGGCTTTTGTTGTTTGAGAGCAACCCACCTCGAAGCCTTTGAGAGAGAGAAATCCTTGCGAGGAAAAAGCCCAAACACCCGAGCCAAAGAGTGTTAGGCATCATCAAGTCTTTACATGCATGTGACTCAAGACTTATTACACTTGAGGAATGTGAATCCTCCACCAGTTAGGCGTCGCGCTCGAGCATCCAAGAGTCATTGTGGATCGCCGGTGAACGAAGTCTGTGAAGGTTTGGAAGTCTACCTTGAAGACTTACCAGAGTGATTGAGCGAGGACTGTGTGTCCTTACCTCAAGGGGAATAAGGTGAAGACGCGGTCTTCTGAGTTGAATCTCAGCCTCCCTAACCAGATGTACAGTTGTCACAGCAACTGGAACTGGTCCAACAAATCCCGTGTCTTCAACAAGTGATTGGTTCTATCCTCTCCCTTCCTTTACTTGGAGTTTGTCTTCATGAAGTCATTGCCTATCTGTCGTACCTGTTTGACTTCATTACTTGACTACTATCGTTGGTTGGCTTCATACTATCTTCCATCCTGATCCTTACTACTAAGCTGCTATTAGTCTTTGTACTTTCACTTTACTGCATACTTGACTATGGTTTGCTTGTTGTAGTTTATCTTCCGCTGCATATCAATTAGGTCATTTCTATTGGTTGTCTTCGAAACTTCCACGTTTTGAAGACTTTCATAAAAATCGCCTATTCACCCCCCCTCTAGTCGATAACTATCACTTTCAATTATTCATGCTAGAATTGTATTAACCGGAAACTTAGTACATGTGTGAATACATAGACAAACAGAGTGTCACTAGTATGCCTCTACTTGACTAGCTCGTTGGATCAAAGATGGTTGAGTTTCCTAGCCATAGACATGAGTTGTCATTTGATTAATGGGATCACATCATTAGAGAATGATGTGATTGACTTGACCCATTCCGTTAGCTTAGCACTTGATCATTTAGTATGCTGCTATTGCTTTCTTCATGACTTATACATGTTCCTATGACTATGAGATTATGCAACCCCCGAATACTGGAGGAACACTTTGTGTGCTACCAAACATCACAACGTAACTGGGTGATTATAAAGGTGCTCTACAGGTGTCTCCAAAGGTACTTGTTGGGTTGGCATAGATCGAGATTAGGATTTGTCACTCCGATTGTCGGAGAGGTATCTCTGGGCCCTCTCGGTAATACACATCACTATAATCCTTGCAAGCAATGCAGCTAATGAGTTAGTTGCGGGATGATGTATTACGGAACGAGTAAAGAGACTTGCCGGTAACGAGATTGAACTAGATATTGAGATACCGATGATCGAATCTCGGGCAAGTAACATACCGATGACAAAGGGAACAACGTATGTTGTTATGCGGTTTGACCGATAAAGATATTCGTAGAGTATGTAGGAGCCAATATGAGCATCCAGGTTCCGCTATTGGTTATTGACCGGAGTCGTGTCTCGGTCATGTCTACATAGTTCTCGAACCCGTAAGGTCCACACACTTATGTATTCGAGCCCTCGAGGCCCCAGGCTTGTAATATAAAGCTTGTACTCCCTCCGTTCCTAAATATAGGGTGTATAGTTTTTGGCATGGAAATTAAAGAACGAACGTGGTGGGAAAATTTCACAAAATTTGAGCGAGATTACACCTGACTAATTGACATGAGAATATGGAGGAGCTTGCCTTATATAAGTAAATGTAATCAAATCCCTGAAAAAATTATTCAAACGATGGTGAAACGCAATACACCTTAAATTTTGGACTTTTTATCAAAAATCTGTACACCTTATATCAAGGAACGGAGGGAGTATTATTTTAATTTGTGTCTAGAGTTGTGTTGTGATATCTTCCCGTGAGTCCTTGATCTTGATCGTACACATCTGTGTGTATGATTAGTGTACAATTAAATCGAGGGCGTCACAAGTTGGTATCAGAGCCGACTGCCTGTAGGTAGCCGCCGTTCCAACTCCTATGGCCGAAGTTGAGTCTAGTCATCCAAAACTATTTTACTAACTTGGTTGTGTGGCTTACGGGCCCACGTCGCCGATGGGTGGTACTAGGATCTTTTATTCCTCGTCTATACTCTGGGACTCTGATCTCTCTTCTATTTAGGTTAAACATTTTACTAACTCTGACATTAGGTTCTCGTACCCACTTCCTCCCGGAGAGCCCCGATATTACCGATGATCGCCTGCTTCGCCATAAGATTCTGCGGATACTCCTCGATGTTTCTCGAGACTCTGTGCCCACTGCCTTGCAGTTCCTGACCACCGGTAATCCTCGTGAATAACCTCCTTGCCGCTTGTACCTTCATCCCTAGTTGCTCATGTTGTTACAAGATACCCCTAGCACTCTCCGTTGTTCCGAGAATCCTTGTGCCTTTTGCTTTGCAGGTTCTTTTTGCACTAAGGATAATTCACTTAACCGGGGTCCACTCATCCCCAGTTGTTCATATGCTTTTCAAAATACTTGTAAATACTATCCGATCTTCCGAGAATCCTCTTCAAACTATTGCTCTGCAAATTCTTGTTTGCTTGCATTATGGTTAATTCAATTTTCTAGCATCTTCTTGTTTGATCCAATATGTCGCGAATGCTCGTAATCCTCAATCAGATCCTAGCATTCATCCTTCCGGCTCAGACGTCACTCCAAACATGAGCTTGTTCTTGTCAAATCAAACCTTGATTGATTGTCGATCTGTATCGATTCAACTCAATTAGCTTTTGATCAGAGCCTGTGCTTCAGATCTTCTGATTTGAAAATCGCAATTCCTTTGCATTCAAGCTTTGAAGTTATCCAGTTATATCTATAACCCGATGCCTTTGCATTCTTTCTTCTTCTGGGTGAGTATCGATACTCACATCAGATCTTTTATGGACCGCCATATCCTTGGTTGGATTATTGTCCGACAATGTCCTTCATATTCATTAAACTTGTGAGTTTTGCCCTGACACATAATACCTTTGGTAAATTCTATCATCTGCTTTTGTCAACCATGCTCTGCTTTCGAGCTGGTATATATTAATCCTGAAGTTAGTGGTATATGTTCCTAAGATACCCCTACGGGTTGAACCTATGCCTTCCCTAATCCGTGTGAAATCAAAAGAGATGTGAGTCTTACTCTTCTGGTACTTCGCCAGATAAATCTTCTGCACTACAATTTCTTCGAAAACGAGGAATGAATGAAAGGTTATGCATTGAAGAAGAGGGAGTCGACCTTGAACCTTTGTGTTCTTGCCCATCGACCCGATGTAGAACTTATCATGGAAGCTGCTCGTAAAAATGATTACCCCTTGTTATAAGTTCATCTTGTATCGGTGGTTTGATCATTCATATTCGTGGTTCCGACCATAGTTTCTCCTTAATTCCATTTCCCGGACAAGTTAAAATACTTGTCTCCTGCAAGTCATTCACCTGTCCAACCTCTAATTTGATCTACCTTCAAGTATTGCCTCATGTTATCTCGATGATATTGTGTCATTGCACTACCTCTTGTAAATT
The DNA here is from genome assembly GCA_021605205.1 of Aegilops longissima. Classification (NCBI taxonomy): domain Eukaryota; kingdom Viridiplantae; phylum Streptophyta; class Magnoliopsida; order Poales; family Poaceae; genus Aegilops; species Aegilops longissima. Next base: position 589,055,296 of record CM038678.1, on the reverse strand, counting down.
CTTAATTGGAGTGATACTCCGTCACATCATTCCTAGCCTGATCGGCTATATCATTATCATGCTAATTTAACTGCGCTACCTGATCCTTATTCCCGGAGCACAACTTTTCGATGATGAGCGAATCTTACGTCGATCTTCTTCATCTTATCATTTCACCTTGAAGAACAATCTTGATTTTGAACTTGTGTCATATCCGTGGTTCCAATAGCCGTTCGCTTCATCCTTCCTGTTGCTTGATGTCGTCGCTCCTCGATGGCATCTTCATAGAGCCTCTCAACAAATGCGTCGTGATCAGCATCAAAATTTTGACTTCCGTTCAGATGACAATTGAATTCATGGTGAGAAATACCATCCTTGCCCCTCGATGATTGGTGATATCACCAACAACACTATTGTCTTCTTCCCAACACATGTTTGATCATGTCTTGGTTATACTTTGAGCTCCTTGCCATTCTTGCAATTGTTCCTTGAGTATTTCTTGTGATCTTCAACTCCAGCCTTTACTAGAAACACCATATCATTGGTACCTCGAAGCATGACGGTGGTATTCCGAATATCAACCAGAACATTGGAAGCGCAACGCTACATGTTTCTTGATCTCATATCCAAACACCGTTGTATGGGTTATATAATGAATCTTCCCTCGCCCCATTATCTAAATGCTTTTGAACTTGCTGTCCTATCATGTATATCCTGCTCCGCTTTTCCTTGGGAAGGATATACTCCCAACTCTTATGTGTAAACACATATTCCTTTCCATTGGACTGTTTGATTTGATAATCATATTTTTCCTTTCCATTGGTTTGTTTAACCTTTCTTCTGATCTATATGATATAAGCAGAAATAAATCCCTGCTTATAAAACACCCCATGTACAACCTTGTCAGTGAGACCCTGTTACTAATGTTGCTGATATTTTGGTATCACCGATGGACGAGAACTTTGCCTATTGGCCCGCCTCGAATTAACGAGCAGGAAAATGGTTCTCTTCGTCCCTCGCCCTTGGTACCAATGTTGTTGCCAACATAGCTGACAGACTATCCTCTGACATGCCTTGCTACCATGACCGTGCAATATGTCGGCGTCCTTCCTACTTTTGAACCACATGGTGGGCCCATAACCCATAGTTCCACAGGATCGAAACATGACTCCTGTACATCCTTGACTCCGAAGTATCCTTTTTCACTTGCCTTCGTATGTAAATTTCATGAGCCACCTTCCTAGTGATCTATTCTAGTATCAGACGCAATAATTTTTGTTGTTGTTGTTGTTGTTGTTGTTGCTCTGAACCCCTTTCACCTTTTGATTAGGCATCAAATGATTTCCTGCCCGTTAAAACTTCTCATGGTACCTTCATACTTTGCTCTCGATGTTTTATTAAGTTTCAACTCAAGAGATACTTTCGCCTCATTCCCCAAATTGTTCACCAGATAATTAACCCTATAAGGGTCAGTTCTCCCAAAGTTACTCTTTACTTCCCCACTTAAATCTAGGGAGGAGATTTCTTGTAGTGGACGAGATTTGTAACACCCCCAGTGTCATGCTATAGTAACCCTCTGTGATTAAGCTAATCATTTCTCCAAACGGTGCTTAATCACCTTTGTTCAATATACCATTTGAAATTCCAGCCAATTCAAATTCAAGTGAAGTTTGAAGTTGCTCAAAAGTTACTGGAAAAATGTTCATCATTTGTCAAAAATTCCATAACAATTATTGTTAAGGAACACAACATCACTTTTGTGCAAAGATGAGCATTACCAATTATAACAGCACCAATTCAGCATTTTTAAATGCTATCCTATTTATGAAAAATACCAAATGAATTCTTCTGGTCTCCAAAATAATTGTGGCACTGTCTAAGATCACCAGGGAATAAAAGGGCCACTTCCCATATTTTTCCTAAGTAAATAGCATGCCCAATATTTTCTTACCCATCTTTGTTTATTAAAAAAAGAGGAAAAGGGCCAGAGCCCCTGGCCTCCCCTTGGGCCTCGGCCCACCTCGGCCAGCCGGCCCAGTGCCGCCTCCCCGCACTCGATCCCCTCCTCCCCTTCTGTTCGACCGACCAAGACACTCTCGCTCATTCCCACCGGACCCGGCGCGGCGCCCCGCGCTGCCACGTCACCGGCGAGGGGATAAGGGTAGCCCCGACGCCTCGGGCTCCCTCCCCACTCGCCCACTTCCCCCTGTCCTTCCTCTCTCTCACTACCCACCAGATCCCCCCTCCACCGAGCGCCCCCTGTCTCCGCCCACCGCGGCGACCGCTGCTCCCAACCCTCTTCAGCGTGTCCCGGAGCTTCATTCCCGTCAGCATCATCGTCTACACCCACGAGCAGGAGCTGGAAGCCCCTCCATCGCCGAGCCGGCCTTCTTCTTCCTCCTCGGGCGCTGTTGACCTCGCCGACGAATCTGACTCCGGCAAGCCTTCCCCGAGCCCACTTGTGCACACTGCAGCGCCTGGTGAGCAGCCGCTTTGACCCCCCCCCCTCTCCCTTCCCCTCCCCGTGTACGGTAGTTAGCTTCCACGCATGCTCGAGCTCCGGCCACCGTCGTTAGACTTCGCAGCCGACGCTGCGGGCCGTTTCAACGGCCACCGTTGCCGCCGTTCGACACGGTGCGATGCCCGCGTTCGAATGCACCAGATTCCGCGCCGAAAGAGCCCCCACAACCCACTTCTCCTTGCTCCACCGCCGCCTTGCTCGTCGCCGGCGATGCTCCGGCCGCCCCGAGCCCTCCCATCAGCACCCTTGGATGCGCGACTCGACGCTCGCTCAAACGAGCCTACACACGGGCCGAGCGACCCCTTGTAGCCGATTTCCGGCCGTTCCCGAGCGCACCGCCATTGAATATGGTCGGTGGAGACAATTCCGGCGCCGTTTCCGGCGTTGCTGACGTGGCTGACCACGTGGACCCCCCCACAGCCGCTGCCATTGGGCCCTTGGGTCCCGTTGAACCAGTCAGATGCTGACTGGGTAGCGCCCAGTCACTGCCTGAGGGCCCAGTGTGGGCCCTGTTGACCGCTGATGCAGGGCTAACGCCAGGATGATGTCGCAATTCATTTTCTGACGAATTTAGTAACTAAAACAAATTTCAGAATATTGCTAAACCTTTGAAAAATCGTAGGTAATAAACCGTAACTCCGATGAAAATGTTTTCTACATGAAAGTTGCTTAGAAAAGTCCAACGAATCCGGATACGCGGTCTGTTTACCTGTCAGATGCCTCTAACTATATGAACATGGAACATTCCCCCTCCGGTCATCTGTCTAACACAGGTCCGGAACCGGGAATACATTCCCGGTTGAATTCCCCCTTCACCTATATCGTGCAGTACTACGTTAGGTCGACTCTAGTTCTGCTTATCATCTTGTCATGCTTAGTGGTACCTCTGTTTGCTTTATATTTACTGTTTCTTCCCCCTCTTCTCTTCGGTAGACCCCGAGACTGATGCCGCCCCTGTGTTCGACTACGTCACCGACGACCCTCCTTCTCGTCTGAGCAACCAGGCAAGCCCCCCTTTGATCATTCCGATATCGCCCATTCCATTCTCTCATGCTTGCATTAGTTTTTGCTACTGTTATTGTTTGCTCCTATTCTGATGCATAGCCTGCTTTTGTAACCTGCTCATTTTACCTTACCTGCTTATCCTAAACTACTTAGTATAGGTATGTTAGTGATCCATCAGTGACCCCACCTTGACCTTGTTCCCCCTGCTTCATCATCGAAGACCCGATCAACGGGATCGAAGACCAGGCCCTGGCACCGCACATCACTTGCCCCTTAGTTGCTTGACACTACTGGGTTACTATCGAGTGCCGAGGGTGAGACCTCTACAACACTTTTGATGTTAACCCTGTAGCATAGCTATTCGGTCGTGGTCATCGGGGGTGATTCTTCCTTAACCACTTCCGATACAACTCTGTCGTGCAACCCCTCAAGTGTGAACCTCGGGGGTGGTTCCTCTTACGTTCACCTTGATGATTACATCTAGTGGAATTCACCAGGGGTGATTCCTCAGGTTTTCCCCTTGGTGTTAGACACACGGTTACTATGGTTACTATGACTTTACACTGAACCATGTTACTAAAGACGGGTTGGCCCTAAGGGGTACCCGCGCGAGCTTAATTGTGAGTGATGTGGAGTCGGGTTGACCTGGAGGGTGCCCGCAAGATAATTATGACGCGTGGCCGGGCATTCCTAGCCCTTGCCGCAAGTCCTCGAGACGGGGCAACGGGGTCACATCTTTCGTGAGTCTCTGCTTGTTACCGCTGCCCTAACCCACTACGATTTGGATATTTGATCCGAGGGGCCCTTGGCCTGATATCACTAACCATCACGTGGGCATAGTATGGGCGTTCTGCGTCGTATGCATCAGCCGAAGCTTAATAGACGTCAGCGACTGAGCGGCACGCGTCGGGTTGGACTGGTAAGCTCCTGCCTTTTTAGGGAGGTAGCTAGGTCTGCTCACCGGCCGCGTAGGCAACGTGCAAGAGTTCCCGGGGAGATGGCCCATGACCCCTGGGGGCATAGGTTTAGGCCGGCTTGCTGACCTCTCTATTAAGCCTAGGTCGAGTTGCGGCGTATTGTTTGGCCGAGGCCGGGCATGACTCAAGAAAGTGTGTCTGGCCGGAGTTAATCGAGCGTCGTGGGTAAGTTGGTGCACCCTTGTAGGGAAGAAAACATCTATCGATAGCCTGTCCTACGGTAACGGACACTTGGAGTTTTATCCCGATCGATACAACTAGAACTGGATACTTGTGATGAGAACTGGATGGTGATGATAATTGGATTGTGATGATAACTGGATAGTACGGCTCTGGGATTGCTTTCTCGCAGGGTGTCGAGAAAGGATCTCTGGCCGAGGTTGATAACACTACTACTACTTTACTTTATGCTACTCTACTCCCTCCTGTTGCTGCAAATTGGTGGTTTCCAGAAGATGCTAGTCTTCGATAGGCTAGGCTTTCCCCTTATCTTCTGGTATTCTGTAGTTCAGTCCACATATACTACCCTTTTCTTTGATACCGATGCATATGTAGTGTAGATCCTTGCTTGCGACTACTTTGGATGAATACTCACGGTTGCTTTGCTCCCCCTTTTCCCCCTTTCTTCTTCTTTCCGGTTGATGCAACCAGATTTCGGAGCCCAGGAGCCAGATACCACCGCCGATGCTTACTACTACGTGGAGGCTGCCGATGACCAGGAGTAGTTAGGAGGCTCCCAGGCAGGAGGCCTTGCCTTTTCGATCGATGTTGCTTTTGTGCTAGCCTTCTTAAGGCAAACTTTTCTAACTCATGTCTGTACTCAGATATTGTTGCTTCCGATGACTCTTGTGTATTCGAGCTTATGCATTCGAGCCCTCAAGGCCCCTGGCTTGTAATATAAAGCTTGTATTATTTTAATTTGTGTCTAAAGTTGTGTTGTGATATCTTCCTGTGAGTCCTTGATCTTGATCGTACACATTTGTGTGTATGATTAGTGTATGATTGAATCGAGGGCGTCACAGGAGGAAAGTAGAACTTGATGAGGTAATTGTACCCGCCCCCTTATTAGAACGTAGTTCATCACAGAAATATGTTCCCGTGACTCCTACACCAATTGGTGAGGAAGCTAATGATGATGATCATATAACTTCAGATCAAGTCACTATCGAACCTCGTAGGTCAACCAGAGTAAAATCCGCACCAGAGTGGTATGGTAATCCTGTTCTGGAGTTCATGTTACTTGACCATGACGAACCTACAAACTATGAAGAAGCGATGATGAGCCCAGACTCCGTGAAATAGCTTGAGGCCATGAAATCTGAGATGGGATCCATGTATGAGAACAAAGTGTGGAATTTGGTTGACTTGCCCGATGATAGGCAAGCCATAGAAAATAAATGGATCTTCAAGAGGAAGACGAATGCTGATAGTAGTGTTACTATCTACAAAGCTAGACTTGTCGAAAAAGGTTTTGACAAAGTTCAAGGTGTTGACTACGATGAGATTTTCTCACTCGTAGCAATGCTTAAGTCTATCCGAATCATGTTAGCAAATTGCCACATTTTATGAAATCTGGCAAATGGATGTCAAAACTACATTCCTTAATGGATTTCTTAAAGAAGAGTTGTATATGATGCAACCAGAAGGTTTTGTCGATCCTAAAGGTGCTAACAAAATGTGCAAGCTCCAGCGATCCATCCATGGACTGGTGCAAAGCATCTCGGAGTTGAAATATACGCTTTGATGAGTTGATCAAAGCATGTAGATTTATACAGACTTGCGGTGAAGCCTGTATTTACAAGAAAGTGAGTGAGAGCACTACAATTTTTCTGATAAGTATATGTGAATGACATATTGTTGATCGGAAATGATGTAGAATTTTTCTGGAAAGCATAAAGGAGTGTTTGAAAGGAGTTTTTTCAAAAGAAAGACCTCGGTGAAGCTACTTACGTATTGAGCATCAAGATCTATAGAGATAGATCAAGACGCTTGATAAGTTTTTTTCAATGAGTACATACCTTGACAAGTTTTTGAAGTAGTTCAAAATGGAACAGTCAAAGAAAGAGTTCTTGCCTGTGTTCCAAGGTGTGAAGTAGAGTAAGACTCAAAGCCCGACCATAGCAGAAGATAGAGAGAGAATGAAAGTCATTTCCTATGCCTCAGCCATAGGTTCTATAAAGTATGTCATGCTGTGTACCAGACCTATTGTATACCCTGCCCTGATTTTGGCAAGTGAGTACAATTTTGATCTAGGAGTAGATCACTGGATTGCGGTCAAAAATTATCCTTAGAAGACTAAGGAAATATTTCTCGGTTATGGAGGTGATAAAGAGTTCGTCGTAAAGACTTGCGTCGATGCAAGCTTTGACACGATATGGATGACTCTAAGTCACAATCTGGACACATATTGAAAGTGGGAGCCATTAGCTAGAGTAGCCCCGTGCAGAGCATTGTAGACATAGAAATTTGCAAAATACATACGGATCTGAATGTGGCAGAGCCGTTGACTAAATTTCTCTCACAAGCAAAACATGATCACACCTTAGTACTATTTGGGTGTTAATCACATAGCGATGTGAACTAGATTATTGACTCTAGTAAACCCTTTGGGTGTTGGTCACATGACAATGTGAACTATGGGTGTTAAGCACATGGTGATGTGAACTATTGATGTTAAATGACATGGCGATGTGATCTAGATTATTGACTCTAGTGCAAGTAGGAGACTGAAGGAAATATGCCCTAGAGGCAATAATAAAGTTTTTATTTATATTTCCTTATATCATGCTAAATGTTTATTATTCATGCTAGAATTGTATTAACCGGAAACTTAGCACATGTGTGAATACATAGACAAACAGAGTGTCACTAGTATGCCTCTACTTGACTAGCTCCTTGAATCAAAGATGGTTGTGTTTCCTAGCCATAGACATGAGTTGTCATTTGATTAAGAGGATCACATCATTAGAGAATGATGTGATTGACTTGACCCATTCCGTTAGCTTAGCACTTGATCGTTTAGTATGTTGCTATTGCTTTCTTCATGACTTATACATGTTCCTATGACTATGAGATTATGCAACCCCTGAATACCGGAGGAACACTTTGTGTGCTACCAAACCTCACAACGTAACTGGGTGATTATAAAGCTGCTCTACAGGTGTCTCCGAAGGTACTTGTTGGATTGGCATAGATCGAGATTAGGATTTGTCACTCCGATTGTCGGAGAGGTATCTCTGGGCCCTCTCGGTAATACACATCATATAATCCTTGCAAGCAATGCAACTAATGAGTTAGTTGCGGGATGATCTATTACGGAACGAGTAAAGAGACTTGCCGGTAACGAGATTGAACTAGGTATTGAGATACCGATGATCGAATCTCGGGCAAGTAACATACCGATGACAAAGGGGACAACGTATGTTGTTATGCGGTTTGACCGATAAAGATCTTCATAGAATATGTAGGAGCCAATATGAGCATCCAGGTTCCGATATTGGTTATTGACCGGAGACGTGTCTCGGTCATGTCTACATAGTTCTCGAACCCGTAGGATCCGCACGCTTAACGTTCCCTGACAATCGGTATTATGAGTTTATGTGTTTTGATGTACCGAAGGTAGTTAGGAGTCCCGGATATGATCACGGACATGACGAGGAGTCTCGAAATGGTCGAGAAATAAAGATCGATATATTGGACGACTATGTTTGGACTTCGGAAAGGTTCCGGACAAGTTCGGACAAATACAGGAGTACCGGGGGGGGGGGGTTACCGGAACCCCCCGGGGAGTGTAATGGGCCTATTGGGCCTTAGTGGAGAAGAGGAGGGGCGGCTAGGGCAGGCCACACGCCCCCTCTCCCTCTAGTCCGAATTGGACAAGGAGGGGGGACGCCCCCCCCTTTCCTTCCCCCCTCTCCTCCTTCCCTCTCTCCTACTCCTACTCTTGGAAGGGTTGGAGTCCTACTCCCGATGGGAGTAGGACTCCCCTTGGGGCGCGCCTAGGAGGGCCGGCCTCTCCCCCTCCTCCACTCCTTTATATACGGGGGAGGGGGGCACCCCATAGACACACAAGTTGATCGTTGATCTTTTATCCGTGTGCGGTGCCCCCGTCCACCATAATCCACCTCGGACATATCGTAGTGGTGCTTAGGAGAAGCCTGCGTCGGTAGCATCATCATCACCATCATCACTCCGCCGTGCTGATGGAACTCTCCCTCGAAGCTCTGCTGGATCGTGAGATCGTGGGATGTCACCGAGCTGAACGTGTGCTGAACTCGGAGGTGCCGTGTGTTCGGTACTTGGATCGGTCGGATCATGAAGACGTACGACTACATCAACCGCGTTGTCATAACGCTTCCGCTTACGGTCTACGAGGGTACGTGGACGACACTCTCCCCTCTCGTTGCTATGCATCACCATGATCTTGCGTGTGTGTAGGATTTTTTTTTGAAATTACTATGTTCCCCAACAGTGGCATCCGAGCCAGGTTTATGCGTAGATGTTATATGCACTAGTAGAACACAAGTGAGTTGTGGACGATACAAGTCATACTGCTTACCATCATGTCATATTTTGGTTCAGCGGTATTGTTGGATGAAGCGGCCCGGACCGACATTACGCGTATGCTTACGCGAGACTGGTTCTACCGACGTGCTTCGCACACAGGTGGCTGGCGGGTATAAGTTTCTCCAACTTTAGTTGAATCAAGTGTGGCTACGCCTGGTCCTTGTGAAGGTTAAAACAAAACTAACTTGACAAAATATCTTTGTGGTTTTGATGCGTAGGTAAGAACGGTTCTTGCTCAGCCCGTAGCAGCCACGTAAAACTTGCAACAACAAAGTAGAGGATGTCTAACTTGTTTTTGCAGGGCATGCTGTGATGTGATATGGTCAAGACATGATGCTAAATTTTATTGTATTAGATGATCATGTTTTGTAACCAAGTTATCAACAACTGGCAGGAGCCATATGGTTGTCGCTTTATTGTATGAAATGCAATCGCCATGTAATTGCTTTACTTTATCACTAAGCGGTAGCGATAGTCGTAGAAGCAATAGTTGGCGAGACGACAACGATGCTACGATGGAGATCAAGGTGTCGCGCCAGTGACAATGGTGATCATGACGGTGCTTTGGAGATGGAGATCAAAGGCACAAGATGATGATGGCCATATCATATCACTTATATTGATTGCATGTGATGTTTATCTTTTATGCATCTTATTCTGCTTTGATTGACGGTAGCATTATAAGATGATCTCTCACTAAATTTCAAGGTACAAGTGTTCTCCCTGAGTATGCACCATTGCCAAAGTTTGTCGTGCCGAGACACCACGTGATGATCGGGTGTGATAAGCTCCACGTTCATATACAATGGGTGCAAGCAAGTTTTGCACACGCATAATACTCGGGTTAAACTTGACGAGTCTGGCATATGCAGATATGGCGTCGGAACACTGAGACCGAAAGGTCGAGCGTGAATCATATAGTAGATATGATCAACATAGTGATGTTCACCATTGAAAACTACTCCATCTCACGTGATGATCGGACATGGTTTAGTTGATATGGATCACGTGATCACTCAGATGATTAGAGGGATGTCTATCTAAGTGGGAGTACTTAATTAATTTGATTAATTGAACTTTAATTTATCATGAACTTAGTCCCGATAGTATTAGCATATCTATGTTGTAAATCAATAGCTCGCGTTTAGCTCCCCTGTTTTATTTTTGATATGTTCCTAGAGAAAACTAAGTTGAAAGATGTTAGTAGCAATGATGCGGATTGGATCTGTGATCTGAGGATTATCCTCATTGCTGCACAGAAGAATTATGTCCTTGATGCACCGCTAGGTGACATACCAATTGCAGGAGTAAATGCAGACGTTATGAACGTTTGGCAATCTCGATATGATGACTACTTGATAGTTTAGTGCACCATGCTTTACGGCTTAGAATCGGGGCTTCAAAGACGTTTTTGAAATGCCACAGAGCATATGAGATGTTTCAAGAGTTGAAATTAGTATTTCAGAATCATGCCCATGTCGAAAGGTCTGAGACCTTTGACAAGTACTTTGCCTACAAGATGGAGGAGAATTGCTCAACTAGTGAGCATGTGCTCAGAATATCTGAGTACTACAATCACTTGAATCAAGTGGGAGTTAATCTTCCAGATAAGATAGTGATTGACAGAGTTCTCTAGTGACTATCACCAAGTTACTAGATCTTCGTGATGAACTATAATATGCAAGGGATAACGAAAACGATTCCCAAGCTCTTCGTGATGCTAAAATCGACGAAGGTAGAAATCAAGAAAAACATCAAGTGTTGATGGTTGACAAGACCATTAGTTTCAAGAAAGGGCAAAGGAAAGAAAGGGAACTTCAAGAAGAACGACAAGCAAGTTGCTGCTCAAGTGAAGAAACCCAAGTCTGGACCTAAGCCTAAGACTAAGTGCTTCTACTGCAAAGGGACTGGTCACTGGAAGCAGAATTGCCCAAGTATTTGGCGGATAAGAAGGATGGCAAAGTGAACAAAGGTATATTTGATATACATGTTATTGATGTGTACTTTACTAGTGTTTATAGCAACCCCTCAGTTTTTGATACTAGTTCAGTTGCTAAAATTAGTAACTCGAAACGGGAGTTGCAGAATGATCAGAGACTAGTTAAGGGTGAAGTGACGATGTGTGTTGGAAGTGGTTCCAAGATTGATATGATCATCATCGCACACTCCCTATTCTTTCGGGATTAGTGTTGAACCTAAATAAATGGTATTTGGTGTTTGCGTTAAGCATGAATATGATTTGATCATGTTTATTGCAATACATTTATTCATTTAAAAGTCAAAGAATAATTGTTGTTCTATGAATAAAACCTTCAATGGTCATACACCCTGGGTGAATGGTTTCTTGAATATCTATCGTAGTGATACACATATTCATAACATTGAAGCCAAAAGATGCAAAGTTAATAATGATAGTGCAACTTATTTGTGGCATTGCCGTTTAGGTCATATTGGTGTAAAAGCGCATGAAGAAAATCCATGCTAATGGGCTTTTGGAATCACTTGATTATGAATCAGTTGATGCTTGCGAACCATGCCTCATGGGCACGATGACTAAGACTCCGTTCTCCGGAACAATGGAGCGAGCAACAGACTTGTTGGAAATATTACATACTGATGTATGCAGTCCAATGAATGTTGAGGCTCACGGCGGGGATCATTATTTTCTGACCTTCACAGATGATTTGAGCATATATGGGTATATCTACTTGTAACATCCCAAAATTCTAAATTTTGGAATGTTATATTAAATAAATAATTCTGATTGTTTGTTTGATTGTTGAGTGATTGATTGTGTGAAATTGAGTGGAATTTGAAACTTTTTGAAAGTTTAATGAGAGGGAATGAAATGACTTTCCCAGGCCTTTTTTGACTTCGATCTCGAGAATTCAAATTCAATTCAAGCACAAAACCCTAGAGAGAAGATGATATGACTTCTTCCATTTAAATAAATGAAAAGGGTTTTGAAAAGATTTGAATTCCATTTGGAAATATTTCAAATTCAGAAACTTTATGCAACTCAATGATTTTCATGAGAGAAGATAAAATGACTTCTTCAAATTATATGAAATATGAGTTGGAAGTTTAAAAGAATCAAATTGAAAGGCCGGTTGAAATTATTTTGAAACCCACTTTCAAATTGGAGTTATTTGGTTTTATTGAAATTATTTTTCTCCAAAACTAAAATATACGAAAATAGGGTAAAATGATTCCCTACAGTAGAAAAGTGGAGAAAATGATTTTAAATCATTTTGATATTTTAAAATAATTTTGTTTGCATTTTAAATGCAACAATGGCACCTTTTGAATTTTGGGATTTGCTGTGAATTTTATTTCAACTTGAAAAATTGTTCATCTTGTAACAAATGTTTTTCTGAAAATTTTGATATATAATATGCATATATATTTATTTTATTTATTGCCCTCTATTTTAGTTTTCCTTCTCTATTTTATAAAAACAAAAAAACTGGCCAAAGCCCACCAAGACTAGGCCCAGCCCCTCCACGACCCAACAGGTCGTCTTCCTCCACGATCGTTCGCACCCTACAGAGCAGAACGCACGCACGCACCCCACCCCGCCGCCCCACCCCTTCCCTCCTTCCCTTCCCCAAGAATCCTCTGAATGGATCCACCTCCTTCCCTACACCTCCTTCTCCAAGTAAAAGGCCATTAATGCCTGGATTTCCTCACGGAGATCCGAACTTACCGCTTTTTGCTCGCCATGGCTGCACGATCTGGACACCCCTCGCCCTATAAATACCTCCCTCGTGTTGCCCTCCTTCCCTCGCCCAAAGCCCTCTCCCATGGGAGCTTATCCTCCCTATCCAGCACAATTACTCATCGGAGTTCATAAACTCCGCGGCTTCTCCACCGTTGTTCGAGGTTCGGTTGGTACTTCCTCGACCTCTCCTGAGGTTTATATGATCTCCTCTCCACCGTCCCGTGATCTCCTTTCCTCTAGGAGCAACCGCAACATCGGATCCGATCTTCTTCCCCAACTCCGACGACTACTCCGTGAGATCCACGAAATCCTGTAATTCATTTTTTTCAGAAAATAGCAATCTTAGAAAATTCATATATTTTAGAGTTTTTAGTATTTTGAGTGATTCCAATTGCTATGTGTCACAAATTTGCTGAAGTTTCTGTTAGTGTCTCTGGATTTCAAATTTGAGTAGTTTAAATTTGAATTTGATAAATTTTGTTCAGATTAGTATTTTGGCCATAACTTGAGTTTAAAAATAGGTTTTAATTAATTCTTTTTGCTCCTGGTCACTTGTGATATTTTTTAGCTGTAGGATTTAGTTTGGTAATTTTGGAGTATTTTAAATTAGATTTTTAATAGAAATAGTACTGTTTTGCTTACATAGTTGTTTTGGTTATGTAATTATTGTTTTAATTATTTTTAGTTCATTCCTTTTGTAGATTTTCACTTGTTGTTATATGTTTATGTTTAGCTACAGTAGATAAATTTTTGTAGTTATTTATTAGTGTTTAGCTACTGTTTTTGTAATTGCTTGTTTAGTTCATAGTGATAGTGGATAAAGATAGTTTTATTAGTTTTAAAAGTAAGTCTTTTTCCACTTCAAGTTATATTGTTTTTTTTCTGTTATTTGTGAACACATTAGTTGTTATATTTATTTAGTATAGTTTATTAATGTTTTAATAAATGATTTGCTGTTATAGTTGTCTTAGTGTTTTGCTAGTTGCTATATTTGTTCTAGTATTCACTAGATGGTTATAGTAGTTTTATATTAGTTCTTTTGTTAGTTAGTAAATTAGTAATTTATTTTCTGTTATTTTATTAGATTTATATTTTCTTTGTTGTAGAAAAAATATTAGAATAATTTAGTAATGTTATGTTAAGATTTGTGTGAGTTGGTCACCACTAGTTTTTCCTTTGGTTTTCGACTTGGTTTTCTTGTTGCTTTTATTTTGATTGAGTATTGTTATGATTGATAGAATTGATTGCTATGATGATTGCTTATATGATTGTCTCATGTAATATAGATTTTCAAAGGAGTGACGAATAGTTCTACCAAGTCTTTATTCGAGAGCGTTATTATCTTCATCAAGTAATACCGAGCAAGTTCACTTTGACCATGTTTTTCATACCTATGTGTTTTATTGCATCTAGTGTCATCTTCGCAACAATCCCTCCAAGAGTGACATTGAATCCTTGTAGTTGAGTAGTATGCATGAGGTAGGAACCCATCACCCTGTTACCAAGCCGGGACATTATTTATTTTAATGCTACGCTATAGTAGACGGGGTTGGTATGAGTGCTCGGAGTGGTGTGAGAATGGAGGATCTACGTCAATGACGACAACTCCATGATGGAATCTGCAAGGACTGCATCTTCAAGGCCTCAAGACTTCAAGACTCGAGACAAGAACTCAATACACACTCTGGGTGAAGGATTTGGTTGACGGGCACCTGGAGAAACCAAAGGTTGGCGGGATGCATGGAGAAGCGCCATGACATCTTGCGGAAAGCTTCACCCAGACTCAAAGAGACGGAAGAATACTTCATGCCCGGAAGCTTACCTGTGCAACCGCAAGTCACTATGGGCTCGCTTGGTTGACCTTAGTTGTGACTCTGGCTGGGGCGGTGCTAGCAGATGTAGAACTACGGTAGGATTGGATGAGCACCGGACGGTGGTCGGGGAACTCTTCGAAGACCATGTTTGATCGTCTTGTTCTCAAACACCTGAAGTGCGAGAACGTAAAAGAGGATCGAATCTTGCGGGTAAAGTGTACAAACCTCTGCAGAGGGTTAAAACCTAATCGATTAGCCGTGTCCCCGGTTACGGACAATTTGAGCATCTGGACTTGGATCTATCTCGGAACTCTCAACACCAGATTGATAACTTAATTGTGGGCAACTTATGATGATTTTGGGCTATGAGACATCGGTTGGCGGAACCATGTCATGATAGAAAAAATCCATAGTACATGCTTCATTTATTCATTTGATGTAGGGAAAATAAATCAGCTTTTACGCAAACAAAACTCGCACCACGAGCCACAAAGCCATATTGCATATAGTATAGTTTTATCATCTGTTTTCTCATGTTGTGATCTTGCGGTACATTCAATGTACTGACCTACACGGCTGCAACGTATCATGTTGCGATACTTTCTTCCGATTTAGTAAGAGTACAGTGCAGGGTTACGGTCTACACTCAACCTGCCGATGGCGTTGATGGGACTCCACACCGACTATTTGTTTCATTGTGACTTATGAGGTATATATATATCAGTTTTACGTTAATTATACATGTGATTGCACTTTGATATATACATTGATGTCTTTCGTACAAAGATACTTGATCCGAGGATGGCACGAAACACACGAGGCTTGACCGTCTCGAGGTTGGGTCGCTCTGAGATATGGTATCGAGCACATGTTGATCAGAAACGTGACCCTAGAAATCGGAAAGCCCCTAGGACAGGAAATTTCTAAAACTTTATAAAAAAAAGGATCCTTTACTTCTCGTCTTTTTTAATTTTATCAAGTAGTTCCTCTGACCTCAAATAGTTAGAATATACACCTTTCCCTTTTGACCACACGGAAGATCAACTGAAGTCACTCCAAGAATTAAAGATATCGGACAACTGATGGCCATCTCAGAGTAAAGAGGATTTCACCATGCGTTGGAAGAATTGCAGCTGCAACAATTGAAGACTCTGAAGACTTGAAGAATTTGAAGTTCCTGAAGAATTATTTGACCTTTAGAGACCAAACCCCTGTTATACACCTACGTTAGATGCGATGATTTGTGAGCTGTCATTTGTTTGATGTTTTCCAACAGCCACAAAGTAAAACCCGTTTCTCCAAAAGTATTGTTTGTATTGCGTGTATTCTTCCCCACCTCTCTCATATCTCTTCCCAAAACTTTTGGACCCCATAGATGATGAATGAAGTTGGACTGATATTCTCTGGATCAAGACTCACCGGAGGCGAGCTATGGATTGAACATGGAGAATCACTTCGGGAGAAATTTGGTTTCAAGGAAGAATGAAGTATCGTACGCTCTTCAGTACTTTGAAGGAAGTGCTGCAACCTGGTGGAAAATGCATCAAGCCATACATGGATGGAATGGAGAAAAGACTTGGGAAGAATTCAAGAAGACTCTGACAAGATCTCGTCTTATCCGGAAGCACTACGATAACCCGAAGAAGAAACCTTGTGCCTGCAAGATTTGCGGAGAAATAGGACACACCCAGGAGGAACACAAGGATGGATGCCCTCATTGTGAGGAGAAACACCCAGCTGAGGAATGCCCAACTAGTCAGGTGACTTGTTTCTTGTGTGAAGGAACCACCCACTACCCGACTCAGTGTCACATTTACCCCATGGTGCAACAAACTATTCAGGAGCAGGAAGAAGGAATGAAACAAGCCCTCCAAGAAGTTATGAAAGAACCTGTGATGAAGGAATGTGTTGAAGACCACGATGGAGAAGGCCTCAACAGATTTTACTCCAACTTGCTATTCATGTGGAGAAGAAGGACATTTTCCCATGATTGTACCAAGGAAAGAGAAGAATATTTCAGAGATTTCCGACAGCAGAAGTGAAGTTTGACCCTCGGAAATAGAAGCTCGATCATTACAGAGAAATCCAGAAGAGAAAAGGAGGCAACCCTGAACAACACAATTTTCGCAGAGAAGGACCTGAGTCATATCACTTGTTACAGGTGCAAGGATTTAGGTCATTACGCTAGTAAATGTCCAGAAAAGAAGCCAAAAATCCAAGGAGCCTACATAATCACAAAGAAGCCCCGAGACATGTCGGAAGTCTTTTGTTTTCGCTGCAAGGAAGCAGGACATTATGCTACTAAATGTCCCAACAAGATGAAAGCTGGAGTTGAGTAGTTGGAATTTTGATATTGGAAACAAGAGTAATAGAAAGCAATTTCATTTTTATGAGTACAATAAGTTGAGTTATGTAATGGGTGCTCGAGTTTGTAATGGATTCATGAAATCAATAAAGTTAAGGTGACATGTTTTCATATGTTTAATTGTAGGAGTTGTTACTCTGTGAACAAAGATTTTGATCATTTTCGAGGATATGAGAAATATGGTCTATGGATGGATTTGTGAATTTCATTTTAAGGGTGATAGTACCCTATGAAGAACACTAGACCAATAGAAATGGAAATGTGTCCCACAGGTTGGAGTTTGGAAAAAAATGAGTTGAAGTTTTATCTTTGATATGATGGTATTAAGAAATGAAATGTTATTGGATTTAAAGTGGTGTAATGTTGGAAAATGGAGCAATTGTAACTCCAAGGATGAGTGAAATTGGTACAGGTGTTGAAGTGGGCTCATAACCCACAGGCCCAAGAATTAATAAGGATCAAGTACCCACTGGAAGAAGAAATTTTGGGAAGACTGCGATTTGATCAGCAGACGTTTGGTAGGAGGTTACGCAAAAACCCGAGAGTTGTGAAGAAACGATAGATGTTTTGTTCAGCTTGCAGAATCAATGGAATTATCCGAACTAAGTTCGTTGAGAAGAGAAATTCTGCAACGCTTGCGAGAATGCCCGAGTGTTAGAAATGCGATATTCGCTAAACCTTATACATGGTAATGATTTGGGTGCGGAATGGATTGATCACCATACCGACTTACTCTTGTCATTCGCTCTTGCTATTTGGAATGGTAAATCTGAGTGACTTACCCATAGTAGAGAGACGACAATGTCAAAGCCTTGTTTAAACCCTAGAATGGTAGGACGGTTGATCCATGTACAGGCAACCGTTGCCAATCGTAGGATATACGGTGAGATTTAGTCAAGACCCATTTCCTGTAGAAGAAACCATACATGGTTGACCGCCACGAGATTTTCAATAGTTGTTTATTATTGGCGCGGATCCTCAACTGAGAAGACCTGTCTCGGAAGAACCTTAATTACCATGAAGGACTCATGATTTTGATAAAGAGGTTATGCCCTTATCGGGAGAGCACCAGGAAAGAGTTACCTGGAGAATATGAGAAGACCGACATTGTCAACCCAAAGGAATGGAGTACATGAGTTTTGTGAAGCAATAACCATGCTTCTAAGTGTGGTAGCACACTAGACCATACAGATCAATGGATTTGCTAGAAGACCCCAAACCCTAACCCTTTTCTTGCTTAGCCTCTTGAATCTCGAGGACGAGATTCATTTTAAGTGTGGTAGATTTGTAACATCCCAAAATTCTAAATTTTGGAATGTTATATTAAATAAATAATTCTGATTGTTTGTTTGATTGTTGAGTGATTGATTGTGTGAAATTGAGTGGAATTTGAAACTTTTTGAAAGTTTAATGAGAGGGAATGAAATGACTTTCCCAGGCCTTTTTTTGACTTCGATCTCGAGAATTCAAATTCAATTCAAGCACAAAACCCTAGAGAGAAGATGATATGACTTCTTCCATTTAAATAAATGAAAAGGGTTTTGAAAAGATTTGAATTCCATTTGGAAATATTTCAAATTCAGAAACTTTATGCAACTCAATGATTTTCATGAGAGAAGATAAAATGACTTCTTAAAATTATATGAAATATGAGTTGGAAGTTTAAAAGAATCAAATTGAAAGGCGGTTGAAATTATTTTGAAACCCACTTTCAAATTGGAGTTATTTGGTTTTATTGAAATTATTTTTCTCTAAAACTAAAATATACAAAAATTGGGTAAAATGATTCCCTACAGTAGAAAAGTGGAGAAAAATGATTTTTAAATCATTTTGATATTTTAAAACAATTTTGTTTGCATTTTAAATGCAACAATGGCACCTTTTGAATTTTGGGATTTGCTGTGAATTTTATTTGAACTTGAAAAATTGTTCATCTGTAACAAATGTTTTTCTGAAAATTTTGATATATAATATGCATATATATTTATTTTATTTATTGCCCTCTATTTTAGTTTTCCTTCTCTATTTTATAAAAAACAAAAAACTGGCCAAAGCCCACCGCACTAGGCCCAGCCCTCCACGACCCAACAGGTCGTCTTCCTCTGATCGTTCTGCACCCTACAGAGCAGAACGCACGCACGCACTCCCACCCCGCCCCCCACACCCTTCCCTCCTTCCCTTCCCCAAGAATCCTCTGAATGGATCCACCTCCTTCCCTACACCTCCTTCTCCAAGTAAAGGCCATTAATGCCCCGGATTTCCTCGCCGGAGATCCGAACTTACTGTTTTTTGCTCGCCATGGCTGCACGATCTGGACACCCCTCGCCCTATAAATACCTCCCTCGTGTTGCCCTCCTTCCCTCGCCCAAAGCCCTCTCCCATGGGAGCTTATCCTCCCTATCCAGCACAATTACTCATCGGAGTTCATAAACTCCGGCGGCTTCTCCACCATTGTTCGAGGTTCGGTTGGTACTTCCTCGACCTCTCCTGAGGTTTATATGATCTCCTCTCCACCGTCCCGTGATCTCCTTTCCTCTAGGAGCAACCGCAACATCGGATCCGATCTTCTTCCCCAACTCCGACGACTACTCCGGTGAGATCCACGAAATCCCGTAATTCATTTTTTTTCAGAAAATAGCAATCTTAGAAAATTCATATCTTTTAGAGTTTTTAGTATTTTTGAGTGATTCCAATTTCTATGTGTCACAAATTTGCTGAAGTTTCTGTTAGTGTCTCTGGATTTCAAATTTGAGTAGTTTAAATTTGAATTTGATAAATTTTGTTCAGATTAGTATTTTGGCCATAACTTGAGTTTAAAATAGGTTTTAATTAATTCTTTTTGCTCCTGGTCACTTGTGATATTTTTTAGCTGTAGGATTTAGTTTGGTAATTTTGGAGTATTTTAAATTAGATTTTAGTAAAAACAGTACTGTTTTGCTTACATAGTTGTTTTGGTTATGTAATTATTGTTTTTAATTATTTTTAGTTCATTCTTTTGTAGATTTTCACTTGTTGTTATATGTTTATGTTTACATACAGTAGATAAATTTTGTAGTTATTTATTAGTGTTTAGCTACTGTTTTTGTAATTGCTTGTTTAGTTCATAGTGATAGTGGATAAAGATAGTTTTATTAGTTTTAAAAGTAAGTCTTTTTCCACTTCAAGTTATATTGTTTTTTCTGTTATTTGTGAACACATTAGTTGTTATATTTATTTAGTATAGTTTATTAATGTTTTAATAAATGATTTGCTGTTATAGTTGTCTTAGTGTTTTGCTAGTTGCTATATTTGTTCTAGTATTCACTAGATGGTTATAGTAGTTTTATATTAGTTCTTTTTGTTAGTTAGTAAATTAGTAATTTATTTTCTGTTATTTTATTAGATTTTTATTTTCTTTGTTGTAGAAAAAAAATATTAGAATAATTTAGTAATGTTATGTTAAGATTTGTGTGAGTTGGTCACCACTAGTTTTTCCTTTGGTTTTCGACTTGGTTTTCTTGTTGCTTTTATTTTGATTGAGTATTGTTATGATTGATAGAATTGATTGCTAGGATGATTGCTTATATGATTGTCTGTGTAATATAGATTTTCAAAGGAGTGATGAATAGTTCTACCAAGTCTTTATTCTGAGAGCGTTATTATCTTCATCAAGTAATACCAGGCAAGTTCACTTTGACCATGTTTTTCATACCTATGTGTTTTATTGCATCTAGTGTCATCTTCGCAACAATCCCTCCAAAGTGACATTGAATCCTTGTAGTTGAGTAGTATGCATGAGGTAGGAACCCATCACCCTGTTACCAAGCCCGGACGTTATTTATTTTAATGCTACGCTATAGTAGACGGGTTGGTATGAGTGCTCGGGAGTGGTGTGAGAATGGAGGATCTCGTCAATGACGACAACTCCATGATGGAATCTGCAAGGACTGCATCTTCAAGGCCTCAAGACTTCAAGACTCGAGACAAGAATTCAATACACACTCTTTGGGTGAAGGATTTGTTGACGGGCACCTGGAGAAACCAGTGGTTGGCGGGATGCATGGAGAAGCGCCATGACATCTTGCGGAAAGCTTCACCCAGACTCAAAGAGACGGAAGAATACTTCATGCCCGGAAGCTTACCTATGCAACCGCAAGTCACTATGGGCTCGCTTGGTTGACCTTAGTTGTGACTCTGGCTGGGGCGGTGCTAGCAGATGTAGAACTACGGTAGGATTGGATGAGCACCGGACGGTGGTCGGGAACTCTTCGAAGACCATGTTTGGTCGTCTTGTTCTCAAACACCTCGAAGTGCGAGAACGTAAAAGAGGATCGAATCTTGCGGGTAAAGTGTACAAACCTCTGCAGAGGGTTAAAACCTAATCTATTAGCCGTGTCCCCGGTTACGGACAATTTGAGCATCTGGACTTGGATCTATCTCGGAACTCTCAACACCAGATTGATAACTTAATTGTGGGCAACTTATGATGATTTTGGGCTATGAGAATCGGTTGGCGGAACCATGTCATGATAGAAAAACTCCATAGTACAGGCTTCATTTATTCCTTTGATGTAGGGAAAATAAATCAGCTTTTACGCAAACAAAACTCAGACACAGAGCCACAAAGCCATATTGCATATAGTATAGTTTTATCATCTGTTTTCTCATGTTGTGATCTTGCGGTACATTCAATGTAATGACCTACACGGCTGCAACGTATCATGTTGCGATACTTTCTTCCGACGAGTAAGAGTGCAGTGCAGGGTTACGGTCTACACTCAACCTGCCGATGGCGTTGATGGGACTCCACACCGACTATTTGTTTCATTGTGACTTATGAGGTATATATATCAGTTTTACGTTAATTATACATGTGATTGCACTTTGATATATACATTGATGTACTGTGTGTGCCAGCATACTGATCCAGGGATGGCACAGAAACACAGAGGCTTGACCGTCTGAGGTTGGGTCGCTACACTACTTGATGAAACATAAATATGAAACATTTGAAAAGTTCAAAGAATTTCAGAGTGAAGTGGAAAATCATCGTAACAAGAAAATAAAGTTTCTACAATCTGATCATGGAGGAGAATGTTCGAGTTATGAGTTTGGTCTTCATTTGAAACAATGCAGAATAGTTTCGCAACTCACGCCACCTGGAACACCACAGCGTAATGGTGTGTCTGAACGTCATAACTGTACTTTATTGGATATAGGCCCAGTTCTTTTGCTAGAATCTGGGGATTCTCCCAGAATTTGACCCCTACCCAGCTTCTCCCAGAATCTTTGAGCCCCATTTGTTTTACAATCCTATCTAATTAGACCCTAACTAGATAGGATTGTAAAACAAATGTGGCTCAAAGATTCTGGGAGAACCTGGGTAGGGGTCGGATTCTGGGAGAATCCTGAAATTCTGGCAAAAGAACTGGGCCATAGTACAATCTATGATGTCTCTTACCGATTTACCACTATCGTTTATGGGGTTATGCATTAGAGACAGCTACATTCACGTTAAATAGGGCACCATCTAAATCCGTTGAGACGACACCGTATGAACTATGGTTTGGCAAGAAACCTAAGCTGTCATTTCTTAAAGTTTGGGGTTGCGATGCTTATGTGAAATTTTTTCATCCTGATAAGCTCAAACCCAACTCGGAGAAATGTGTCTTCATAGGATACCCAAAGGAGACAGTTGGGTACACCTTCTATCACTGATCCGAGGGCAAGACATTTGTTGCTAAGAATGGATCCTTTCTAGAGAAGGAGTTTCTCTCGAAAGAAGTGAGTGGGAGGAAAGTAGAACTTGATGAGGTAACTGTACCCGCTCCCTTATTGGAACGTAGTTCATCACAGAAATCTGTTCCCGTGACTCCAACACCAATTAGTGAGGAAGCTAATGATGATGATCATATAACTTCAGATCAAGTCACTACCGAACCTCGTAGGTCAACCAGAGTAAAATCCGCACCAGATTGGTATGGTAATCCTGTTCTGGAGTTCATGTTAGTTGACCATGACGAACCTACAAACTATGAGGAAGCGATGATGAGCCCAGATTCCACGAAATGGCTTGAGGCCATGAAATCTGAGATGGGATCCATATATGAGAACAAAGTGTGGAATTTGGTTGACTTGCGCGATGATCGGCAAGCCATAGAAAATAAATGGATCTTCAAGAGGAAGACGAACACTGATAGTAGTGTTACTATCTACAAAGCTAGAATTGTCGAAAAAGGTTTTGACAAAGTTCAAGGTGTTGACTACGATAAGAATTTCTCACTCGTAGCGATGCTTAAGTCTGTCCGAATCATGTTAGCAAATTGCCACATTTTATGAAATCTGGCAAATCGATGTCAAAACTACATTCCTTAATGGATTTCTTAAAGAAGAGTTGTATATGATGCAACCAGAAGGTTTTGTCGATCCTAAAGGTGCTAACAAAATGTGCAAGCTCCAGCGATCCATCCATGGACAGGTGCAAAGCATCTCGGAGTTGGAATATACGCTTTGATGAGTCGATCAAAGCATATAGATTTATACAGACTTGCGGTGAAGCCTGTATTTACAAGAAAGTGAGTGGGAGCACTACAATGTTTCTGATAAGTATATGTGAATGACATATTGTTGATCAAAAATGATGTAGAATTTTTCTGGAAAGCATAAAGGAGTGTTTGAAAGGATTTTTTTTTCAAAAGAAAGACCTCGGTGGAGCTACTTACATATTGAGCATCAAGATCTATAGAGATAGATCAAGACGCTTGATAAATTTTTTCAATGAGTACATACCTTGACAAGTTTTTGAAGTAGTTCAAAATGGAACAGTCAAAGTAAGAGTTCTTGCCTGTGTTCCAAGGTGTCAAGTTGAGTAAGACCCAAAGCCCGACCACAGCAGAAGATATAGAGAGAATGAAAGTCTCTCCCTATGCCTCAGCCATAGGTTCTATAAAGTATGTCATACTGTGTACCAGACCTATTGTATACCCTGCCCTGATTTTGGCAAGTGAGTACAATTTTGATCTAGGATTAGATCACTGAACAGCGGTCAAAAATTATCCTTAGAAGACTAAGGAAATATTTCTCGGTTATGGAGGTGATAACGAGTTTGTCGTAAAGACTTGTGTTGATGCAAGCTTTGGCCCCGATCTGGATGACTCTAAGTCACAATCCGGACACATATTGAAAGTGGGAGCCATTAGCTAGAGTAGCTCCGTGCAGAGCATTGTAGACATAGAAATTTGCAAAATATATACAGATCTGAATGTGGCAGACCCGTTGACTAAATTTCTCTCACAAGCAAAACATGATCACACCTTAGTACTCTTTGGGTGTTAATCACATAGCAATGTGAACTAGATTATTGACTCTAGTAAACCCTTTGGGTGTTGGTCACATGACGATGTGAACTATGGGTGTTAATCACATGGTGATGTGAACTATTGATGTTAAATCACATGGCGATGTGAACTAGATTATTGACTCTGGTGCAAGTGGGAGACTGAAGGAAATATGCCCTAGAGGCAATAATAAAGTTGTTATTTATATTTCCTTATATCATGATAAATGTTTATTATTCATGCTAGAATTGTATTAACCGGAAACTGAGTACATGTGTGAATACATAGACAAACAGAGTGTCACTAGTTTGCCTCTACTTGACTAGCTCGTTGAATCAAAGATGGTTGAGTTTCCTAGCCATAGACATGAGTTGTCATTTGATTAACGGGATCACATCATTAGAGAATGATGTGATTGACTTGACCCATTCCGTTAGCTTAGCACTTGATCGTTTAGTATGTTACTATTGCTTGCTTCATGACTTATACATGTTTCTATGACTATGAGATTATGCAAGCCCCGAATACCGGAGGAACACTTTGTGTGCTACCAATAGTCACAACGTAACTGGGTGATTATAAAGGTGCTCTACAGGTGTCTCCGAAGGTACTTGTTGGGTTGGCATAGATCGAGATTAGGATTTGTCACTCCGATTTTCGGAGAAGTATCTCTGGGCCCTCTCAGTAATACACATCACTATAAGCCTTGCAAGCAATGCAGTAATGAGTTAGTTGCGGGATGATGTATTACAGAACGAGTAAAGAGACTTGCCAGTAACGAGATTGAACTAGGTATTGAGATACCGATGATCGAATCTCGGGCAAGTAACATACCGATGACAAAGGGAACAATGTATGTTGTTATGCGGTTTGACCGATAAAGATCTTCGTAGAATATGTAGGAACCAATATGAGCATCCAGGTTCCGCTATTGGTAATTGACCAGAGACGTGTCTCGGTCATGTCTACATAGTTATCAAACCCGTAGGGTCCGCACGCTTAACGTTCGGTGACGATCGGTATTATGAGTTTATGTGTTTTGATGTACCAAAGGTAGTTCGGAGTCCCGGATATGATCACGGACATGCCGAGGAGTCTCGAAATGGTCGAGACATAAAGATCGATATATTGGACGACTATGTTTGGACTTCGGAAAGGTTCCAGACAAGTTCGGACAAATACCGGAGTACCGGGGGGGTTACCGGAACCCCCCGAGGAGCGTAATGGGCCTATTAGACCTTAGTGGAGAAGAGGAGGGGCGGCTAGGGCAGGCCGTGCGCCCCTCCCCCTCTAGTACGAATTGGACAAGGAGGGGGGGCGGCGCCCCCCTTTCCTTCCCCCTCTCTCCTCCTTCCCTCTCTCCTAGTCCTACTCTTGAAAGGGTTGGAGTCCTACTCCCCATGGGAGTAGGACTCCCCTTGGGGCGCGCCTAGGATGGCCGACCTATCCCCCTCCTCCACTCCTTTATATACAGGGGAGGGGGCACCCCATAGACACACAAGTTGATCATTGATCTTTTAGCCGTGTGCGGTGGCCCCCTCCACCATAATCCACCTCGATCATATCGTAGCGGTGCTTAGGCGAAGCCCAGCGTCGGTAGCATCATCATCCCCGTCGTCACGCTGTCGTGCTGATGGAACTCTCCCTCGAAGCTCTGATAGATCGTGATATCGTGGGACGTCACCGAGCTGAACGTGTGCTGAACTCGGAGGTGCCGTGTGTTCGGTAGTTGGATCGGTCGGATTGTGAAGACGTACGACTACATCAACAACGTTCTCATAACGCTTCCGCTTACGGTCTGCGAGGGTACATGGACGACACTCTCCCCTCTCGTTGCTATGCATCAACATGATCTTGCGTGTGCGTAGGAATTTTTTTGAAATTACTACATTCCCCAACAGGGACGTGGGCGTCTCCGCTTCCCCATGCCGCCTCGGCAACTGCCCGATTTGACAACTGCCTGATGCATATAGAGGGGCCATCATTGCTTGGAACATGAGAGGCCGTCGGTTAGCCTTCCTTCGTCTATAAATGGGGGAGGGGGCGGAGCCCCCAGCCCATCTTCATCTTCTTGCCACTCGCTCCTTCTTCTCCTTTGCCGCGCCGCTACTCACCGGGGCACCCATGGCGCCAGTGAGGAGGTTCTCGGCCGCCGAGAAGGGAGAAACCCCGCAGGTAGGACCGGAGTTACTCCCGCTGAAGAAAAGGTGTAGCTGCCCTCGCGAGGCCACCATAGCACCCACGATGGCGCGACCATGGCACAAACGCGCCCCGCCGGGTTTCCCGTCAGCATGGATGTTCGTGCGCATACCCCTGTGATAACCCACAAGTATAGGCGATTTCAATAGTTTTCAAGGGTAGAGTATTCAACCCAAATTTATAGATTCGACACAAGGGGAGCCAAAGAATATTTGTAAGTATTAGTAGCTGAGTTGTCAATTCAACCACACCTGGAGATTAATTTTCTGCAACAACGTGATCAGTAGCAAACTAGTATGATAGTTTTGATAATAGTAGCAGCAACAATGGTAACGATAACAATGATATCAGTAGTTTTTTAGCAATTGCAACAGTAACGATAGTAGTAATAACTTAGCAATAACAATCTAAGATAAATTCGTAGGCATTGGATCGGTAATTTGTTAGATGATATTCATCATGTGACAGTCATAACCTAGGGCGATACGGCACTAGCTCCAGTTCATAAATATAATATAGGCATGTATTCCGTAAATAGTCATACGTGCTTATGGAAAGAACTTGCATGAAATCTTTTGTCCTACCCTCCCGTGGCAGCGGGGTCCAATTGAAAATTAAGGGATATTAAGGCCTCCTTTTAATACAGAACCGGAACAAAGCATTAACACACGGTAAATACATGAACTCCTAAAATTACGGTCATTACCGGGAGTGGTCCCGACTATTGTCACTCCGGGGTTGCCTGATCATAACATGTAGTAGGTGACTATAACTTGCAAGATCGGATCTAGAACATGGATATTATGGTGATAACATAAACGGTTCAGATCTGAAATCATGGCACCCGGGCCCAAAGTGACAAGCATTAAGCATGGCAAAGTCATAGCAACATCAATCTCAGAACATAGTGGATACTAGGGATCAGGCCCTAACAAAACTAACTAGATTACATGATGAATCTCATCCAACTCCTCACCGACCAGCGATCCTATGAAGGAATTACTCACTCCTAGTGGGGAGCATCATGGAATTGGCGATGGAGAAGGGTTGGTGATGACGAAGATCGAAGATCCCCCTCTCCAGAGCCCAAACGGACTCCAGATCTGGCCTCCCGATGAAGAATAGGAGGTGACGACACCTCCATCTCGTGCAACGCGATAATTCTCTCTCCCTGATTTTTTTTCTAGAAAAATCAGATTTTATAGCGTCGGTTTCAGGGTCTGCGGGCCACCAGGTGGGGACAACCCACCTGGGCGCGTCGGGGGCAGGCGCGCCCTGGTGGGTTGTGCCCACCCAGGTGCCCCTCTCCGGTTGTTCTTGGCTCCAGAAATTCTCTTTTATTGTATAAAAAATCCTCACAAAGTTGTTAGTAAATCTCCGACTGCATGTAAATCTTGATCTCTAGACTCCCTCACCTGGCTTCCGCTTGAAGGTTGCCGAGATACACGACGTGTACATGGTGGTAAGTGGCGAGATCGTGTGTGAAGAAGTACACCCTTGCAGGGTTATGAATGATCTATTCGAATAGCCGTGTCCGTGGTAAAGGACTTCTGGGTTGCCTATAACAGTTCATAGACAAGTGAAAGTGGATACTCTAAAATACGCAAGATAAGCGTGAGTGCTATGGATGGCGTTCTCGTAGGGAGACGGGAGCGGATCCGTAGTGGTGTATTGATATGGTGAATATGTGGACTCGTGTGCGCCACCTCAAAAGGGTTACTTGCAGTCGTAGTTTAGGATAGCCACCGAGTCAAAGCTGGCTTGCTGCAGTTAAACCCCACCACCCCTTTGTTGATAATGATGCATATGTAGTTAGATCTGATGTAGGTCTTGCTGAGTACATTTGTACTCACGTTTGCCTATTTTATGTTTTTGCAGAGAGACTTCAGCCTCACTAGTAGTTCCGCGTGGACTTCGACGTTTAGCTTGATACCTCAGCTACGATCTTGTGCCCTCGGCAGGATCAGGTAGATAGTCAGGCTTCTAAGCTTTTTTTCATTTATAGTTGTCTGTACTCAGACATGTTAAGCTTCCGCTTGTGCTTGTTGCTTGTATGCTCTGTATGTTGGGTCATGAGACCCATGTTTGTAATATCTCGCTCCTCGGAGCCTAATGAATAAATACTTGAGTCGTAGACTTATGTTGTGATGCCATGTTGTATTTACACATATCGAGCATATTGTGTGTATGTTTGAAATGCTTGGTATGTGTGGGATCCGACAACCTAGTTGTTTATCCTGGGCAGCCTCTCTTATGGGGAAATGTAGTCTAGTGCTTCCGTGAGCCATAGTAGTCCGCTACAGCCCGGTTCACCGGAGTCCTGCTAGCCCAGCACTACTGCTCAGGACACTTGACTGGCCGGCATGTGTTTCACTTCGTTCCTATGTCTGTCCCTTCGGGGAAATGTCACGCGGTGACATCCGGAGTCCTGCCTAGCTTGCTACAGCCCGGGTTCCCGGAGTCCTGTTAGCCCAGTGCTACAGCCCGGATTCACACGCTGCTGACCGACATGCTCGATGTGATTCATGTATGCCTGTCCCCATGGGTTAGTGCCGCTTTGGGTTCACGACTAGCCATGTCGGCCCGAATTCTCTGTCATATGGATGCTAGCGACACTATCATATACGTGAGCCAAAAGGCGCAAATGGTCCCGGGCCATGGTAAGGCGACACCCGTGGGAATACCGTGCGTGAGGCCGGAAAGTGATATGAAGTGTTACCGGCTAGATCGATGTTACTTGGAATCAGGGTCCGCGCCCTTTTCTCGTGCGATGGAAGTGAATAAACACTCATCCTGAGAATAACCCGCTTAGCATGGAAGATATCGACTACCTCCTGTCGTTCCATGAATGATCCACACACAAAAATGATATTTATTTGAAGTTTTTAGAGATGGAACATGCAAATTAACTTAGGATGGTAGGGTAGTACCGTATATAGGTAGGTATGGTGAACTCATCTGGAATAACTTGGGTTCAAGGTTTTTGATGTACAACCAGAATTCCCACTTAGTACAGGCGAAGGCTAGCAAATAGGCTAAGGAGCGGCCAGCTAGAGAGCAACAATGGTCATGAACATGCATTATGCATAAGTAACATTGGACATTGGCATGAGTAGGATATGAACACCATGAACATAAATATCATAGAGGCTATGTTGGTTTTGATTCAACTACATGCATGAACATGAGCCAAGTCAAGCCACTCGAACATTCACAAGAGGATACCATATCATCATACTACATCGCAATCAATTTAACGCAATGTTGATATCCAAGATAAATCATTATCCACCCTTAGCTACTTATGCATTGCATGAGAAACTATAATCTCTAATTGCCATTGCAAACATGTTTAATCATAATGGGCTGAATCATGGATACTAGGTTAAACATATTTACAAAAACAGAACAAGTCGAGTCCATACCCGTTTCTCTCTGCCACGGCCAGTTCATCCAATATCGTCATTATTGCCTTTCACTTGCAAGACCGAACGATGTAAAAATAATAATAGTGCAAGAGTGCCATGGACTTAGCTGGAATCTGCAAACATTTTATTCAACATGAGAAGACAAGGTAATATGGGCACTTTGTTAGATCAACGATTATGCATATGAGGAGCCACTCAACAATTTCATCCTGGTCTTCTCCTTGGTACGGCTCGAATAAAAAGAAAAGAAATTCAGAGAAACACACTAAAATATTTTAGGAGTTTTTGGTTTTCTAGAACGGGGAAAAAAAAGGGAAAAGCAAAAACAAGAAAAACGATTTACATGGGAAAGCTCCCAACAAGCAAAAGAAGAATAAGGAAATCTTTTTGGGTTTTCTTTTTAGTGCTACAGCTAACTAAAAGTGCAACTATCCCTAGGTGGTTTTGGTAATTCCTAACAACATATAGCTCATTGAGCTAATACTATTTCAAGACTAATATTTCAGGAAAGCTCAATGATTGGCATGGCATGGATGAGAAAAGTGGACCCCTCAAAATGCTAAGGACAAAAGGAATGGCTCAAGCTCAAAGCTCAAGACTCTACATTTTCTACTTTAGTGATCCAAGATCACATTGAATCTATAGGAAAAGCCAATACTATCAAGGAGGGATATGGTGTTGCTTAATGAGGCTCTTGCTCAAAATGCTTAGTGATATGCTCCAAAGCCCTCAACTACTTTCTCACATCCACATATGACCTAAACCAAAAGTCAAACTCGGCCCCACCGATTCTTTCTATCCGGCGCCACCGAGTTCAAATGTCATAGCCACTGCCACAAACCCTAGGCAAATCAGTCTCACCGATATGGATCTCGGTCTCACTGAGACGGGATTGTAATCTCTCTGTTTCCCTTCATAACGTTTTGGTCCCACCGAGATGAGCGATCGGACCCACCGAGATTGCAATGTAAACTCTCTGTTTCCCTTTTGTAACATTTCGGTCTCACCGAAATGAGCGAATCGGTCCCACCGAGTTTACCTGACCAACTCTCTGGTTAGCTTATTACCAAAATCGGTCTCACCGAGTTTGTGTAATCGGTCTCACCGAGATTACGTTATGCCCTAACCCTAACCATATCGGTCCTACCGAGTTGCATGCTCGTCCCACCGAAAACCCTAATGGTCACTAGATTTGCTGAATCGGTCCGACCGAGTTACCAATTCGGTCCAACCGAGTTTGAGTTGTGTGTAACGGTTAGATTTTGTGTGGAGGCTATAAATACCCCTCCACCTCCTCTTCATCCGTAGAGAGAGCCATCAGAACGAACCTACACTTCCAACCTACATTTTCTGAGAGAGAACCAGCTACACTTGTGTTGAGGCCAAGATATTCCATTCCTACCATATGAATCTTGATCTCTAGCCTTCCCCAAGTTGCTTTCCACTCAAATATTCTTTCCACCAAATCCAAATCCTGTGAGAGAGAGTTGAGTGTTGGCGAGACTATCATTTGAAGCACAAGAGCAAGGAGTTCATCATCAACACACCATTTTTTACTTCTTGGAGAGTGGTGTCTCCTAGATTGGCTAAGTGTCACTTGGGAGCCTCCGACAAGATTGCGGATTGAACCAAGGAGTTTGTAAGGGCAAGGAGATTGCCTACTTCATGAAGATCTACCGCCCTTTGCCCTTTTTCTTGAAACTGGTGGTCTTGTTAACCATCAACACTTGATGCTCCTTTTTGATTTCTACCTCCGCGGCTTTTAGCATTGCGAAGAGCTCGGGTATAGACTTGTCCATCCCTTGCATATTATAGTTCATCACGAAGCTCTTGTAGCTTGGTGGCGTGATTGAAGAATTCATCAATGACACTATCATCGGAAGATTAACTCCCAGTTGAATCAAGTGATTATTATACCCGACATTTTGAGTATGTGTTCACCGACGTAACTATTCTCCTCCATCTTGCAGCTATAGAACTTATTGGAGACTTCATATCTCTCAATCCGGGCATTTGCTTGAAATATTAACTTCAACTCCTGGAACATCTCATATGCTCCATGACGCTCAAAACGCCGTTGAAGGCCCGTTCTAAGCCGTAAAGCATGGCACACTGAACTATCGAGTAGTCATCAGCTTTGCTCTACCAGACGTTCTTAACGTCCGCTCGGTTACATCGGCAGAAAGAGGTTGGCACCCAGCGGTGCTTCTAGGACGTAATTCTTTTGTGCAGCAATGAGGATAATCCTCAGGTTACGGACCCAGTCCGTGTAATTGCTACCATCATCTTTCAACTCTGCTTTCTCGAGGAACGCATTAAAATTCAATGGAACAATAGCACGAGCCATCTATCTACAGTAAACATAGACAAGCAAAATACTATCAGGTACTAAGTTCATGATAAATTTAAGTTCAATTAATCATATTACTTAAGAACTCCCACTTAGATAGACATCTCTCTAATCATCTAAGTGATTACGTGATCCAAATAAACTAAACCATGTCCGATCATCACGTGAGATGGAGTAGTTTCAATGGTGAACATCACTATGTTGATCATATCTACTATATGATTCACGTTCGACCTTTCGGTCTCAGTGTTCCGAGGCCATATCTGTATATGCTAGGCTCGTCAAGTTTAACCTGAGTATTCCGCGTGTGCAACTGTTTTGCACCCGTTGTATTTGAACGTAGATCCTATCACACCCGATCATCATGTGGTGTCTCAGCACGAAGAACTTTCGCAACGGTGCATACTCAGGGAGAACACTTCTTGATATTTAGTGAGAGATCATCTTATAATGCTACCATCAATCAAAGCAAGATAACATGCATAAAGGATAAACATCACATGCAATCAATATAAGTGATATGATATGGTCATCATCATCTTGTGCTTGTGATTCCATCTCCAAGCACCGTCGTGATCACCATCGCCACCGGCGCGACACCTTGATCTCCATCGTAGCATCGTTGTCGCCTCGCCAACTATTGCTTCTCGACTATCGCTACCGCTTAGTGATAAAGTAAAGCAATTACATGGCGTTTGCATTTCATACAATAAAGCGACAACCATATGGCTCCTGCCAGTTGCCGATAACTCGGTTACAAAACATGATCATCTCATACAATAAAATATAGCATCACGTCTTTACCATATCACATCACAACATGCCCTGCAAAAACAAGTTAGACGTCCTCTACTTTGTTGTTGCAAGTTTTACGTGGCTGCTACGGGCTGAGCAAGAACCGATCTTACCTACGCATCAAAACCACAACGATAGTTTGTCAAGTTGGTGTTGTTTTAACCTTCGCAAGGACCGGGCGTAGCCACACTCGGTTCAACTAAAGTGAGAGAGACAGACACCCGCCAGTCACCTTTAAGCAACGAGTGCTCGCAGCGGTGAAACCAATCTCGCGTAAGCGTACACGTAATGTCGGTCCGGGCCGCTTCATCTCACAATACCGCTGAACCAAAGTATGACATGCTGGTAAGCAGTATGACTTGTATCACCCACAACTCACTTGTGTTCTACTCGTGCATATAACATCAACGCATAAAACCTGGCTCGGATGCCATTTGTTGGGAACGTAGTAATTTCAAAAAATTCCTACGCACACGCAAGATCATGGTGATGGCATAGCAACGAGAGGAGAGTATTGTCCATGTACCCTCGTAGACCGTGGCGGAAGCGTTATGACAACGCTGTTGATGTAGTCGACGTCTTCACGATCCGACCGATCCAAGTACCGAACGTACGGCGCCTCCGAGTTCAGCACACGTTCAGCTCGATGACGATCCCCGGACTCCGATCTAGCAAAGTGTCAGGGATGAGTTCCGTCAGCACGACGGCGTGGTGACGATGATGATGCTCTATCGGCGCAGGCTTCGCCTAAACTCCGCGACGATATGACCGAGGTGGAATATGGTGGAGGGGCACCGCACACGCTAAGGAACGATCCGTAGATCAACTTGTGTGTCTGGGGTGCCCCTGCCCCGTATATAAAGGAGGAGGGGAGGTGCGGCGGCCCCAGGGTGCGCTGGAGGAGTCCTACTCCCACCGAGTAGGACTCCCCCCTCTTGCCTTGTTGGAGAAGGAAAGGGGGGAGGGGAAAGAGGAAAGGGGGGCGCCGCCCCCCCTCCTTGTCCTATTCGGACTAGGGGGGAGGGGGCGCGCGGCCTGCTCTGGCCGGCCCTCCTCTTCTCCCTCATGGCCCACTAAGGCCCATTATCCCCCGGGAGGGTTCCGGTAACCCCCCGGTGTTCCGGTAAAATCCCGATTTCACCCGGAACCATTCCGATATCCAAATATAGGCTTCCAATATATCAATCTTTATGTCTCGACCATTTCGAGACTCCTCGTCATGTCCGTGATCACATCCGGACTCGAACAAACTTCGGTACATCAAAACTTATAAACTCATAATAAAACTGTCATCGTAACGTTAAGCGTGCGGACCCTACGGGTTCGAGAACTATGTAGACATGACCTAGAACTATTCTCGGTCAATAACCAATAGCGGAACCTGGATGCCCATATTGGTTCCTACATATTCTACGAAGATCTTTATTGGTCAAACCGCATAACGACATACGTTGTTCCCTTTGTCATCGGTATGTTACTTGCCCGAGATTCGATCGTCGGTATCCAATACCTAGTTCAATATCGTTACTGGCAAGTCTCTTTACTCATTCCGTAATACATCATCTCGCAACTAACTTATTAGTTGCAATGCTTGCAAGGCTTATGTGATGTGTATTACCGAGAGGGCCTAGAGATACCTCTCCGACAATCGGAGTGACAAAACCTAATCTCAAAATACGCCAACCCAACATGTACCTTTGGAGACACCTGTAGTACTCCTTTATAATCACCCAGTTACGTTGTGACGTTTGGTAGCACCCAAAGTGTTCCTCCGGTAAACGGGAGTTGCATAATCTCATAGTTACAGGAACATGTATAGGTCATGAAGAAAGCAATAGCAATATACTAAACGATCAAGTGCTAGGCTAACGGAATGGGTCATGTCAATCACATCATTCTCCTAATGATGTGATCCCATTAATCAAATAACAACACATGTCTATGGTTAGGAAACATAACCATCTTTGATTAATGAGCTAGTCAAGTAGAGGCATACTAGTGACTATATGTTTGTCTATGTATTCACACATGTATCATGTTTCCGGTTGATAAAATTCTAGCATGAATAATAAACATTTATCATGATATGAGGAAATAAATAATAACTTTATTATTTCCTCTAGGGCATATTTCCTTCAAGAACAAGAAGACGACTTGGATGTCTATGCCAAGAAGAAGAAGGATCACAACTCAATGGCTAGCATGTACAAGGAGATTCCTAATGCAGATCTTGAGACTCACCAATTTGGTTCAGTGAAACACTTGCTGTCAGGCCTGCCTACAATCAACTGGATCCCCAGGCACACTCTTTTGCCAAAATTAGGAGATCACATAATGATCAGAGGTCACTCCATCAACTTGCTGCACATATTTGATGTCCCACAGAAGTTCAAGGTCATGAGCCTAATTGTGGAAACCATAAAGAGAACAGCTGCAGATCAGAAGAGAAGTTGTGGGTATGCCCCATAGATCCATGAGCTGATCAACTCCAAGATGGGCACTGGCACATATCTTTTGGACAAGGACCACCTGCCCATCTACCTAGACTTTGAGGACAACACTGTGGTCATGGATGAAAATGAACCATCTTCTGTGCAAGCACAAGCAAAGAGGGAGAAAGCAAAGACTGAAAAGGCTGCAAAGATGCCAACCGTGGATGAGGCATCTCAGTATCTTCTGAATAGCAAGCAAGATCAGCTTGGCTACTTGATTGCCTCCACTCTGAGGATTGAGAAGGGACTGGCCACCCTGACTCAAAACCAGGAGAGCTTGGAGAGGATCATGGAGCAGAAGTTCTATGACTTAGATGTGAAGGTCACTGAGATACAGTCAGTTGTTGAGCAACTTCAGGAAGAAGTGCAGGAGAAGAAGGGCAAAACTACCACTGATGCTTTTGCTAGAGTGCCCCGAGGACAGAGGTCTGCTGCTATGCCTGTCACAGACACCAGAGCAACTTCATATGCACCAGCTACAACTTCAGTGCCACCAGCTCCAGCACCTACTCCTTCAGCACCATCTACATCGACTGATGCCTTCGTTCTTGGAGTTCTGTCTACACCACCACCTGAAGACCAAGTCTGAGTGTCGATCTAGCACTATGCATTTTTTATGAACTTTTTGGCAACTTTTTGCCAAAGTGGGAACAAATGTATAGATCATAGGCTTCGAGAGAGAGTGTTGCTTTTTTTCTCTCTTGCGTTTCTCCTTGGTGGTTGAACTTTGTTATTTGATTGTTTGAGTTACTCTATGCTTGTGTGTGATACTTGGATGATCATGTGTTTGATCATATGCTACCTTAATGCTTGTTGGATGACATTATCCTTTTATATCGCCATATGATCATTCACTTTGCTTGGTGATGAGTGCATGTATTTTAATTATTATCATTTTGAGCGCTCCACCAAGATGTATGTGACATGGAAGAGTAACCCATGATCCTAACTCTTTGTACATTTGCAGTCCAAAGCAAATCTTAAACTATGCACAAATTTAGGGGGAGCTCTTGTTTTTCACATACTTCTCAAAGCGACAATGTTTTTCACTCTTATTATCATTTGTCGAAGCTTTGATCTATATGTTGTCATCAATTACCAAAAAGGGGGAGATTGAAAGTGCAACTATCCCTAGGTGGTTTTGGTAATTCCTAACAACATATAGCTCATTGAGCTAATACTATTTCAAGACTAATATTTCAGGAAACCTCAATGATTAGCATGGCATGGATGAGAAAAGTGGACCCCTCAAAATGCTAAGGACAAAAGGATTGGCTCAAGCTCAAAGCTCAAGACTCTACATTTTCTATTTTAGTGATCCAAGATTACATTGAGTCTATAGGAAAAGCCAATACTATCAAGGAGGGATGAGGTGTTGCTTAATGAGGCTCTTGCTCAAAATGCTTAGTGATATGCTCCAAAGCCCTCAACTACTTTCTCACATCCAGATATGACCGAAACCAAAAGTCAAACTCGGCCCCACCGATTCTTTCTATCCGGCGCCACCGAGTTCAGATGTCATAGCCACTGCCACAAACCCTAGGAAAATCGGTCTCATCAATAGGGATCTCGGTCTCACTGAGACGGGATTGTAATCTCTCTGTTTCCCTTCGTAATGTTTCAGTCCCACCGAGATGAGCGATCGGTCCCACCGAGATTGCAATATAAACTCTCTGTTTCCCTTTTGTAACATTTCGGTCTCACCGAAATGAGCGAATCGGTCCCACCGAGTTTACCTAACAAACTCTCTGGTTAGCTTATTACCAAAATCGGTCTCACCGAGTTTGTGTAACCGGTCTCACCGAGATTACGTTATGCCCTAACCCTAACCATATCGGTCCTACCGAGTTGCATGTCGGTCCCACCGAAAACCCTAACAGTCACTAGATTTGCTGAATCGGTCCAACCGAGTTTGGCAAGTTGTGTGTAACGGTTAAATTTTGTGTGGAGGCTATAAATACCCCTCCACCTCCTCTTCATTCGTGGAGAGAGCCATCAGAACGAACCTACACTTCCAACCTACATTTTCTGAGAGAGAACCAGCTACACTTGTGTTGAGGCCAAGATATTTCATTCCTACCATATGAATCTTGATCTCTAGCCTTCCTCAAGTTGCTTTCCACTCAAATATTCTTTCCACCAAATCCAAATCCTGTGAGAGAGAGTTGAGTGTTGGGGAGACTATCATTTGAAGCACAAGAGCAAGGAGTTCATCATCAACACACCATTTGTTACTTCTTGGAGAGTGGTGTCTCCTAGATTGGCTAGGTGTCACTTGGGAGCCTCCGACAAGATTGTGGAGTTGAACCAAGGAGTTTGTAAGGGTAAGGAGATCTCCTACTTCGTGAAGATCTACCGCCAGTGAGGCAAGTCCTTCGTGGGCGACGACCATGGTGGGATAGACAAGGTTGCTTCTTCATGGACCCTTCATGAGTGGAGCCCTCCGTGGACTCGCGCAACTGTCACCCTTCGTGGGTTGAAGTCTCCATCAACGTGGATGTACGATAGCACCACCTATCGGAACCACGACAAAAACATCTGTGTCTCCAATTGCGTTTGAATCCTCCAAACCCTTCCCTTTACATTCTTGCAAGTTTCATGCTTTAATTTCTGCTGCTCATGAACTCTTTGCATGCTTGCTTGAATTGTGTTAAGATTGCTTGACTCGTCCAAAGATGTTAAAATCTGCCAAGAACTAAAATTGGGAAAAGGCTAGACTTTTATTTGGTCAAGTAGTCTAATCACCCCCCCCCCCTCTAGACATACTTTCGATCCTACACTAACTACTCTAGAAAGAAAAATAAAAAAGAAGCAGGAAATATTTGTATATTTTCTCAAGTTTTTCAAAATCACAAGAAGAAAGCAAGACATAAATTTAACATGGATAGCACAATGAAAAATTGTGGACACAGACAACTGGAATGAAATGTGTGAACATGAATGTAGTGTCGGTGGGAATACGTACCCCCCCCCCCCTAAACATGGGCTTTTGGCCTAACTTGGCAATTAGTCAGTAGTCAAAGAAGCCATGGGGTCTGTTGGCGTTCTGGGAACGGGGGTCCCTAGACTTGCTCTGCATGCCCACGGCATGGTTAAGCCCGGCGGAGCGTCTGACGCCCATCTTCATCAACAAGGCATCCAAGACCCTTGCGAGGGGCCAAGCCTCACAAGGCGGACGACACAAGACCTCCTAAGGAGTGGCCAAGTCAGGCAGGCTCACGAGGAGTGGAGATATCAAGGCGGGGCAAACCTCACGAGGCTCTCGTGTCGTGAGCCGTGAAGATCGGCGCCAGGCGGGCGCCAGCGCGCGCAGCGTCCTTGTTTCCTCTTATGTGCTAAGGAAGCAGACGCAGGCGAGGAGTACCGAGGCATCAGGCAAAGGTTGCTATATCGGTGCAACGAGACCAAAACCAGGAGGACGGCAAGACGGAGGTCATCGTGGAGCCCAAGACGGCGTCACCACCAGGCCTTTTGCAGGCGAAGACCACTTATGTCAGGATAGCTTGTACTAGCTGCCCCCTTCAAATTTGCTCGCCGTTGTTGGCTCCCTTCCCTATCAATATTTGGGAAGAGGACCAGGGCCTATATAAGTAGAGCTAGCCACCACCGTAGGGGCATCGAGCAGTTCACCCAGCTCTCACCCGCTAAGTCACCAAGCACAAGAACACCTCAACCTCAGGAGGCTGTTCTTCCCTCTGTACTGTTCATCATCAGCCCAAGAGGCAATCCACCACCACCTCATTGGAGTAGGGTATTACACCACAACAGTGGCCCGAACCAGTATAAATCCCGTGTCTCTTTGTGTTGTGAGTTCATCGAGTTCGTCCGCGAGATCTTAGCAAGCTAGGGCGTAGATCGGTAGGAGGGAAAGACTTCGCGCGCACCCCAGTGTTCGAACCTTAAGGGTTTGCCGGAAACCCACATCCGACATTTGGCGCTCCAGGTAGGGGTGCGCCGGAGCTCCTCTCCACCAACTTGCACCCCGTGCTACCACACTTCGCCCCCATGGCAGGTGCCCCGCCATCGACCTCTGTGGCCGTCACCAACAACGGGGCGTCTGGGTACCGAGCCCTAGCCCGCGCCCTACAGCGAGTGCGGTGGCCGACCAAGTTCAAGCCAGAGATGCCGCCGCGTGACGACGGCGTGGCAGGCCCGACGTCGTTCCTGCTGGCATACGAGGAGGATGTCCTCGAAGCCTGAGGTGACGACAAGATCATGGCCAACTGGTTCCCCATGGCCCTTGCCGGCGAGCCGCGCGCCTGGCTGCTCAACCTCCCGGATCCACGGTGCCCTCCTGGGGGGAACTCCGCGACCTCTTCACCGCTCGCTATGTGGTGCCAGCGCACCACGCAGTTGCGGCCCTTCTGGGCGGCTCTCAAGCACCACCTTCAGACCGCCACGTCAAGCTGTTCCTCTGTCAGATCGGGGCCACATCTAAGCGCCCGGGGGCTCCGCTGGGTTGGGCCGCGCCAAAGGTCGACCTCACCTTCGGGTCAGAAGACCACCCCGACTCCACCACCGGCTCCGGAATGCTGCCGATGCTCTACACGCCCACCATCTGCAACATGGCCGTTACCAAGACCCTCATCGACGGCGGTGCTGGCCTCAACTTGCTCTCTGTAGAAGTCTTGAGCCTTCTTCACATACCGCTTGAGCGGCTCGGCCTTAGCAAGCCCTTCTCGGGAGTGAGTGGTGGAGCTGCTCACTCTCTGGGGCAAATCCGCCTCCCTGTCACCTTGGGCCCACGCGACAACTACTGCACCGAGATGGTGGACTTCGACATCGCCCGCATCGGTCTCCCTCACAATGCCATCCTCGGGTACCCTGCTCTCGCTCAGTTCATGGCGGCGACTCACCCGACCTACAACCTCATGAAGATGCCAGGAAGCAAGGGCGTCCTCACCA
The DNA here is from genome assembly GCA_021605205.1 of Aegilops longissima. Taxonomy (NCBI): domain Eukaryota; kingdom Viridiplantae; phylum Streptophyta; class Magnoliopsida; order Poales; family Poaceae; genus Aegilops; species Aegilops longissima. Next base: position 589,014,863 of record CM038678.1, on the reverse strand, counting down.
TCAAGGGGGACACTAAGGAGGCCGTGACGGCGCTCAGGCTCGCCTTCAAGACCGCGACAGCAGCACAGCCCGCCGGCGCCGGAACCCCCGAGGCCAAGGAGGCCGCGCCTACCAAGAAGAAGCAGTTGTTCACCCAAGACAAGGCGGAAACCAAGCAGGTGCCGGTCAACGAGGACGGGTCTTCAGGAGCCACCTTTACCATAGGAGCCTGCCTCGACCCGGGACAAGAAGAAGCCTTGGTGAGATTTTTGCACGCGAACAAGGAGATATTCGCGTGGGAGCCTAATCAGCTGGTAGGGGTCCCGAGGGAGGTAATCCAGCATCATCTAAGGGTGTGCCCCAATATACGCCCCGTGAAGCAGTGAGCAAGACGACAGTCCACTGAGAAGCAAGCCTTCATCGTCCCAGAGACTCGCAAGCTGGAGGCGGCGGGTGCCATCCGAGAAGTTCGATATCCCAAATGGCTAGCGAACCCTGTCGTAGTGCCGAAGAAAGGCGGGAAGGAACGGATGTGCGTCGACTTCACCAACCTCAACAAAGCCTGCCCCCAAGATCCATTCCCACTCTCGCGCATCGACTAGATTGTCGATTCCACCGCCGAGTGTTACCTGCTGTGCTTCCTGGACGCGTTCTCAGGGTATCATCAAATCAAGATGGCGGTGGAAGATGTGGAGAAGACAGCCTTCCTGACACCATGTGGGGTGTACTGCTACACCTGCATGCCCTTCGGGCTGCGCAATGCGGGTGTGACCTTTCAGCGGTTGATGCACATCACCCTGGGGCGGCAGCTCGGGAGAAACACAAAGGCCTACGTCGATGACATAGTGGTAAAGTCTCGCAAGGCAAGGACATTGATTCAAGACTTGGAGGAGACCTTCGAGAGCCTGTGCCAAGTGAACTTGAGGCTTAACCCGGAGAAGTGCATGTTCGCGCCCCTCCGAAAGTTGTTGGGTTTCTCAGATCCCACAGAGGGATCGAGGCAAACCCAGAGAAGATCAAGGCCATCGAGGACATGAGCCCACCACAGACCCTCAAAGAGATGCAGAAGCTAGCAGGGCGGGTGACCGCGTTAGGGCATTTCATCTCCAAACTGGGAGAGCGTGCCTTTCCCTTCGTCAAGCTCATGAAGAAGAACGGCCCGTTCGAGTGGACCCCGGAGGCCGACCAGGCCTTCCAAGACCTCAAGAGATACCCCACCTGTCCCCCGGTGATGGTGGCACCACGGCCTCTCGAGCCTCTGGTACTCTACCTTGCCGCCACCCCGTACTCCGCCAGCGCGGCGCTCGTGGCGGTTCGGGAGGAGCGCCAAGCCAAGCGCGCGCTACGCTGAGCCGGTGCTGAAATGGCACAGGGTCAGGAAGGCGCAGTAAAGGCATCAGCGGAGGAAGAACAAGCTCAGCAGGGCAACATCGCAGAAGCTCCTGAGGACAGTTAGGTCTCAGGAACCCCTCCACCTCAGGATATGCCCCGATCTCCGTAGGACCCGAGCCTTGATAGTGTGCCAGCCCTCGTTGAGCACCCGGTGTACTTCGTCAGCACCGTACTGCGGGGCGCGAGGCCACGCTACCCCATGCCTCAGAAACTCCTGCTCGCACTCCTGGTGGCCTCACACAAGCTGCGACACTACTTCCAGGGCCACCCCATCAAGGTCGTCTCAGCGTCCCCATTGGAGAGGGTACTTAGGAGCTCTAACTCAGCCAGAAGGGTCGCTGAGTGGAACATCGAGTTGCAAGCATTCCAGTTGGAGTTCAGCACTAGCAGGGTCATCAAGGGGGCCGCGCTCGCTGACTTTGTGGCAGAATGGACGGATGCCCCGACACTTGAGGAAGGAGAAGACCGGTCCACCTCCCCAGGAAGCGAGGCGCCAGATGGCTAGGTCATGTATTTCGATGGCGCCTTCGCGCAACAGGGCGCGGGGGCTGGATTAGTGCTCATCTCGCCCACTCAGAACAAGCTCTACTACGCCGTGCAGCTCAGCTTTCAGCACGGCGAGAAGGTCTCCAACAATATCGCAGAATACGAAGGCCTCATAGCTGGCCTGAGGGCTGCGGCGGCTCTAGGGGTGAAGCGCATCACCTTTAGAGGCGACTCGCAACTCCTCGTCAACTTCTCCAACAAGGTGCACGAGCCGAAGGACGAGCATATGGAGGCCTACCTCGCGGAGGTGCACAAGATGGAGAAGTAGTTCTCAGGCCTGGAGCTGCAGCACGTGCCCCAGGGCACCAACAAGGAAGCCGACGACATCGCCAGGAGAGCATCCAAGCGATATCCGCATGAGCCCGGTGTCTTTGACGAGCGGCTCTTCAAGCCATCAGCTATGCCACCTCTTTCAAGCACGACTCAGCCTCGGGAGGAGCTCCCACAGCTTCCGGCCACGGGAGCCCCAGCCTGTGGCCCGACCTCAGGAGCTCGACTGCTCTTGGCGCTCGAGCCCCAGGAGGAATGCTGGACTGAGGAATTCAAGGAGTACCTGACGCACGGGACGCTGCCGAAGAAGGAAGAGGACACGGAGCGCGTGGCCCGGCAAGCCACGGCATACTGTATCCGAGACGGCGAGTTATACAGGAAATGACCGAACGATGTCACGCTGTGCTGCATCTCTAGCGATCAAGGAAGGGAGTTGCTGATTGGCATACACGGCGGGGACTGCGGACACCACTCGTCGTCATGGACCCTTGCCGGCAAGGTGATCCGCAGTGGATTCTACTGGCCTACAACACTCAACGACGCCGCTGAGCTGGTGAAGTCCTGCGAAGCTTGCCAATTCCATGCCAAGCAAATCCATCAGCCTGCTCAGGGCCTCAAAACCATCCCGCTCACATGGCCGTTCGCGATCTGGGGGCTAGACATCCTAGGCCCGTTCCCTCGGGCGCCAGGGGGTACCGCTATCTCTACGTCGCCATCGACAAGTTCACCAAGTGGGCAGAAGTGGAAGTTGTCCATACCATCCCAGCCGGCTCTGCTGTCAGGTTCATCAAGGGGCTCGTTAGCCGCTTCGAGGTCCCCAACCGCATCATCACAGATAACGGCCCGCAGTTTACTAGTAACCATTCAAAACCTACTGTGCTAACCTTGGAAAACAGATCTGCTACGCTTTGGTAGCGCACCCCAGGAGCAATGGCCAGGCCGAACGCGCCAACACGGAGGTCCTGAGGGGCCTCAGGACCAGGACCTTCAAGAAGAAGCTGGAGGCCTGCGGCAGGGGCTGGCCCGATGAGCTCCAGTCCGTGATGTGGTCCATCCGCACCACCGCCACCAAGCCAACGGGCGAGACTCCATTCTTCCTCGTCTATGGAGCTAAAGCAGTCCTCCCTCACGAGGTCAAGCATCGCTCCGCACGGGTCCTGGCGTTTGATGAAACGCAGCAGGACGCCACACGGGGGATGGATCTCGTGCTGGGGGAGGAACGTCGTCGCGAAGCTGCATTAAGGGCGGCAACGTACCAACAAGCGCTGCGGCGATACCACTGCCGCAACGTCCGCTCCAGGATGCTTGAGGTGGGAGACCTCGTCCTAAGGCGGGTCCTCTCCAGGGAAGGGTTGCATAAGCTTTCACCAATGTGGGAGGGCCCGTTCAAGGTCGTCCACATCTCTAGGCCTGGAGCCGTGCGCCTGGAGACACAAGACGGGGTACCTATCCAAAACACCTGGAACATCCAGCACCTCCGGAAGTTCTACCTATGAAGCAAGGCCCGGAGCCTGTGAAGAAAGGCCCAGAGCCTGTGAAGAAGGCCCAGTGCCTGTGAAGAATCGCCGCCCGTGACACTCTCACGTAATAATGAGTTGGGGTTGTACACGCCCCGGAGTCTCAGGAGCGCCGGCCTCAGGCCTTGGGGCTCCCGTCCACGCCTAGTGGCAGCACTTAGCTCCGCGCTGGTGTGAAGACTTGAAGACTAGATTAGGTGCCGGACGCGGCTTTTCATTTGCTTTCCGTAGTTGGCTCGCTTTTTCTTAATCAAAGTCTACCTTTGGTGTTCCTTGCTGATTCGATTCACTCGCCTCTTACCGCATTTTCCGGCTCTGATTTGCTCGTGTTCTCTCTCTCGCATATCTCACGAGGGGGCTAGGCAGGTGCCCTCGCGAGCATTTTTCTCCTCTTTGCCTTCTCGCGAGCCACCCTTGTTCGAGCCCAAAAGCTGGCGCACCTCTCCTAGTCCGTGCCCCTCGGGTACCGTGATACAAAGCGCCAGGTCAGGGCCAGGGTGGACAACAAATCTTTTAACACACTTCCTAGCGAGTTTTTGCAGTTCCTGAGCAAATGCAGGCCACCAAGGCAAGATGGACATGAGGAAATAAGCGCCTCGTAAGGAAGAGGGCGTCCTGAACGCACCAGGTTAAGTTATCTTTGCGCAAATTAACAACACGGCACGGGAATAATGCGCATAGTGCAATAACCATGGAACCACAGTTCGATACACACCCCTCTGGGCCCATACTGGTTTCATTTTTTATGCAGGAAAAAATAGCAAAACAAAGCAGCGTTGCGGCGATCCGCGGAGGCAGGCCCCTAGCGACGCCCCGAGCCTAGCCGAACCCTTCCTCACGCTTCATGGAGGCGCGGCGACGAGATGACCCGCTGCCGCCTTCGAAGCGGACGCAGCGGCGCGGCGGCTGGTCGTAACCACCACTGCTGGAGCTGTCGCCGGAGGAGGAGCCGCAGTAGCTGGAAGAGACACGGTCGCCGCCGAGGGTAGGCTCGCCCTCATCCTCGTCACGACCGTCACCAAAGCCGAGCACCTCCTCACCGTCGTTCGTCTCGGGGCAGCACCCGACGCGGCGACCGTCTTCCCCAAACACCCTCACATAAAGTGTCGATCCACCATCGTACTTGAAGTGGAGGGTGCACCGCCTGCCCAGGCCGCGCGCGCGGGCGAATGTCTGCCAGCCACGGGCCAGGGCTATGTTGCCTGCGGCGGAAGTCTCGACCGCGACCCAAGAGGCCTTGCTGCAGCAACCATCCGCCTGCAACCAGAGTCCGCCTGGACCAGGGGCTGGCAGTTCGTCGATGAAGAAGCGCGGAAGCTGGAGCCAATTGCCGGCTGGGTTCTCCGACCAGACGATGAACTCCAGCGACACCTCCGTTGAATGGAAGCGCGGACGGGGAGGCCGTGCCACCATAGCACGCCTCCCCTCGTCAACTGGACCGCCATGACTAGGACAACCCCCTCTGCGTGCCGCGGCGCCGCCTCGACACTGGGCCACGGCGGGGGACGCGACGTGCTTGCGTGGACGGCCGCGTCCGCGCTTGGGCGCCGGGGAGCCGGGTCCTTCGCGAGGGGCCTTTCCCTTCTCGGCGGCGGAGAACTTCCTTCGTGGTGCCATTGGTGGCACTGCAAGCAATGGAGCGAGGAAGAGACGGGCGGCGGGGGCTCCACCCCCTCTCCATTTATAGCAAGAGAAGGCCAACCGGCGCCTCCCACGATCGCAGGTAATGTTGGTTTTCCTTGCATGTCGCAGGGACTTGTCAAGTCGAGCAGTTGCCGAGGCAGCATGGGGAAGCGGAGATGCCCATGTCCAATCAACCGCCACGCGTCAACCGAGGCCGCAGGCTTTTGGGGCCCGCGATGCTCCGTACTTGACCCTTGGCTTCGCCGCGAAGCCAAGCACGAGCGCACCTTGGGCCTGGGGGCTACTATCGGCGTTCTAGGAACGGGGGTCCCCAGACTTGCCTGCCTGCGGCCCACGGCATAGCTAAGCCAGTAGGCTGTACAGCCCATCTTCATCAACAAGGCATCCAAGACCCTCATGAGGGGCCAAGCCTTGCGAGGCGGACGACGCTAGACCTCCTCAGGAGTGGCCTAGTCAGGCAGGCTCACGAGGAGCGGAGATATCAAGGCGGAGCAAACCTCACGAGGCTCTCGTGACGTGAGCCGTGATTATCGATGCCAGGCGGGCGCCAGCGGGCGCCAGCGCGCGCAGCGTCCTTGTTTCCTCTTTGGTGCTAAGGAAGCAGGCGTAGGCGAGGAGTACCGAGGCATCAGGCAAATGTTGCTATATCGGTGCAACGAGACCAAGACTAGGAGGACGGCAAGATGGAGGTCATCGTGGAGCCCAAGACGGCATCACCACCAGAGCCTTTTGCAGGCGAAGACCACTTTTGTCAGGATAGCTTGTACTAGTTGTCCCCCTTCAAATTTGCCCGCCGTTGTTGGCTCCCTTCCCGCTCAATATTTGGGAAGAGGACCAGGGCCTATATAAGTAGAGCTAGCCACCACCGTAGGGGCATCGAGCAGTTCACCCAGCTCTCACCCGCTAAGTCACCAAGCACAAGAACACCTCAACCTCAGGAGGCTGTTCTTCCCTCTGTACTGTTCATCATCAGCCCAAGAGGCAATCCACCACCACCACACTGGAGTAGGGTATTACACCACAATGGTGGCCCGAACCAGTATAAATCCCATGTCTCTTTGTGTTGTGAGTTCATCGAGTTTGTCCGCGAGATCTTAGCGAGCTAGGGCGTAGATCGGTTGGAGGGAAAGACTTCGCGCGCACCCCAGTGTTCGAACCTTACGGGTTTGCCAGAACCCCACATCCGACAGGGTCCATTGTCGAACTGCTGAGGAGCGGGCACCCATGGATCCCACTGCTGAGGCTCCTCCTCTGTTGCAGCCTGGTTGTTCCGGTAGGTGATGATATCTGCAGGCATAATCCTGTATCCGCCCCTAGCAACAGGATCAAACAAAGTAGGTGCATGCAATGGAATAATATCATGAGTTGTCACACTAAAAACCAGGTTATACGGAATAGGGATGTGAGGGTAATCAGTAGCAATAAACTGGTGGTGTTCCATGGTCGCGCGATCTAGGTAAACCTTGGGCAAAGGATAATCATGCAAGCGTATCTCAATGTTAAAGCGAGTAGCCAAACGAGTGTCGTAAATACCTCCATGTGTTTTACCCTCGGATTTATTAATGTGAAGGTGGTGTGACACAATAGCTCCCAAGCTATAAGTGTTGTCGCCCTCAAGTGCACGACCTAAAATAGCAAGGTTTGGGGCACTAAGTGCACCCACCTTCTCTCTAGCAAGCAAGCATTTTGCAATGAAAAGAGTGAAATAATGAACAACAGGAAAATGCAAGCCAGCGGCGGTGATACTCAACACCCCTCTCTCATCACCCATTGTTAGAGTGTGATAGAAACCCTAAAACTCCATAGGCCTAGGCTCTACCAAACCACCATCAGAAGGAAGCAAGCATATTTCACAGAACACGGTAAGAGGTATCTGATGGGGCTCAGCGTATAAATTAAAGTGCACCTAAGGATGATTATTCCTAGGAAGGAAATTAAAACTTTGAACAAAGATGTTTGTGAGGAGATGATATTGTTCATATTCAGCTACAATGAAGTCAGTGAGGCCGGCATTAGCAGCATATTGTGCAAACTCTTGAAGGATTCCAGCCCCTTCCATGAACGGGGTATGCGGCCATTCGCACGGCCATACTTCCGCCAACCTCCGGGTATGGAGATCACTGTCAGACGACTCCCTAATCACTCCCTTGGAGTTCTTCTTGGAAGCAAACTTCCTAAAGATATTCATCCCTTTCCAAGCAACAATCCCCCGAAACAGTTTCAGAAACGGAGCTTCGAGCAAAGAGACGAAATCCGCGGGTTTGAGAGCAAGAACACGAGAGAGAGAGAGAGAGAGAGAGAGAGAGAGAGAGAGAGAGAGAGAGAGCAATGGTGATTTTTTTGGAGGTAGGTGATGAAGTGGTATGAAGGGATAAGAGAGGGGCCCACATGGGGACCACAACCCACCTGGTGCACCTCCCTCTGATATTATTTGCACTACAAATTCTTAAATATTCAGAAAGAAATCGTATTAAATTTTTAGGGCATTATGAGAACTTTTATTTTTGGGTCAGTTTTTATTGCACGGGAAATTTAGAAAACAGACAAAACATGGCATTTTATTTTATTTAACTAATAAAAACAAAAACAAAAAGTAGGGACAGAAGGTAGTGCTTACTAAATTCATCAACTTCATACCTCTCAAAAATGATTCACTAATAAGGTTGATCAAGTCTTATTAACAACCAGTTTCGATTAGCGTGAAACTGAAGAACTTTTGTAAATCACTAAGTTACCTCAACGGGGATATGAATGTCCCCAACAATAAGCATTTCCTATTTCTTTTTAACAGTAGGTAGAGGTAGTTGAAAACTTCCAATAGTGATTGTCAGAGATTTTTCAATAACATTAATACCATTCACTCGGAATTGTTTCTTCACAAAGTGCACCGTATGCTCATTACTGTTGATATTAAAGTGACCTTGCTTTTATTGCAATCAATAACAGCCCCTGCAGTATTCAAGAAGGGTCTACCAAGGATAATCGACATGTTGTCGTCCTCGGGCATCTCAAGTATAACAAAGTCAGTCAAAATAGTAACATTAGCAACGGGCACATACTCACAAATACCAATAGGTATGGCAGTTGATTTGTCAGCCATTTGCAAAGATATTTCAGTAGGTGTGAGTTTATTCAAACCAAGTCTTTTATATAAAGAGAAAGGCATAACACTAAGACCAGCTCCCAAATCACATAAAGCAGTTTTCACATAATTTCTTTTGATGGAGCAAGGTATTGTTGGTATTCCTAGATCTCCAAGTTTTTTAGGCACTCCATCTTTAAAAGTATAATTAGCAAGCATGGTGGAGATTTCTGCTTCCAGTATTTTTCTCTTATTGGTGATGATGTCTTTCATATACTTTGCATAAGGAGGCATTTTAAGGATATCAGTAAAGCGAGTACGCAAAAAGACTGGCCTCAGCATTTCAGCAAAGCGTTCAAATTTTTCATCATCTTTATTTTTAGTTGACTTAGGTGGAAAAGGCATAAGTTTTTGAACCCACGGTTCTCTTTCTTTACCGTGTTTTCTAGCAATAAAGTCTCTTTTATCATAATGTGTATTCTTGGGTTGTGGGTTATCAAGATCAACTCCAGGAATCTTCATTGTCTGGTTCTTTATTATTTTTTTGAGTATCTTCATGAAACTCATCATTATCTTTTTCATTATCAGAAGGTGAGTGTTCATTACCAGACTGTGTTTCAACATCAGAGATAGAAACTTCATTATCATTATCAGGAGGTTTTTCTACTTCAGGTTCACTAGAGGCATGCAAAGTCCTATCATTTTTCTTCTTCTTTTTCTTTTTAGAAGGACTACGTGCATTAGTGTTAGCTCTTTGAGAGTCATGTTCAATTCTTTTTGGGTGTCCCTCGGGATAAAGTGGTTCCCGGGTCATTTTACCTCCTCTAGTTGCTACTCTAACAGCAAAGTCATTTATGTTATTATTCATTTCATCAAGCAACTCTCTTTGAGATTTAGCAACTTGTTCTAACTGAGTTTGAACCATATAAGCATGCTTTCCCACACCTCTAATGTCATTTGAGATTCTAAATAACAAGTCACTCAAGCGAGAAATCATATCAGAATTGTATTTCAATTGTTTCATAACATTTGCATTGAAGTGATCTTGTTTTCTAATGTAATTTTCAAACTCATAAAGGCATTGGCTAGGGTGCATATTGTGAGGATTGTCGTTATCATTGAATTTAATTAGAGAATTTACCTCTACCACCTTAGGTGGTGGTGGTGGTGTATCAAACCCATGTATTTCTTCAATAGGAGGTAAATTTTTGACATCCTCGGCTTTAATACCTTTCTCCTTCATAGATTTTTTTGCCTCTTGCATATCTTCAGGACTGAGATATAATATACCCCTCTTCTTCGGAGTGGGTTTAGGTGGTGCTTCAGGGAGAGTCCAATCATCATAATTTTTGAATATGTTATTCAATACTTCTTTAGCTTGCCCAATAGTTCATTCCCTGAAAACACAACCAGCACAACTATCTAGGAAATCCCTAGAAGCATCGGTTAGTCCATTATAGAAGATATAAAGTATTTCATTTTTCTTAAGAGGATGTTCAGGCAAAGCATTAAGAAATTGGCAAATCCTCCCCCAAGCTTGTGGGAGACTCTCTTCTTTAATTTGCACAAAGTTAAATATTTCCTGTAAGGCAGCTTGTTTCTTATGAGCAGGAAAATATTTTTTAGAGAGGTAATAAATCATATCCCTGGGACTACGCACACAACCAGGGCAAGAGTATTGTACCAAGCTTTAGCATCACCCTTTAATGAGAACAAAAATAATTTGAGAATATAGTAATAGCGAGTTTTCTCATCATGAGTAAAAAGGGTGGCTATGTCATTCAACTTAGTAAGATGTGCTATAACAGTTTCAGTTTCATAACCATGGAAAGGATCAGATTCAACCAAAGTAATTAACTCTGGGTCGACAGAGAATTCATAATCCTTATCATCAACGAAGATAGGTGAAGTAGCAAACTTAGGATCATATTTCATTCTAGCATTCAGAGATTTTTCTTTCTACTTGCATAATAATTTCTCTAGATCATCTCTATCCTTACAAGCAATAATGTCTCTAGTTGTCTCCTCATTCATAACATAGCCTTCCAATACCTTAGGCAATTCATATCTAGGAGGGATAGTTCTAGTAGGTTTTCAAGATTTTTAGTTTTAAGCTCATCATCAATTTCAACAATATCATGTTATCTTACTCTAGCAAATTGTTCATCAAGAAAGTCACCTAGTGGCACATCATCATCATCAAGCAAGGTACTAGCATCATCATAGCAGAAGTGGCATCATGAATAACTTGCGACATATCAGGATTAATAGCATGTGGTGGTGTTGCAAGTATACTTATAACAGAAGGTGAATCTAAAGCAGAGCTAGATGTCAGTTCCTTACCTCCCCTCTTCTTAGAGGAATAAATCTTAGTCTTAGCATCCTTCAGATTCTACATAGTGATAAATTGATAATAATCCCGAGTGACTCAACAAATATTGCTATGCTCCCCGGCAACGACGCCAGAAAAAGGTCTTGATAACCCATAAGTATAGGGGATCGCAACAGTTTTCGAGGGTAGAGTATTCAACCCAAATTTATAGATTCGACACAAGGGGAGCCAAAGAATATTTGTAAGTATTAGCAGCTGAGTTGTCAATTCAACCACACCTGGAGATTAATTTTCTGCAGCAACGTGATCAGTAGCAAAGTAGTATGATAGTTTTGATAATAGTAGCAGCAACAATGGTAACGATAACAATGATATCAGTAGTTTTTTAGCAATTGCAACAGTAATGATAGTAGTAGTAACTTAGCAATAACAATCTAAGATAAATTCGTAGGCATTGGATCGGTAATTTGTTGGATGATATTCATCATGTGACAGTCATAACCTAGGGCGATACGGCACTAGCTCCAGTTCATAAATATAATATAGGCATGTATTCCGTAAATAGTCATACGTGCTTATGGAAAGAACTTGCATGAAATCTTTTGTCCTACCCTCCCATGGAAGCGGGGTCCAATTGAAAATTAAGGGATATTAAGGCCTCCTTTTAATACAGAACCGGAACAAAGCATTAACACACGGTAAATACATGAACTCCTAAAATTACGGTCATTACCGGGAGTGGTCCCGACTATTGTCACTCCGGGGTTGCCGGATCATAACACGTAGTAGGTGACTATAACTTGCAAGATCGGATCTAGAACATGGATATAATGATGATAACATAAACGGTTCACATATGAAATCATGGCACCCATGCCCAAAGTGACAAGCATTAAGCATGGGAAAGTCATAGCAACATCAATCTCAGAACATAGTGGATACTAGGGATCAGGCCCTAACAAAACTAACTAGATTACATGATGAATCTCATCCAAATCCTCACCGACCAGCGAGCCTACGAAGGAATTACTCACTCCCGGTGGGGAGCATCATGGAATTGGTGATGGAGAAGGGTTGGTGATGACAAAGATCGAAGATCCCACTCTTCGGAGCCCAAACAGACTCCAGATCTGGCCTCCCGATGAAGAACATGAGGTGACGACGGCTCCATCTCGTGGAACGCGATAATTCTTTCTCCCTGATTTTTTCTGGAAAAATAGGATTTAGCGTCGGTTTCGGGGTCTGCGGGGCCACCAGGTGGGGACAACCCACCTGGGCCCGCCTGGGGGGCAGGCGCGCCCTGGTGGGCCGTGCCCACCCAGGTGCCCCTCTCTGGTGGTTCTTGTCTCCAGAATTTTTTTGTTGTATAAAAAAATGCTCGCAAAGTTTCATTCCATTCCAAGAACTTTTATTTCTGCACAAAAACAACACCATGGTAGTTCTGCTAAAAATAGCGCCAGTCAGGGGTTAGTTTCATTCAAATCATGCAAATTAGAGTCCAAAACAAGAGGAAAAGCATTAAGGAAAAGTAGATACATTAGAGACGTGTCACCCTGCCCGTGGGGGTAGCCGCAGAACTCGCGGGGGATGGAGTCGTGAGGTAGAACAAGCAATGGCCGCATGTCCACCTTGCCCGCAAGACCATGCGAGCGGCATGGCCCGCGAGTTTGTGGTGTGGATGGCAATGTCGCCACGCACGTGGATCCGGCTCCCGCGCTCCCTAGTGAGGGAGATACCGCGGAGGGAGCCCGTCGAGCTATGGCTGTAGCATGATGGCTGCTGCGGCCAGGCTTCAGAGGCGGAGGTCAAGGCCGTCTACCCCGGTGGCATCTTCATGACCCGGGGATGGGGAGCGAACGCGCACGCCTGCAACTCGGAGGGGAGGCACGCCATCCACTTTGAGTATGACGGGGTGTCGACACTCTTCTTCGAAGTCTTTGGGGAGGACGGCCGACGACTGGAGTGCTGCCCCAGGGGAGGCGATCGAGACGGCAACCCCCTACTAGTCGGCGAGGTGACAAAGCCTCTGGTGGTGAACTTGCCCTTGGCCTTGTCCGCGATTCCTCCGGTAGCAGCAGCGCTTCCTGTGGATCAAGGCCGAGCGACGATGACTACTACGAACCGCCGCGTTGCCGCGCTCAGGCTTAGGGGTGGAATGGTGCCAGCCCAGCGTCGCGGGCGACGCTGCCTGGGTCGCGATCCTCAAGATGCCTTTTTTCTTTTGTTTCATTCCTGCGCAAAAATCATGAAGGGCCCCGCGGGGGTGTGTAAAGATCATGACACTTTATCCTTAATGTTAGTTTTCCCAATCTTATGTCACATTTGTGTCTCCCACCTGGGCACGGCCTCCCCTTTTATTCTCGCGCTAGCTTAGCACTCTACGCCGACAGGACCCAATCCCCAGACAGGCTTCGGCCGTTGCTGGTATGCCAGGTCGCGATGCGGTGGTCAAGGCCAGGAGGTGAGGGGCCGAGGTCCAGTAAGAGCCCCCGAGGCGCGATGCTTGGGAGGTCCCCTTTAGCGCGTAAAGCTCCCGAAAGATTAAGAGGGAAGTTTCCTTGCCCGAGCGGGATCGCATGAAACAAGAGTGTTGATTATGAGGTTCACGCCTGCACGTGTGATGTGACTTATCTTGGCGAGCCTACGGTGGTTTATTTACCGCGAGGGTGAGCTTCTTGTGCGATGTTACGCTGCGCCTTCCTCCTGGTGGCCCCGCCCCGCAGGGCTCCTACCGACTCCATCTCTCCCGCTCATCATGGTGCTCTACATCCTCGGGACCCGGCTCTCGAGTGAGGTTCGGCCGCCGCTGGTATGCCACATCGCGATGCTGTGGTCAAGGCCAGGGGGTGAGGGCTCAAAAGCCGATAGGAGCCCTTGAGGCGCGGTGCTCAAGGGCCCCCCTTTACGTGCAAACGACTTGCGCGAGAAAAGAGTGGCCGGCTTGGAGGGGGTACCTAGGAGGGGTTGCACCCCACGATACATAGCGCGACATCACCACGAGGTGTTGGCAAAGCCGCTCGAGGTCTTGCCTCCGGAGGTTCCTGCGAGTTAGTCACAAAACACGAAGGACGGCTGTTGGGAATATAACTACCGGGTATGACCCGCCCAGGAGGGGCCGGGTCATGCCACTGGCGGCTCAAGATGAAAAGGCCAAAGAAGATATGATGGCGGTTCATAGAGTAAGCTTATTGAAGGCCCAAGACCCGGGGACGACTTGAGGCCCACTGGTGTCAGCTGCCATATGCCTAACTTGTATTGTAAGGCAAGCTTAGTTAGTTACCGAGCCGAACACGTTTTGTATGAGCCGTCCAGGACTTTGTAAGCCGATGGGCATCAACCTGTATATAAAGGGGTGACCCGACGGCGGGTTAACTCAGAAAAACAACTCATAGAGAACTAGGTCAAGCGTATTCGCTCCCTGGTACGAAACCCACTCAATACAACCTAAAGCAGGAGTAGGCTTTTACCTCGTTGAGAGGGGTCGAACCTGGGTAAACTCTCCGTGTCCCTTGTCCCGTTTAACCCCTTTCAAGCTAACCTTGTTGCGATGGCTCCACACCTAGGTCCTTTCCCTAGGGCATCTGCCGTGTCAAGTCCACGACAGCAGCCGCACTTGCTATCCTGCCTGTGATCTTTCCGCGAGAAGATGAAGGCACTAAGGACCCGGTGAGGTGATGTGCGTGGGGCCGGCTGCGAGCTAGAGCTTGGTCTCTTAGGTTTATCGGTGCTGCAGGGACGAACCCGAGCGCAGACGTCGTACCAGCAGCCCTCGTCGCGGGACGAGCAAAAGGTGGGTTAGCAACACGCAGAGACCGCGAAAGGCAACTCTATAGATGACGGGTCGACAGGCATAACGTTAACAACCATAATAACTTGAGCAGGCACAACTGGTCCGGAGTACATGAATCAAAATGACGCAGCTGCGGGGTCGGGCCCTAGCAGCCTGAGGATGATGCAACCCGAGGGGCGCCCTCAGTCGAACAAACCAAACAGTCACCTGGCACCATTGTTGTAGAAGCGTTGGGGTGGCTGAAGACGCATGCTGCAGAGGTCATTCCTCACGAGTCGTCTGACTCCTTAGGCCCGAAAGGCTCTGGAGGTCCGGAGAGCTCGCGAGGGTCCGATGCTTCCTCCGTCAGGGCCGCCTGGCACCTGACCTCATGAGCCGCCCACGCACGATGTGCAAAGCGTTTCTACGAGGCGGCCACGTTCAGCAGGCCGATCGGCATGCAGACGTAGTTGCAGGGGTAGCCCCCGCTCCGACCGACGCGGGACGACCAGAAGAGGTCCTGTGAAACATGCAATTCATATCTAGGGGGAGAATCTTCATCATCACTTTCATCAATATTATCAGTTTCAATAATTTCATTCTCTCTAGCCCTAGCAAGTTGTTCATCAAGAAATTCACCAAGTGGCACACTAGTATCAAGCATAGAAGAAGTTTCATCTTGAGTATCACGCATAGCAGAAGTGGCATCATCAATAACATGTGACATATCAGAATTAATAGCAGAAGCAGGTTTAGGTGTCGCAAGCTTACTCAAAACAGAAGGCGGATCAAGTGCAGAGCTAGATGGCAGTTCCTTACTTTCCCTCGTAGTTGAGGGATAAATTTTAGTTTTCTCGTCTTTCATGTTCTTCATAGTGACCAGCAGATATAAATCCCAAGTGACTCAAGGAATAGAGCTATGCTCCCCGGCAACGGCGCCAGAAAATAGTCTTGATAACCCACAAGTATAGGGGATCGCAACAGTTTTCGAGGGTAGAGTATTCAACCCAAATTTATTGATTCGACACAAGGGGAGCCAAAGAATATTCTCAAGTATTAGCAGTCGAGTTGTCAATTCAACCACACCACGATAACTTAATATCTGCAACAAATATTTAATAGCAAAGTAGTATGGAAGTAGAGGTAACGGTAGCAAAAGTAATATTTTTGGGTTTTGTAGTGATTGTAACAGTAGCAACGGAAAAGTAAATAAGCGAAGAACAATATGTGAAAAGCTCGTAGGCATTGGATCGGTGATGGAGAATTATGCCGGATGCGGTTCATCATGTAACAGTCATAACATAGGGTGACACAGAACTAGCTCCAATTCATCAATGTAATGTAGGCATGTATTCCGAATATTGTCATACGCGCTTATGGAAAAGAACTTGCATGACATCTTTTGTCCTACCCTCCCTTGGCAGCGGGGTCCTAATTGAAACTAAGGGATATTAAGGCTTCCTTTTAATAGAGTACCAGACCAAAGCATTAACACATGGTGAATACATGAACTCCTCAAACTGCGGTCATCACTGGGAGTGGTCCCGATTATTGTCACTTCGGGGTTGCTGGATCATAACACATAGTAGGTGACTATAGACTTGCAAGATAGGATCAAGAACTCACATATATTCATGAAAACATAATAGGTTCAGATCTGAAATCATGGCACTTGGGCCCTAGTGACAAGCATTAAGCATAGCAAAGTCATAGCAACATCAATCTCAGAACATAGTGGATACCAGGGATCAAACCCTAACAAAACTAACTCGATTACATGATAAATCTCATCCAACCCATCACCGTCCAGCAAGCCTACGATGGAATTACTCACGCACGGTGGTGAGCATCATGAAATTGGTGATGGAGGATGGTTGATGATGACGATGGCGACAGATTCCCTTCTCCGGAGCCCCGAACGAACTCTAGATCAGCCCTCCTGAGAGGGATTAGGGCTTGGCGACGGCTCCGTATCATAAAACGCGATGAATCCTTCTCTCTGATTTTTTTTCTCCCCGAACGTGAATATATAGAGTTGGAGTTGAGGTCGGTGGAGCACCAGGGGGCCCACGAGGCAGGGCGCATACAGGGGGGCAGCGCCTCCCACCCTCGTGGACAGGGTGTGGGCCCCCTGGCCTTGATTCTTTCGCCAATATTTTCTATTATTTCCAAAAGTAATCTCCTTGAAGTTTTAGATCATTCCGAGAACTTTTGTTTCTGCACAAAGACAACACCATGGCAATTCTGCTGAAAACTGCGTCAGTCCGGGTTAGTTCCATTCAAATCATGCAAGTTAGAGTCCAAAACAAGGGCGGAAGTGTTTGGAAAAGTAGATACGACGGAGACGTATCAGGCTGCACTCGGTGGTGCGGGGTGACGCTCGCCACGCATGGCTCACGCCTCCTGAAGCTCCTCGATTGCCTTGGTGATGAACTCTTGAGCACGTGGCGCATCACGCCTTGCACCTTGCTCCCGGAGGCACGCGTCGAAACACGCCTCCACGTGGTGCCAGAACGCCTCCCTTGTCACACCGGCCAGGTCAGAAACCCTCCAGATGAGAGCCCCTGACCCCGTCCTGAGGGGGGCGCCGGGCACGCCTTCCTATGTGAGAGGGAACGGCGCCCCAGCAGTGGGCGCGGGGCCTGAGGCATGGTAGGTAGGCGCCTCGGCCTCCTGACAGCCCTTGAGGAGGAGCTGCTTCTTATTCTTGGGGACGGCCTCAGGTGGTAGGATGGCACCCTCGTCGCCAGAGTTCTCGACTGCCGCAGCCTGATAGGCGTGCTCGAGGGAGCACACCGTATCCTTTTCGTTGCAGGCGACTGTGATGATACCGCCACTTCCTGGCATCTTGAGGACATTGTAGCCGTGGTGAGTTGTTGCCATGAACTTGGCGAGCGCCGGATACTTGAGGATGGCATTGTACATGAGGCCGATGTGGGCGACGTCGAATTCGATGAGCTCAGTGTGGTAGTTGTTGCGCTTGACGAAGGTTACCGGGAGGCGTATCTGCCCCAGGGGAACAGTGGAGCCGTCGGACACTCCTGAGAAGGGCTTGGTGGGGAGGAGCTGGTCGTAGGGCACTTGGAGCGTCTCGAATGTCTCAATGGAGAGAACATTCAGTCCCGCGCCACCGTCGATGAGTGTTTTGGTGACTGAGGGACTCCTGGATTAGGGGGTCCTTGGACTGCCGGACTATATACTTTGGCCGGACTGTTGGACTATGAAGATACAAGATTGAAGACTTCGTCCCGTGTCCGGGTGGGACTCTCCTTTGCGTGGAAGGCAAGCTTGGCAATTCGGATATGTAGATCTCCTCCCTTGTAACCGACTCTGTGTAACTCTATCCCCCTCCGGTGTCTATAAACGGTGTCCTAGACTAGGAGGTACTCATCACGTCGTCTCCCGATCAGTTGGATTGGACCGAGGACCCCCATGGCCATATACTCATGGGCCAGTTCGGACAGATGTCGCATACAAGGAAGATTCCACAAGACTTGGTGATCAAGACGAGGACTCCTCCCCACCGGCGTATTCGGCTAGAACTCTTGTTATCCTAGGCCTCTGGTGCATTATATAAACCGAGCCCAGGCTAGTTGATAGATCATACAACAACAATCATACCATAGGCTAGCTTCTAGGGTTTAGCCTCTACGATCTCGTGGTAGATCAACTCTTGTAATACTCATATCATCAAGATCAATCAAGCAGGAAGTAGGGTATTACCTCCATCGAGAGGGCTCGAACCTGGGTAAACATCGTGTCCCAGCCTCCTGTTACCATTGATCCTAGACGCACAGTTCGGGACCCCTACCCGAGATCCGCCGGTTTTGACACCACCATTGGTGCTTTCATTGAGAGTTCCGCTATGTGATCGGCAAAAGGATCAATGGCTCGACTGCAGATCGACTATGACGTCGGTTTCTTAGTAAGCCGGCTCGGCTGGTCACCTTGGCTGGACCGAGGACTGCGCCCTACCTCCGATCATCATGTTCGGATGAGGACCTTCATCAACATTAACTCCGATCTCTATCAAGATCATGGAGGAATCATCCAGGGAGCCCGGGGGCTCAACGTCAACATTGCCCTCGGGCGACCGTGCTGTTTTTCTAGACAGTGAACTTGTATCCGCCGCCACCGCCTCCTCAAGTGTCGTTTTAACGATTGCTTTGGTGGAATTGTGCGGAATTGAGTCTACAACAACCCTGGAAAATTTTATCGAGTTCCGATGGAGGAATCTCTGGCAATCCGCGATATACCGGAGCCCTGTCAAATCTGGACGGGAATCTGGACGAGTTTAGGGCGTGGTGTCCAGCTTCTAGCTCGGACGTCCTTTGGAAGATCCAACTGTTGATCGGCTGCGGAATTCCTATATCTACCACCCCTCAAAATTTCAGCTTGATCCGACCGTCCAAACTTCGGGAACCTTCCGATTAGTGCATCACTTTTCGGATCTATTTTCTGCGCGAAAACGAATCCGACCCGAGTTCGTCTTTTTTACAAACGGGATTTCGGACATCCTTTTTGAAGGAAGTTTTGTATGGGGTATTGTGTTTTGTTCCCGAACACATCCCACTAACTTTAAAATCTTTTGAACATGATTTTCACCATCATGCTGGTGTCAAACCAGTCCGGCAATATTGCTCCACGGCTGCCGACCTGCGCTAGACACGTCGTCACTTTGTTGAGCCAAGCTCAACTTCTTCAGATCATCATCTCGGTGAGCCGAACAGGAGTTCGGCATGGCGAAGGATAAATCATCACCAACATCGCCGCCCCACGGATTACACAGAGCGGGCACACCGGCATCGCCGCACGATCACTTCATCAAGCCGGCATTGACCACGTCACGCCCTGCATCGGCATGGCCGCACTGTTGCTCCTTCAAGCCGGTGTCCATCACGCCGACCTACTTTGACTCATCGGCTGACATCGAGGCTTCGACATCTCGGCTCGACCGGGGGCTTCGCCATCTCTTCATCAACCTACTCCGGAGACTTCGGCGTCACCAGTCAACCAGCTTCTTCACGTTAGCTGGATCGGGGGCTTTGCCTCGGCGAGTCAACCTTTACTAGCATCGTCATGCCGTCGCTTCACTACCCATCAGGCAATGAGAATGCGGATCCAGTCCCAATTTTGGGAGTCACTTTTCTTTGGATTGCTACAACAAATAAACCAGGTGCTATTAATCCTAGTATTTTTTGCTTGTTTGGGTTTATTTTTTCCCAAGGAATTATTACTCTGGTTTGTCCATCATCTGTACACAGGTCTATCAAATGACGGCCGCATTAACGACGGTCGCGTGGTGGTTCGGTCAGTTTCCGTACATAGTCCGGCGAACGCGGCATCCGGAACTCGGACCGACCTGTGAATTCAGGCTTTGCCACACCTTTACCGCATCACGCCGATGCCCTGCATCGACATTGACTTCGGCGCCAGGCCATATTTCTTTTACTACTCACTTTGCATAAATTATTTATTATGCAACATTTTTTTGATTTATCATTTTTATTATTATCTCCGGTTTGCACTATTTTTTGTGCACAGGTAAATGATTCGGGTTGGGTAGTGTTGTCACCTCGGCGTACTGACATACCACGTCACATCGGCTTGACGGGGGGCTTGGTCAACACCTCATTAACCCACGCCGGGGACTTCGGCGGCCTGCATTGGTCGCGCTATGTCACCACTTCGGAGTGGCGAGCTCTTTGCTTCGCCACCTCGGGACCGGCTTGGGGGATGGAATCTTGTCATGCATCAAGCTCGGACCGCATCATCAATGCCGAACACATTAACCAGCTAAGTCGCTTTCATGCTCAAAGCTTTACAATTTTTATCTTGTGTTCGGTTCGGCCAAGCACTATACTTTTTTGGAAAAAAGTTGCTTGTAAAAAATCTCCTTGTCAAAACTTTGTTTGTCACACACAAATTCAAATACCCCGTTTACTTGGGGGCTTCCTTCATGAAGCCTTTCCTCTTGCATATGATTATACTTGTATGGCTTCGTTCCTTGTTCGTGTATTACGCCACAGTATGCACCATATTGACTTAAGCGATTTGCAAGCTGGGTTGCCTCGCTCCTGTGTTTACCCCTACATTCCCGATTGTTCGGCTAGGGAGTAAAGGGAGCACCTCTGCGATTGTCACGATCGGGTCATCCGAGCCGGACCTCAGACTGGGTGAAGCCAAAAGCTAGCGCTCGTATTGTTTTCAATTATGGTCGGCACACAAAGGAACTCATGAGTACAAAAAATCTATTGCACAAGTCTCATAGTAACAATGAGCATCGAAGAAAGGTATCGGTGGGGGTACTATTTTCTTCGAAGATGCTTCTTACACTTCGTCAATAATATAGCATAAGTTCCCTGAGCACGCTTTGTCTGTTACAGCCTTATGGCCTGACTGCCTGGTTATCGAAAACACTATCGATATTCTCGAAAGGTGGAGTACATAACACTTTTCGGCCCTTGACCGAAGAGGGAGAAGCCGACGGTCGGTTAAGACGCGTTTAAAGTTCGGGTGAACACAAATATGACATAAGTACTTCGGTACATACAATCATTATACATAAAATTCTTTCACCCAAGCCACTTGGCGGCTCTTCAATTTGCATGAGCCGTTTTACAATAAAATTTTCTTCTCATTCGCTGCAAAGTCTTTTTCCATCACTCCTTTTTTGACGCGAGTGTGTGGTCAATAGCCGGGTAGCCTGATTTCTCTCTCAAGCTGCGCGAGTTTTAGTTCGCTAAACCGGCCTAACGAGAAACACCCCGCCTTCGGGATAGGGAGGTTGAAGCCGAAGGATGACCTGCTTGAAGTCTTGAGATAGGATGCATCATGTTAAAGCACGACAGAAGCACTGTTTTTCTCTAAGACCAATTTTTTGGATTGACACCGAACACTTGATCTAGATCGAACGTCAAGTTTTTCCTGAGGTTTTTTGGTTTTCCAAGCCTACGGCACTTTTAAACAATTTGTGTGTTTCCAGCATAAGTCTCGCAGTGCAATGCCGAACACCTTTAGAGATTCGGCAAAAAAATTCTTGAAAGTGCGTTATATCGACTAGAGGGGGGGTGAATAGGCGATTTTTATGAATTCTTCACTGAGGAATTTGCCGGTGAGGAAATTCCTTAGCGAAGAACTACTTGCAGCGGAATAAGTACTCAGAAGTAAGCATAACTGAATACAGGCATGGTCATCATGATGAAATGAAGACAAGCACAGAGTACAGAAAGCGTAATCACATGATAACACAAGATGAAGACAAACAGACTGAAGAAATTGAACTGGGGAAATTGAGAAAGTCTTCAGTCAAAGTCTTCAAACACAGATATGATGAAGCACTTAACACAGTAATGAGGAAATGAAAGAGTTGAGGAAATAGAACCAATAAGGTTGGTGAAGACAATGATTTGGTAGACCAGTTCCAACTGCTGTCTCAGTTGTATGTCTGGTTGGAGCGGCTGAGTATTTAAACTCGAGGACACACAGTCCCAGACACCCAGTCCTGAGCACGCAGCTCAGGACACCAAGTCCTCACCGTATTCTCCTTGAACTAAGGTCACACAGACCTCATCCAAGCACTCGTGGTAAGTCTTCAGGCAACTTCCAAACCTTCACAAACTCGGTCACTCGGCGATCCACAATTTCCTCTTGGATGCTCTAGACCATGACGCCTAACCGTCTCAAAGAAGCACAGTCTTCAAAGGTAACAAGCGTCGGATCCATGCAGGATCAATCTCTTCAGTGATGCTCAATCACTTTGGGTTTGTAGGTGTTTGGGTTTGGGTTTGTAGGTGTTTGGGTTTGGGTTTTCCTCACTTGATGATTTTCACTCAAAGTCCTCAGAGGATGGGATGCACTCAAATGACAAGTGTCAGTTCCTCTCGGAGCAGCCAACCAGCTAGTGGTTGTAGGGGGCGGCTATTTATAGCCTAGGGAGCAGCCCGACATGATATGACATAAATGCCCTTCAATGATATGACCGTTAGGTAGATAAGATATTTTGGGACAGCTGGCGCGCAGCACAGCAACGGTCGGAAATTTGAGGTTCAAATTCCTCAGGGCTATCATGTTCCTCACTGTGTAGGCAATCCGCACTGGCGAATTCCTAACTCCTCGGTTAGAACACATTCCTCAGCGACCAGAAGAACTTCGTCTCTGTCACTGAAGAAATTGACTGAACTATGAGATTTCCAATGGCTTCACTCGAAGGGATTGGTAGGTGTAGGATTTTGAGTTGAGCATCACATTGAAATTTTTCCTTAGTATTTCCTCGACCCCCTTTAACAGTACAGTGTTTCCTATGACTCAAGAAAGAGAAAACGAAACTACGAAAACAAAAGTCTTCACGCTTCATGTTCCTTAAATGAATACCAAGTCTTCAAGGTCACACCAATTTCTTCACTTTCAAAGTCTTCAGAAAGTATTCAGAATACCAAAGTCTTCAGACGAAGAACTTCATTTTTAGGGGCCGACTTTCACTGTAAATATCAAACTCCTCATAGACTTATAGACCTGTGTACACTCATAAACGCATTAGACCCTTAACCTATAAGTCTTCAATACACCAAAATCACTAAGAGGCACTAGATGCACTTACAATCTCCCCCTTTTTGGTGATTGATGGCAATATAGGTTAAGTTTTCAACGGGGATAAACATATGAAGTGTAAATACTGATATTGAGGAATTTGATTGCAAGATATTGAAGAACTCCCCCTGGAGATGTGCATAGTGAGGAATTTGCTTTTGAGGCAATGCACACTTGAAGAGTTGAATCATGGAGATCTCCCCCTATATCTTGTAATTCATACACGCATTTGACATATAGTATGAAGAATTTGAAATGCATGATGAAATATGGTGACTGATGTAATTCAGCATGCGTGTATTAACATATAATGAGGAATAAGCATGCAGAGGAACACATCAAAAGTATCAGAGCACCATCAGGTTTAATATTACAACTCGATCCAATAAAGTTTTGGAAAAGCGAGAGTTGTAACTTAGCGGGAAAAACGAAAAACGCCCATATAATAGACCTGCTTGAAGACTAACTCAACTTTCTCCCCCTTTGTTATCGAATGACCAAAAGGATCGAAGCTGAGGACTAACGCCCCTGAAGAATATCAAGTTGATGGAGGAGCGCCAGTGTTGTCGGGGTCGTTTGTTGAAGTAGGGCCTGCCGCAGTGTCGTCCAAGTCTTCATTTTCATCAGTGTCGCGTGATGAAGAATAGGAGCTGGACACCAAGGAAGGAACCTTTACCTTCTTGTATTTCTTCGGTGGAGGTGCAAACCAGTCAAATTCTTCCTTGAGACCCATTTTCTTCAGATCTTCTTCGCTGATGAAGGTTTCATGGAGGTAGTACTGATTTTTCTTCACTGCATTATGGGTTGAGGTCATGTTGTGAAGAATTGAACCAAACTGACGCTTGACCCATTTATGATTGCCATCAACCTTCTGATGAAGACTTAGGAGAAGCTCACGATCAGTCATCACCCTGGGTGCTGTGGCTTGAGGATTTTGCTTGGCAGAGTTGTTGGTGGCAGAGTCATGTGTGGCAGAGTCATCGTTGGTTGAATAGGATGCAGCCTTGCGAAATTGACCATCCAATGGACGAATGCCTTCATCTATCACAGCAGTTGCCTTGCCTTTATCATCAGCTGAGGAAAATGTCCGTTTGAGGACTTCAATTGGAGGCAAGTAGCTGCAGTGGTTCAGAGTATCAGCCTTGTAATTGAGTGAAGACCTTGTCCTGATGAATCTCCTAATCCATGGTGCATAAGGCTTCAGCTCAAATGGTGACATAGCAATGTTTGCCAGAGTCCTCATGAAGAAATCATGGAAGTTGACGGGAACGCCATGAATGATATTGAAAAGCATATTCTTCATGATGCCAACGACTTTTCATCATTTGAGTCGTGGCCTTTGATAGGACTCATGGTCTTCGTCAGAATGCGATAGACAGTCCGAGGCACATACAGTAATTCCTTGACGAGGAATTTGGTTCGAGGGGCCTGCCCTGGCTTCAAATGCTTCATCGAACTTACATGTAGTGATTTGTAAGCTCAGTTCATCTTTGACGCAACGAGCACCATCAAGGGAGGACCGAGTGGGAGGGCACGAATTCAATTCTTGGTGCCTTGTAGTGAGTATTTTCTGACATCCAGTCCAACACACATGAGTTCACATCTTCGGAATCTCCTGTGATGTGCAGCGTCGCATAGAACTGAAGAATGAGTTCTTCATTCCAATCACATATATCAGTGCAGAAATTTAACAATCCAGCGTCGTGAAGAACACTGAGGACTGGCTCGAAGCCCGGCAGAGATTCCATGTCCACATGAGGAATGTGTGCATGATCGAAGACTTTGTCTTTGTTGAACAACACTGAGGAATAAAAATTGGCCTGGCTGGCCGTCCAGAAACGCCTTTTCCTTATGCGAGCAGAGTCATATGGGTTGTAGTCAGTGAAGAACACATGCTCGCCGAAGAAATCTTCAGCCTTGTAGTTTTTCTTGCGTGAGAATGGATCCTTTGGTTTGGGCAGAGGAGTGTCAGTGAGTTGCATCACGACCTCAGGAATCGCAATCTCAGGTTCTTCAGGCTGAGGAATTTCTGGTTCCTCTTCAGTTGCAGTCTGCGTTGTCATATGATCAGCAGCAGTAGGTTCTTCAGCACTAGTGGCTGGAATTTCTTCATGCACAGACGAGGTGGGATGAGTTTCTTTAGAGCCCATTTGAACGGTTGGTGCAGGGGACTAAGGAATTTGCTGTAAAGGGGTGACGATTGGAGAATTGGGGTGTTGACTTTCCCAAAAGTCATCATTCATCACTGGCGTAGTGCACCCAATATCCACATCTTCATCGTCAATTTCTTCAACGCCAGCCTCTTCAGCTGTGAACTGAGACATAGGCGAGGAAACGATTGGTGTTGAAGGGATTTTATCCACTTCAATTTCTTCATCAATCTGCTCTGATGAAGCAGCAGTATGATTTTCTTCATCAGATCCGCTAGGGATCACATATTCTTCACCAAAAGGAACAAGGTCCTTTGATGGTATGGTAGAGATCGGAACAACATCAATGGGATTTTCGAATGAGCTGGTCATAGGCTTCATTTTCTTCGGAGCTGAAGAATCTGAAGCAGCTAATGCTTTCCTTTTCTTCACAGCAGCTCGCTCTGCAGCCTTGGTCTTCTTCACATCTGATGCAGATGGAAGGATATGAGTTGGTGTAGGCGCAGGAGGAGTTGAGGAATCTGGTTGATTTTCTTCAGGCGCAACTAATGTAGTTGCCCTGACTTCTTCATTTTCTTCAGGCGCACCACTAGTGGATGCCCTGGCAATTTCTTCAGCGGCTGGAATGCAGTCATCAGCCCTGGAACTAGCATTTTCTTCAGCAGCCTGAAAGTCATCAGCGCTGCTGGCATGTTCTTCAGTTTGCTGAGCAGAAGCTTCAGCCTGAGGAATTTCCTGTTGTGATGGAGCTGCAACATTGGAGGTGAATTGCTCATTCAGTTTAACAAATCTGACTTTGGCACCTTGACAATCAGCATAGTAGGCATCGAAGTTTTTGCTGAGGGCTTTGATTTCAGACTGGATTTTTATAAGCTCATCAGTTGTCATAGAGACAATATTTGTCTTCAGAAACTTTTCCTTTCTATACTGAGCTTTCTTGATCTGCCTGGCCTTCTCAAATTTCCATTTTTCTTCAGAGATGAAATGGGTCAGCATGTGACTTTGTCCAGGAGTCAAATGGAAATCAGGCATAGGAGTGTCTGGATCCTTGTGCCAAAGATCAATATAATCGAGGATCAACTTAGGATCCAATAGCAGTGGCACAGTTGTGCCTTTGGCTCTAGCGGCCCTTTCTTGTCTATCTCTGATGATTTCTGCAAGTTCATCATCATCAGCTTCGTCGTCAGATGGCACTTGGAAGGCAACCTGTTTCTTCTTAAGACTTGGCCGAGGACCTCGTCCAGTCGTTGCCTTTGTCTTCAGCAGAGTGGGGCCTGATGAAGAATTTGGTGCAGCTGAGGAACTCGCTGAGACACCAGAGGCAATAGAGATGCCTGCAGTCCTTTGACACGTGGCTAGATGCACAGGTGCTGAGGACTTTGCCAGAGCAGCTGAGGACTTTGGAGGAGGAGCTGAGGACTTTGGAGGAGCAGGAGCAGCATGAGGAATTGGCCGTGAGGGCTTTGAAGATTCTGGCCGTGAGGGCATTGCTGAGGAAGCACTTGGCTTGTGCGCGGGCTTGTTTGCCATGGATTTCCTAGGCTTGACAGAGGCCTCAGTGGCAGCAGCAGCAGCAGAGTCTTCATTGAATTTCCTCACAGCTTCTTTGGCTTGTCTAGCCAACTTGGCTTGGCGCTTGGCCCATTCTTCAGGAAAATCCTCACCACGCTAGATGCTGGTGGGGTCAGCTTCTTCGCCAGGTGCCAACGGAGCTCTTGGGCATGGAGGATTAAGTGTGAATTTCTTCATATACTTTGGAGTAACATACCTGTACTCCCTCCATTCTCTTGCCCATCTTCTTTCAATCCTCTGTATGCGCACCTTGCGCTTATTTTTGTTCTCCTTTCCGAACTTGGCCTCATCAGGTGTGCAATAGTCAGCATAGATGTCCTCAGGGATTTCAAAAGCAGTCATGACCTCAGGCTTCTTTCCTCCTTTCTGCGGCTTCTTACCGTCTGCCATATTCTTCAGTTGAGGTAATTGAACAATCGAATTCTCTGAAGAAGTATGCAACTTTTCTTCGAGGAACACTGCAAATGAGTTAAGTTGATGAGAACCTAGTGATTCAGCAGCGGACATGAGTACCTGTGAACAGAGTATAGTTGCGAGGAATTTGGAGAGGTCATATGCGTTCTCAGAAGGTTTTTAAAAAAGAACAAGTTTGAGAAATTTGACCAGATGAGCCTTGAAGAATTTCACTAAGCGTTCTTTGTCTTAGGTTCCAGAGTTGTATAGATCAAATATCCACACAATTGAGGAATCTTGAAGAAAAATGATGCTTAGAGAGACGAATCAAGTACAGAAGACATGTGAGGTGTTTTGTGTGTGAGGATTTGAAGAATAAAACACTTTTGAAGTTTTTGTAGAGAAAATTTGAATCAAAGAGGGCAGTAAAAGTAACTTTTAATTACCCTGAACGAAGAACACGACGAACTGTGAGATGGAGAGGTGAAGTTCGTCAGTGCAGATCTTCCACGCCCTAACTCGGCGAAGGAAGATGGCTACGGCGGGGGCGGAGTGAAGATTTCCGCGGCCAGCGCGAGTACGATGGCGACGAGGTCGAGGCAGTGAAGCTCTTCCTCACCGGCGACGATGGAGTAGCGGCGGCGCTATGGTTTGAGAAGCTTGAGCGGAGTAAAGGAAGTGAGGAAGGGGTGAGGGGTATTTATAGTCGCAGTGAAAAACTGTTAGCCCGAAGATTTAGGACGAACGTGCCCCTGACCCTTCTCATTCACATGACATGCGTCACCCACGTACTGAAAAGTGGAGATCGTGTTAGATCATGGGTGAATAGATAAGTCTATCGTGGGAAGCGGAACAGTTTGAGCGGCAAAGCCGAAAATTTTGGATAAGATAAGTTAAAAGTTCCGTTCGCAAATTCTTCAGCTGACAAGGACACATTGAAGATTTTGAACGAGTTTCAAATAGAACGCACATGAAGAATTTGTGAATAGATTGGGTTGAGTATATCATAGAGGGGGAAGGGTCAGATCACATTCACTTAGCAGAAAATGCAACTTGAATAAATAGCCATAAGTGAATGCTGTAGAGGACATAAACCCATATATATAAATAGCCAATGAAGAAAAAAGACGGAAACAGTGAAGATTTTTCAAAATTGAAGAATTTGAACAACTGAGGAATTTGAAAAAAAACTGAGGAAAAGCTCAAATTGAAGATTTTAAACTTTGGTGGTGGCGTGACCCACCGTATAAGAATGATGATTTCAGACACCGCGTACAATTGTCGTAGGGTTCTGAGAATCAAATTCTTCATTAAATTCTTCACACTTAGAGTGTTATTCTTCATTGATTGAACAAAAACGTTTCTTCATGTGTTGCACATCTAAATCATCAATTTTGCATAAGTGTTAGGATGAGTGTCCTTTTCAAAGAACATTCGAAGTCTCTAAGATATTTAGCTCACACCGCAACTTGCTAAATCTCTTCTCATCCAAGGGCTTTGTGAAGATATCGGCTAGCTGTTCTTCAGTCTTCACATGCTCAATAGAAATGTCGCCCTTCAACACATGATCGCGAAGAAAATGATGACGAATCTGAATGTGCTTTGTCTTCGAGTGTTGAACTGGGTTGTGAGCAATCTTGATTGCACTCTCATTGTCACAGTGGAGAGGCACATTCTTCATGTTCATGCCATAATCCTTGAGAGTTTGCTTCATCCACAGCAATTGAGCACAGCAAGAACCAGCAGCAATGTACTCAGCTTCCGCAGTAGACAGTGATACGCAGTTCTATTTCTTCGAGGACCAACAGACCAAAGATCGTATGAGGAAATGACAAGTACCAGATGTTGACTTGCGGTCCACACGATCACCAGCATAGTCAGAGTCTGAATATCCAATGAGATCAAAAGCAGAGCCCTTGGGGTACCATAATCCTAGTGTTGGTGTGTGAGCTAGATATCGAAGAATATGCTTCACAGCCTTATGGTGTGATTCCTTTGGTGTAGCTTGAAATCGGGCACACATGCAAACACTAAGCATTATATCTGGCCTAGATGCACATAAGTACAATAAAGAACCGATCATGGAGCGGTATACCTTGTGATCGAAGTCAATAACATTTTCATCAGTGCATAGATGGCCATTTGTGGGCATAGGAAATTTGACGCCTTTGCAATCTTGCATGCCGAATTTCCTCAGAACATCCTTGAGGTATTTCTCCTGAGATATGAATATGCCATTGCATTGTTGACGAATTTGAAGACCTAAGAAGAATTTCAACTCTCCCATCATAGACATTTGATATTCTTCACTCATCATATAGGCAAATTCATCACTATAACGTTGGTCAGTACAGCCAAAGATAATATCATCAACGTATATTTGGCACACAAATAGTTCACCGTCATAAGATTTAGTAAAGAGAGTAGGATCGAGTGAACCGGGTGTGAAACCATTCTTCATGAGGAATTCCTTCAAAGTGTCATACCACGCCCGAGGGGCCTGCTTGAGGCCATAGAGGGCCTTGTTGAGTCTGAAGACTTTGTCAGGATTCTTTGGATCTTCAAAACCTGGGGGTTGAGCAACATATACTTCTTCCTCAAGATTACCATTGAGGAATGCACTTTTCACATCCATTTGATATAAAGTGATATCATGATTGTTAGCATAAGCAAGTAATATGTGAATAGCCTCAAGTCTAGCAACAGGTGCAAAAGTTTCATTGAAATCAATTCCTTCAACCTGTGTGTAGCCTTGAGCTACGAGTCGTGCTTTATTCCTCACCACAAGGCCATTTTCATCTTGCTTGTTGCGGTAGATCCACTTTGTGCCAATGATATTATGCTTGCAAGGATCTGGACGTTTGACCAGTTCCCGGACGTTGTTGAGCTTGAACTGATGTAATTCTTCTTGCATGGCCTGAATCCACTCAGGCTCCAGAAATGCTTCATCTACCTTAGTGGGCTCTGTGATAGAGACAAAATCATAGTGCCCACAAAAGTTAGATAAATGTGAAGCTTTTGAGCGTGTGAGAGGACCTGGTGCTTCAATGTCATCGATGATCTTTTCAACTTGCACTTCTTTTGCAACGCGAGGATGAGCTGGTTGTCGTCGAGGAATTTGATCAGCATTTTCTTCAGAATTTTCTTCAGATGCATCAGCTCGACGTTCTTCATGTTCTGGAATGAATTCTTCAGCAGATTCTTTAGTAGGAATGACATCCTCACTCGCCTTGAACTTGATAGAATACTCAGGTGTTGGTTCATTTATCACAGAAGGTAGGTGCTCTCTTTGCGAGCCATTAGTTTCATTGAACCACACATCTATAGTTTCAACAATCTTGTGAAGAACATTGTTGAAGACTCTGTAGGTGTGCGAGTCCTTTCCGTAACCAAGCATAAAACCTTCATGTGCTTTCGGTGCAAATTTAGCATTGTGATGAGGATCTCTAATCCAACATTTAGCACCGAATATTTTGAAATAACTCACATTCGGTTTCTTGTCAGTGAGGAGTTCATAGGCAGTCTTCTTGAAGAATTTGTGAAGATATACCCTGTTGATGATGTGGCACGCAGTGTAAATTGCCTCAATCCAGAAGTGACGAGGCGTATTGTACTCATCAAGCATAGTGTGAGCCATCTCAACAAGAGTTCTGTTCTTGTGCTCCACGACGCCATTTTGCTGAGGACTATAAGGAGCAGATAACTCATGAGTAATACCAAGTTCATCAAGATAGTCATCAAGACCGGAATTCTTGAACTCAGTTCCATTGTCACTCCTGATGTGCTTGATCTTCACACCATAGTTGGTTGAACCCCTCGAGGAAAATCGTTTGAAGACTTCCTGTACTTCATGTTTGTAAGTAACAATGTGTAGCCATGTGTAACTAGAGTAATAATCAACAATAACAAGGCCATATAGAGATGCATCATTAGTGACTGCTGAGTAATGATTAGGACCAAAGAGGTCCATGTGAAGCAATTCGAATGGTCGAGTAGTGGTCATGATAGTCTTCGCTGGATGCTTGGCCTTGGTCATTTTTCCAGCTTCACAGGCTCCACACAAGTGATCCTTGAGGAATTTGACATTCTCAATGCCAATGACATGCTTCTTCTTCGCAAGCGTGTGCAAATTCCTTATGCCTGCGTGACCAAGTCGTCGATGCCATAGCCAGCCTTCTGAAGCTTTTGCAACTAGGCACACGGCTAGTTACGATCCTGTAGAGAAATCAACAATATACAAGTCTCCTCTCCTAAAGCCTTCGAAGAATTTGGAATTGTCAGCTTCCGTAACGACAACACAACGATACTTGCCAAAGACAACAACCATATCAAGATCACAAAGCATTGATACAGACATAAGGTTGTATCCTAAGGACTCAACAAGCATGACTTTGTCCATGTGTCGATCCTTTGTGATCGCAACCTTACCTAGACCCAATACCTGACTTTTGCCTTTGTCAGCGAAGATAATATGCTTCAGATGCTATGGTGATCAGGGAGCATCCATCAATATTCTTGTCACCGGTCATGTGATTTGTACATCCACTATTGAGGACCCACTCAGTGGCTTTGGGTTGATCATCCTACAGATAAATTAGTGCAGCTTACGAACTCATATACTTCATCAGTGAAGAATATGATATCAAATTCATCGATGAATTTCATCAAGCGATAATACGATATAGCGATGAAGAGGACGTGTGAAATGAAAGTTCATTTCTTCATGATTAGCTTTGTGTCCTTTCGAGGCATTTTTGTCGGGCCCCAAAGAAATTCTTCAGATGTTAAAGCACGTCTGGAGACCTAACCCTGCAGAAGATATTAGTTCTTTTTCTTCACCACCCACATCTGAAGGGGTGGCAAAGAGTTCATCACTCTGCGAGCTTCATATGAGAATGGCGGCAAAGAAGCCAGACCATTTCGTTTTACATAAGAGGGGTTAGGGTAAGCATATGAATAAGCAGAGAAATTCTTCGAGGACTTATGAACATAATGGTTTGAGGAATAATGCACATATTCATAGCCCTTAGCTCTACCCTGCGAAACAGAGTTGTTAGCATGATGATAATCATGTGAGGACTTTGATCCTTTTGAGGAATTTGATCCACGTGAGGAATTTGGTCCATATGAAGAATTTGGTCCATATGAAGAGTTTGATCTGGGGTTCCTATTCTTCACAGGTGGTGTCATGAGGACATTCACCTGAAGACTTTCAAGGCACCTTTTGGGAACCCAGATTTTCTTCATAGGCGAACCATTCCTGCAGTTAGTGCCAACATATCTAGCAAATACTTCACCATTCTGATTTTTGAACAGTTTATAGTTGGAGTCAAATGACTCATCAGAAGAATGAGGAGATTCACATGTAAAGCCAGATAAGTTAGATGGATCAACTGGTGGTCCCTTTGCAACAACTCATGAGGTTTTGGGGTACTGCTCAGGCTTCCAATATGTACCATCAGCATTGATTTTCCTCTCAAAGGCAATACCCTCTTTCCTAGGGTTCCTATTGACGATCTGCTTTTTAAGCACATCACAAAGAGTCGATGCCCTTTGAGGATTTTGTACATGCACATCATGTACAATTCCTTCAACCCTGCATTGTCAGTGATACTAGCAATGTCCTCAGATGAGGAATTAGTGATAGCAGAGGCAGATGAAGAATTTGTAACAATTGAAGCATTTGAACATTCAGGTGACGAATTAGCAGATTCACGTTCAATGCACTTTAAGCACGGAGGAACAAATTCTTCCTGAGCCGCAATGATTTGTTGAGCAAGCAATGAATCGCGCTCCTTCTGAAGATCTTCATAACTTACTCTTAGCTTCTCAAGATATTGCTTCTTTTGAAGGAATTCATAAGAAAGCTTCTCATGATCAGATAAGAGAGTGTTATGATGACCTTGAAGGCTGTCAAACCTAGACTGAAGTCTCTGAAGATTTTCAGTCAAGGCTTTAGTGCGATCCATTTCTTCACCCAACATATCATCACTTTTGTCTAGCATGTTTTGAACCTTTTCCAAGGCCATTTGTTGTTTAGTGGCAATGCAAACAAGCTTGGTATAGCTAGGTCCAAAATCATCATCAGATTCATCATCACTAGACTCGGATGAGGAACATTCGGTTACCTTGGCACCGTTTGCCATGAGGCATGGTGCAGAAGATGATGGTTCTGGTTCGAAAGTCGTCGTTTTGAGAGATTCCTTGAAGTCCTCAAACCAAGGATCATGACGGGTTCGATGACCTTCATAGACGTCAGAGATTCGGTCCCAGATAAGCTTCGCATTGCAAAGATGCATAATGCGCCTGAATTCATCTCAGGATAGGCAGGAACAGATGATATCCTTCGCCATGATGTCAAGTCGAGTGTACTTGCGAATGTCATCAGCGTCCGCCTACTTGCGAATGATATCCTAGTATTTTTTGCTTGTTTGGGTTTATTTTTTCCCAAGAAATTATTACTCTGGTTTGTCCATCATCTGTACACAGGTCTATCAAATGAAGGCCGCATTAACGACGGTCGCGTGGTGGTTTGGTCAGTTTCCATACATAGTCCGGCGAACGCCGCATCCGGAACTCGGACCGACCTGTGAATTCAGGCTTTGCCACACCTTTACCGCATCACGCTGATGCCTTGCATCAACATTTACTTCGGCGCCAGGCCATATTTCTTTTACTACTCACTTTGCATAAATTATTTATTATGCAACATTTTTTAATTTATCATTATTATTATTATCTCCGGTTTGGACTATTTTTTGTGCACAGGTAAATGATTCGGGTCAGGCAGTGTTGTCACCTCGGCGTACTGACATACCATGTCACATCGGCTGGACGGAGGGCTTTGTCAACACCTCATTAACCCACGCCGAGGACTTCGGCGGCCTGCATTGGTCGCGCTATGTCACCACTTCGGAGTGGCGAGCTCTTCGCTTCGCCACCTCGGGACCGGCTTGGGGGATGGAATCTTGTCCCGCATCAAGCTCGGACCGCGTCATCAATGCCGAACACATTAACCAGCTAAGTCGCTTTCATGCTCAAAGCTTTACAATTTTTAACTTGTGTTCGGTTCGGCCAAGCACTATACTTTTTTGGAAAAAAGTTGCTTGTAAAAATTCTCCTTGTCAAAACTTTGTTTGTGACACACAAATTCAAATACCCTGTTTACTTGGGGGCTTCCTTCATGAAGCCTTTCCTCTTGCATATGATTATACTTGTATGGCTTCGTTCCTTGTTCGTGTATTACGCCACAGTATGCACCATATTGACTTAAGCGATTTGCAAGCTGGGTTGCCTCGCTCCTGTGTTTACCCCTACGTTCTCGATTGTTTGGCTAGGGAGTAAAGGGAGCACCTCTGTGATTGTCACGATCGGGTCATCCGAGCCGGACCTCAGACTGGGTGAAGCCGAAATCTAGCGCTCTTATTGTTTTCCATTATGGTCGGCACACAACGGAACTCATGAGTACAAAAAATCTATTGCACAAGTCTCATAGTAACAATGAGCATCGAAGAAAGGTATCGGCGGGGTACTATTTTCTTCGAAGATGCTTCTTACACTTCGTCAATAATATAGCATAAGTTCCCTGAGCACGCTTTGTCTGTTACAGCCTTATGGCCTGATTGCCTGGTTATCGGAAACACTGTCGATATTCTCGACGGGTGGAGTACATAACACTTTTCGGCCCTTGACCAAAGAGGCAGAAGCCGACGGTCGGTTAAGACGCGGTTAAAGTTCGGGTGAACACAAATATGACATAAGTACTTCGGTACATACAATCATTACACATAAAATTCTTTTACCCAAGCCACTTGGGGGCTCTTAAATTTGCATGAGCCATTTTACAATAAAATTTTCTTCTCAGTCGCTGCAAAGTCTTTTTCCATCACTCCTTTTTCGACGCGAGTGTGTGGTCAATAGCCGGGTAGCCTGATTTCTCTCTCAAGCCGCTCGAGTTTTAGTTCGCTAAACCGGCCTAACGAGAAACACCCCGCCTTCGGGATAGGGAGGTATAAGCCGAAGGCTGACCCGCTTGAAGTCTTGAGATAGGATGCGTCATGTTAAAGCACCCAAGCCTTAATCGTTTTCTCTAAGACCATTTTTTTGGATTGACACCGAACACTTGATCTAGTTCGAACGTCAAGTTTTTCCTAAGGTTTTTTGGTTTTCCAAGCCTACGGCACTTCTAAACAATTTGTGTGTTTCCAGCATAAGTCTCGCAGTGCAATGTCGAACACCTTTAGAGATTCGGCAAAAACATTCTTGAAAGTGCGTTATATCGACTAGAGGGGGGTGAATAGGCGATTTTTATGAATTCTTCACTGAGGAATTTGCCGGTGAGGAAATTCCTTAGCGAAGAACTACTTGCAGCGAAATAAGTACTCAGAAGTAAGCATAACAGAATACAGGCATGGTCATCATGATGAAATGAAGACATGTACAGAGTACAGAAAGCGTAATCACGGGATAACACAAGATGAAGACAAACAGACTGAAGAAATTAAACTGAGGAAATTGAGAAAGTCTTCAGTCATAGTCTTCAAACACAGATATGATGAAGCACTTAACACAATAATGAGGAAATGAAAGAGTTGAGGAAATAGATCCAGTAAGGTTGGTGAAGACAATGATTTGGTAGACCAGTTCCAAGCTGCTGTCTCGGTTATACGTCTGTTGGAGCGGCCGAGTATTTAAACTCGAGGACACACAGTCCCGGACACCCAGTCCTGAGCACGCAGCTCAGGACACCAAGTCCTCATCATATTCTCCTTGAACTAAGGTCACACAGACCTCGTCCAATCACTCGTGGTAAGTCTTCAGGCGACTTCCAAACCTTCACAAACTCGGTCACTCGGCGATCCACAATTTCCTCTTGGATGCTCTAGACCATGACGCCTAACCGTCTGGAAGAAGCACAGTCTTCAAAGGTAACAAGCGTCGGATCCACGAGGATCAATCTCTTCATGATGCTCAATCACTTTGGGTTTGTAGGTGTTTGGGTTTGGGTTTTCCTCACTTGATGATTTTCACTCAAAGTCCTCGGAGGATGGGATGCTCTCAAATGACAAGTGTCGGTTTCTCTCGGAGCAGCCAACCAGCTAGTGGTTGTAGGGGGCGCTATTTATAGCCTAGGAGCAGCCCAACATGATAAGACATAAATGCCCTTCAATGATATGACCGTTAGGTAGATAAGATATTTTGGGACAGGTGGCGCAAAGACAAGAACGGTCAGAAATTTGAGGTTCAAATTCCTCGTATATCATGTTCCTCATCGTGTAGGCAATCCGCCTTTGGCGAATTCCTAACTCCTCAGTCAGAACAAATTCCTCAGCAACCAGAAGAACTTCATCTCTGTCATTGAAGAAATTGACTGAACTGTATGAGATTTCCAATGGCTTCACTCGAAGGGATTGGTAGGTGTTGGATTTTGAGTTGAGCATCACATTGAAATTTTTCCTTAGTATTTCCTCGACCCCCTTTAACAGTACGGTGTTTCCTATGACTCAAGAAAGAGAAAACGAAACTACGAAAACAAAAGTCTTCACGCTTCATGTTCCTCAAATGAATACCAAGTCTTCAAGGTCACACCAATTTCTTCACTTTCAAAGTCTTCAGAAAGTCTTCATAATACCGAAGTCTTCAGTCGAAGAACTTCATTTTTAGGGGTTGACTTTCACTGTAAATATCAAACTCCTCATAGAATTATAGACCTGTGTACACTCATAAACGCATTAGACCCTTAACCTATAAGTCTTCTACACACCAAAATCACTAAGGGGCACTAGATGCACTTACAATTCTCGGATATTGCTATATATGCACCGGTTTCAAATTGTGTCTTCGGTCAATAGTTGGGTTGCCCGGCTCCTGCGCTTGCCGCCTATGTTCCGCTTTGTTCGGCTAGGTGTGCAAAAGGAGAACCACTGCGATTGTGCTTCCAGCTCGCATGGTTAAGCGCCTCAATGGAGAAAGCCGAAAACTGACTGTCACAATAAGCGTAACCTGGTCAACGATCCGATGACTGTGTTAAATGACGGGACAGTCATAATATTGCCCGAAGTGTTTACGGCATGACCTCGACTGTCGCTGAACACTAAACTCTGGTTTACTAGTAACTGGCCTTCCAACTTTAAGCTCCTATGACTAAGTGAAAGTTATAAAGCCCGCATATCTGATTGCCTCGTTTCTGCTAACACAACCACCTCCGGGCACCGAGACGTCGGCTAAGGGTTGTTTTTTTAGTGCGGAAACACCCTGCGTAGTATCTACCAAGGGGTAGAAGCCGACGATGGGCCACTTTCAACTGATAAACGGTCGCAATGGAGTCAAAATAATGATGTAAAGTACTTGGATACATAGAATCATTACACATAATCCGCGATTTTACTCTGGATATCGATCCTTAATTCGGCCACCCGTTCCCACATTAAGGCTCGGGGGCTACTGGGCTTTGTGCTCATTATTTATAAATATTAAAGGGGCACATCGATCCCCTGATCTGGTGTTGCCACCCGACCAGTGTCTCAGGGGCTACTGCATTGCCTATTTCAATGCAGAAAATTCCAACTGCCAAGTGTTCGGCTTGACCGAACTATGGGCAAACGTGTCTTCGGATAATAATAGGTACCATTTGGACCTATCCGGCGTCAGGCTAAATATATTACGACAACTTTTCAAGACCCTCTCTCAAGGGCCCGTTCGCCGATCACTATTATCTCTAATATATTACACTGTGTTTCTATTCCTACGTGTGCTACCGAGCTAGGAGTTGATCCTCAGGCCGATTTCGTGCATCGACATGAGTCTCAGGGGCTACTAGGATGAGCTGTTTCATGTTTTCCTTCAGGTGCATCTCGGGTTTTAGACCGACACGCACCTTAAGGGCTACTAGTTATACATGTTGACAGCGAATAAATTTACGCACATCGGAAATAAATCCGTAAACAATCAGCCCAAGCTCGAGGTGGTGCATCACCTCGGAGGTAATCCGGCATAAAGCTCGGATTTGAATGGCTGGCTCCATAGAGGGCATTTCCAGCATTAAGCTCGGCTAAACTCCTTCAACTTTTTTGAACCAAGGTGATCTATGACACCTCGGATATAGTCCGGCCTTGGAGCTCGGATACAGTACGGCGTTGGAGCTTGGACACAGTCCGGCGTTGGTGCTTGGCTGCAAAGGATACCTCGAATGCAGTCTGGCGTTGGGGCTCGGATGCAAGAGGACACCGCCGCACGGGAACAACTTCAAACCCGAGGTGTGTGGCATAAAAATAACAAGGCATTGATAAAGGCCGGAAACTTAAAGGGCTCCTCGGATACCGACGTATAAACTTCGTCGAAATGCATTTCGGCGATCCTCAAGTGCGAAGATGAGAAGATTTGTTGAACCAGTTTTCAAGACCGACAACCGAAGATGAAGAACAGTTCGGAAGAATCGAGGAGTGTCCCCAACTTGAAGACCAGTTCAGGGGGCTACTGACGGTGTCCTGGACTAGGGGGTACTCATCACGTC
This sequence comes from Aegilops longissima, assembly GCA_021605205.1. Taxonomy (NCBI): domain Eukaryota; kingdom Viridiplantae; phylum Streptophyta; class Magnoliopsida; order Poales; family Poaceae; genus Aegilops; species Aegilops longissima. The sequence continues at coordinate 588,976,116 of CM038678.1, read as the reverse complement.
GTCTCCCGATCAGTTGGATTGGACCGAGAACCCCCATGGCCGTATACTCATGGGCCAGTTCGGACAGCTGTTGCATACAAGGAAGATTCCACAAGACTTGGTGATCAAGACAAGGACTCCTCCCCACTGGCGTATTCGGCTAGGACTCTTGTTATCCTACGCCTCTGGTGCATTATATAAGCCGAGGCCAGGCTAGTCGATAGATCATACAACAGCAATCATACCATAGGCTAGCTTCTAGGGTTTAGCCTCTACAATCTCGGGGTAGATCAACTCTTGTAATACTCATATCATCAAGATCAATCAAGCAGGAAGTAGGGTATTACCTCCATTGAGAGGGCCCGAACCTGGGTAAACATCGTGTCCCCAGCCTCCTGTTACCACCGAGCCTAGACGCATAGTTCGGGACCCCCTACCCGAGATCCGCTGGTTTTGACACCGACATCTATATAAACCGGAGGGTTTAGTCCGTAGGACAACAATCACAATCATAATCATAGGCTAGCTTCTAGGGTTTAGCCTCTACGATCTCGTGGTAGATCAACTCTTGTAATACTCATATCATCCAGATCAATCAAGCAGGAAGTAGGGTATTACCTCCATCGAGAGGGCCCGAACTTGGGTAAACATTGTGTCCCCCGCCTCCTGTTACCACCCGCCTTAGACGCACAGTTCGGGACCCCCTACCCGAGATCCGCCGGTTTTGACACCGACATTGGTGCTTTCATTGAGAGTTCCACTGTGCCGTCACTGACGGAGTAATTGACCACGGGTACCCCGAAGACGGCAAGACAATATTTCAAGGCATCAGGGCTAGCAAAGCCCCTCAATCCGACTGCCCGGCCGCTCCTGCCGGCTCCCCGTCCGACCGCTTCCGCCCGTGGCGGCTGCCCACCGGCTTAGGTGACAGATCAAGCCAACCAGTCGGTCATCGATCGCAGCCCGACCCGACACCGACAAGACTCCGACGAGACGACCATACCACGGACGAGACTACTATACCGCAACGCCATCATGTACATTGTCACTTGTCCCTGGGCACTATTCATGAAGTGACCCAGGAGACAAGCATGACATGCACCATGCCTTACCCATGCCCACTTGTCCATGCCACTACATAGCTTAGGAAGTAAGCTAGCCATGCCTATATAAAGGCACATATCCATCCATCCAGAGGATCGACTCCCATGGACACTCACGCATACACACAAGCAAGCTAGCTAGCAAGAGAGCTAGCTAGCCAGCCACACACTCACGCATGCATGCTCAGGCACATGCGGCCATACACACATATACGAGGCCAGATGCCTATGGGCCGACCTCGAATACAGCCTCGAGAGCACTCTGTACTAGATATATCAGATACACTCAGACATGCAGCAGTAGGAGTATTATCTCTCCGGAGAGCTCCGAAGCTGGGTAAACCACCGCGTGCTACTCGCATACCCGCTCCCAGTCCTATCAGCAGCAGTCTTACCCTTCACACTAAGCCCTTGTGGCATCTGTCGACTCACAAGCCCCCCGTGAGAATACCACGACAGTCACGATAAGGCTTGATGGCTCGTCTTGTTGTCAAAGACAATATCACCGCTGGGGGAGCCCTGGCTGTAGGCCAAACTCTCCGACTAGGCGGCTTCGTCATGACCTCCCGTTCGGCCGTCGCGCTGACGATGACTTCTCGGGTCATCAAAAACAGCCTCCACGTCGGCTCGGGATTCACCTAGCAGATGGATCCAATGGAGCTATCTTCCTTGAATGAGCTCTTGGATCGCATCGCCGCCCTGGGAGTCGCTACGGACTATGATCGGATCGGGCTTAAACCGACCAAAGGGAGATTAACTCTCCGTCGGTCACCCATCAGATAGCGGTGGTGGAGGAGCAATGCAGCGATTCTTCCTCTATTTTGAGGGCAAACTATGTCTGGATTCCTGAGCTCTCCGAGCCGGATACCTGTCTACGGGAGGACATGGCCCAAGCTTCGAACCTAGAATCGGACAGCGGGCCAGAAAATTTGGGCAACATCCCGGAGCCCAAACTGCCAAGCTCGGAAACTCCTCTGCCCCTAGGTCTCAGATCAGGTCAGGGTTTGGACCTAAATCTACCCACCCACCCAGACATAAGTGATCCTTCCCACATTAGACAAGAGCCCCAAGAGGCAAGACATCACTATTGGGCCAGATTCCTCCTTGTAATGAGCAAGGTCAAGGACTGTCATGAGGAAGACGCAATTTCATTCTTTGCAAAATTGCGGACAAGGAATCCTCAACGCCATAAGTCGCCGTGACATATCACACTTCACTGACTTGGCGGCCATAGTATAGAAGTACTGTGCGATGGAAAGCGCTTGGAAAACCCAAACACAATTCTGGGATCCTCCAACTCTCGTTAAACCCCCCCGTCCGAACTAAAAGGGTGTACTCTCGTAAGTCACCCGATCCAATTACAAAGAAACCAAAGCCCACTATAGGGCGTGGAACCGTATTGGAGGGATGGCTCAATGGGCCATGCAAAATTCACAGTACACCGGATACCATGCCAACACATAGCCTTAGAGCAAGTTGGATACTCCGGCAGGTGGCCAAGAGCGGCGAGGATCTCCTCATCAACAATACCACACAGCACCATCCCGCGGAAAATAACAATACAGTATTGACAGTCTTCAAGACTTTCGCCTCAAATAATAGGCGCAAGCGAGCACTCTGCAGCCTCGCCGAAGTCTGCCACGTTGCAGCAATAAATCCATGGAACGATACGGCCATAACCTTCAATGCCAGTGACGAACCTCAATTCCGAATAGTCCGAGCACCAGCCGCTTTGGTCCTTAGTACAATTGTGGACGGCTTCCGGCTTACTAAAGTGCTCATGGACGGGGGCAGCGGATTAAACCTCATCTACGAGGAGACTCTTAGCAAAATGGAAATAGACAAGAGCCGCATTGAGCAAAGCAGCACGACCTTCAGAGGAATCATCCCTAGTCGGGAGGCACGATGTGTGGGAAAAATCACACTAGATGTGGTATTCGGCACGCCAGAGAATTATAGGTCCGAAGAAATCACATTCCAAGTGGCCTTGTTCAGTAGCGAATACTACACCCTTTTAGGGCGGGAGGCATTCACGATCTTCCAAGCTATACCCCCATTACGGGTACATGAAGCTCAAGATGCCCAGGCGCAATGGAATCATCACTCTAGCTAGTGATCCGGACATAGCACTCCGCGCCGAAAATAAAACCCCCGCACTGGCCCTCGAGGCGTTATCCAAAGCCCTCGTGGCCGAAGAACTAATTGTGCTGCGCTCCACAGTGGATAGGGACGACGTGATACTCGGCAAAAGACCCAAGTCCGCCTCTTTTAAACCAGTGGACGAAATAGTCAAATTCCAGGTCCACCCAACGGACCCTACAAAAACAGCATCCATCGGGGCACAGCTGAACCCCACAACAGACGCCGCACTACGGGAGTTCTTGTGCGAGAATTGGGACATCTTCGCCTGGCATCCTTCAGGCATGCCAGGAATCCCACGCAGGCTGGCCGAGCATAGCCCAAACATTCTAAAGGGATACAAGCCAGTCAAGCAGACTCTTCGACGTTTCTCGGAGCCTAAGCGACAAGACATGGGAGAGGAGCTAGCCAAGTCACTCGAGGCCGGATTCATTAGAGAAATAAAACATCCGGACTGGCTAGCAAACCTGGTAATGGTACCAAAGAAGGACAAATCCTGGCGCCTATGTGTCGATTTCAAGGACCTTAACAAGGCTTGCCCCAAGAATCCCTTCCCCCTCCCCCGCATCGATCAAATTATCGACGCTACCGCAGGACACGACTCATTGTGTTTCCTCGACGCATACTCCGGATACCATCAAATCAAGATGGCGGAGTCCGATCAAGCCGCAACGACATTCATCACTCCATACGGCCCCTTCTGTTTTAACACCATGCCTTTCGGGCTCAAAAACGCCGGTGCAACCTATCAACGCATGATTCAGACATGCCTGGAAACATAAAACGGCAAAACAATGGAGGCATACATAGACGATGTGGTCATCAAAACCAGACACGTCGAATCTTTAATAGACGACTTGAGGCTTACGTTCGACTATCTCTGAACATATGACATCAAGCTCAATCCGGAAAAATGCGTTTTCGGCGTGCCTGCCGGAAAGCTCTTGGGCTTCATCATTTCCAATAGAGGAATTGAAGCAAATCCGGCTAAAATCCGAGCTCTGTCACAGTTGGCTATCCCAACAGACCTCAAGCAAATCCAGAAATTAACTGGATGTGTGGCTGCCTTAAGCCGCTTTATCTCCCGATTGGGAGAAAAGGCACTACATCTTTATCGCCTTCTTTGACATACCGAACACTTCGAGTGGACGTATGCGGCCACGGACGGATTGGAAGAAATACAAGCCCTCTTGGCCAGCAACCCAATCTTGGCCACGCCAAATATCGGCGAACCAATGATGTTATATATAGTGGCAACACACCAGGTTGTAAGCGTAGTGCTCGTCGTCGAACGAGAGACGGACGGACATAAGTTCCTGCTTAAAAGCCAGTATACTACATATCCACTGTCCTCACTCCATGCAAATCACGGTACGCACATTATCAAAAGATAGCATACGCAATCTTCATGGCATCCCAAAAACTACGACACTACTTTCAAGAGTATTCAATCACGGTGGCCTCTAAAGTACCACTCAACGACATAATAAATAACTGCGATGCCACGGGCCGGATTGCTAAATGGGCTATTGAGCTCCTCCCGTTTGACATAACATACAAACCACGGCGGGCCATTAAGTCGCATAATCTTCGCTGATTTAATGAATGAATGGATGAAGCGAACTCCCTAAAGAGTACGGCGCATACTCCAATTGGATCATGCACTTTGACGGCTCTAAGATGCTGGCTGGTCTGGGGGCAGGCGTCGTCCTGACATCCGACACCGGAGATACAGTCCAATATGTACTCCAAATATTATACACAGACTCCAACAACGCAGCAGAATATGAGGCCCTGTTGCATGGTCTCCGGATGGCAGTCTCCATGGGAATTCAACGCCTAGAGGTGCGTGGGGATTCAAACCTCGCAATATCTCAAATAAATGGAGACTTTGATGCCAAGGACCCAAAAATGGCAGCTTACCGCAATGTCGTCCTCAAAATGTCAGCTCGGTTCGAGGGGCTCGAATTCCACCATGTGGCCCGAGAAAACAATCAAGCGGCGGATATCCTCGCCCGCATCGGCGCTAAACGCGACCCTATCCCACCTAATATCTTCTTGGAAAGGTTGTTTAAGCCATCCGTGGTGTGGGAAGGGAGACCGACAACAACAGTCCGGATCCGGCCACAACACCAGATCCCGAACACTCTGACATAATCGGAGGCTCCGCCACCGAAATAACACCTTCAGCCCACGTGATTATGGCCGTCATCGTCCCGTGGACAGAACCCTTCTTGGCCTACCTAAATAGGCAAGAACTCCCCGAGGACCCAAACGAGGCACGTTGCATTGTGCGATGGTCTAAAGCCTACAAGGTCCATGAGGGAGAGCTTTATAAGAAAAGCGCTACCGGAGTACTTCAAAGGTGTATCTCCGAAGAGGAAGGACGACAACTTTTGGCTGAATTTCATGCTGGACTCGGCAACCATCATGTCGCAGCTCGGGCCCTGGTAAGCAAGGCCTTCCGTACAGGTTTCTGCTGGCCGACAGCCCGAGCAGATGCACGGGACCTCGTCAAACATTGCATCGGTTTCCAGCTTTTTGCAAACCAAAGCCATATGCCACCTACCGCTCTCCAAACAATCCCCATTACTTGGCCCTTTGCGGTCTGGGGGCTTGATATTGTCAGACCCCTTAAAGGAGGAAGCCATAAGAAAAAGTACCTATTGGTCATGGTGGATAAATTCACCAAATGGATAGAAGCCAAACCAGTTAAAACGCCCGAGTCCAGACCATTGATAGACTTCATATCCGGGGTTGTACACCGTTATGGTGTCCCCCACGGCATCATCACCGATAACGGCTCGAACTTCACAGCTGACGAGGTAAAAACTTGGTGCGGCAACATGGGCATTAAGCTCGATTATGCCTCCGTCTATCACCCCGAACCAAACGGTCAAGTCGAACGAGCGAATGGTCTTATTATGAGCGGCATTAAACCCAGACTAGTTTGATCCTTGAAGGAATCAGATACGCACTGGGTTGAGGAGCTCGACTCCGTGCTATGGGGGCTGAGGACCACGCCGAATCGCACTACCGGATACACACTGTTTTCTATGGTATACGGCGCAGAGGTGATACTGCCCTGCGACATCATTCATGACTCACCTCGAGTGCGCACGTACGAAGAGAAAGAAGCCAAGCTTGATCGGCAGGACAATTTAGATGCCCTAGAGGAGGAGCATGACATTGCAAAAGCCTGCTCCGCATTCTATCAGCAACAAGCTCGACGGTATCAAAGCAGAGAAGTACGGGCCAAAACTTATAACGTTGGCGAACTCGTTCTACGCCTACCAGAGAAGAAAAAGGACAAGCTCAAGCCCAAATGGGAAGGTCCCTTCATCATCGATAAACTTCTCACCAGTGGAGCGTACCGTCTGCGTGATGCATCGGACAATTGACTCGAGCCAAACCCATGGAACGCGGCCAGACTCCGAAGATTCTACGCCTAGTGCCGGACTCTGTGTTCATCTCCTTACCTCCGCCCTTTTTGTATATATATCCGCTATCTGTCTTTCTTTCTTTCTTTCTTCCCTTTTTCCTCATGGCCTTAAAAGCTTAAATTGTGTCTTGACTACACAATCTTGACGCGCTGTGCGTGCTCATTAAACCTGGGGGCTTCTTATACAGAAGCTTAATATAATTATATTCCGGGCTTTATGCCCCTTGCACATGTGTTACTTTTCTACATGTACCTTTTCTTCGCCATTATATACATCGATATGACTTAAGTTTTGGCCAAGCTGGGTTGCCTGGCTCTTGTGTTTATGCCCTACGTTCTCGTTAATTCGGCTAGGGCATAAGGGGAGCACCTCTGCGATTGTTTCTGCCGGGTCAGCCAGGTATGTACCTCAGACTGGGTGAAGCCGAAAGCTAGCGTTCTTAAGGGAATATTTGGTCGGTGAACAAAAGATGACTTTTACTTATTCCAATAAATGCCCCCAGATGTTTATATCCTGCATCTCTTTTCGCAGTTCGGACATGCACATTAATGCATGCGTACCCAGGGAAAGGAACACTTAACGGAACTATTCTCCCTGGAAGATGTTTCTTACTATCCATGTAATATAACATAGCTAGTTGGGTACTTGTCTGTTCAAGCACTTATGACCCCTACACCTGGTTTCCACGTGTACCCCGGTTTTTACATAACTGAGCGGGTATTCGGATACACTCCGGACTGTCGGGTCCAGAGGTCGAAGCGAAAAGGTCCGCCATGACAAATGATTTACAATCCGGCTAGGGACAATATATGTCACTTGAAGTACACAGTCACTTAGACTGGCTAAATTCTTCTTCTATACCATCCAACAGGCTGTCTAGCCTACAATCCTGTTGGGAATACTTTGCGGCTAATTTCACCTAGTCATACACCAAACTGACGGGTATCTCTTTCCCATCAGACCCCACAGGTCCGACCTCGGCCATGTGATTCGGTTCAGCCTTGGTATATCGCGTCTTCACCATGGCCCAGGCTTCCCTTGCACCTTGTCGGCAGGCCGATATCTTCCATAATCGGAAGCGCCGCCGCGCTCCCTTGAGCATCTCTACGAGCTCCCCCATGCCTCTTGGCAGAGAGGTGGATGGCCACAAGGCCTGGGCAATGCCCTGCATCACCTGCCGAACTTGTTCGTGCAGTTGTGAGAGCTCTTGCAGAAGATCGCCCGCAGATCCGGACATCTCCTCTTCGGGACGACCCGTCAGCATACCTACAGATATAACTCTGTTAGCCGGTTTCTTTCGCCGAACTCTATAAAAGTTCGTTCAAGCACTTACTAAAGATGCCGCGTCGAATCCTCTTATTCTCCTTTACGGAGTCAGCAAGCTGGGGCCGAACATCTTTCAGTTCAACGCCCAGCCGGGTGTTGGCATCTTGGAGATCGTTTTTCTCCTGCCTAACCCGCGTAAGCACGCGCTCACCAGCCTCTAGCTGTCGTTGAGCATGTTGCTCATCCCCTCGCACGATCTTCGGATTCGCTCCGGGATTATCTGCAGAATCTACTGTTAGATTTGCATGCATGCCGAATACTAACTGGTACCTGTCATTTCATTCTTTTCGATCAAGACAAGTATTACCAGATGGGGCCTTCTTGGACTCCTCCATTCCGGCAACTGCGGCCCGTAGCTGGGCTTTGCATTCCTCCAACTCTTGAGACAACTGGGTATTATTCTCCATAAGAACCTACGCATATAATGATCCTTAAATCAGTTGTGCAACTGTTTCAAGTCTCAGGGGCTACTGGTATACATAATTATCAGATTTTCTTACCCGTATATCCTTTACATACTGGTCCGTCGCTCTGGCCAGGCCATTTTGAGCAGCTCGGATGTACGCGTCTCCTGAGTTGAAGGCGTCGAACGCCTCTTCGGAGAAACTAGGGTCGCGGAGTACGGCCCGGCGATGCATGTGATTCATGGCGCTCCCCACTTCGGAATTCGTAGCGGACAGCCTATCCGCATCCTCTGTAGGAGGAATATCCGGTGTTGTCCCCACGTTAGCATCTGCCCCTAAGTCCGGCTCTAGAGTCCGGCTGGTGGAGGCGTGGCCGGCAGGCTCTCCGGGCACAGTCCGGTGAGCGTTTTTTCTGCCAGGAACCATCGACGTTATTACATTTTAAGACGACAACCATGGAGCAGGGGTTTTTCATACCTCTGTGACGGCGTCTCAGTCCTGACTGCCTTCGTTTTAAGCCTGCCCGAATTCGGTGCCCCTTGTTGATGAGTCACCGCCGGTTTAGCATGGCGCCCCGAGGGCCTTCCCTGTAAGATGCAATACGTGTGTGGTGGGTAAAGTGCAAAGAAGGGATCCTTCTCGGAAGTTGGGACTCCGGTTTTACTTACATGTGATGCAGGGAGCAGGCCAGGATAATCGGCTATGATGGCCACCAAGGCACCGTCACAGCTTAATTGATAGAACGTCCTGTCGACGAGCTCCACGAATATGTCTGGATCTTCTTCGAGTCCGGGGCCGAGGGCCCGGTCAGGGTCCTCTGGTTGTGGAGATGGGCTGTGGACCTCCCTCACAGCTTTTCACAGTTCCTTCTATGAAATAGAAAGGTAAATATTTATGATGAAGAATGCGGGAAGGTCTGGAGTACAAGGTAGCAGCTCACCCAGTTTGGGGGGGGGGTTGTACATGGAGAATCCATCCCGTGGCTTTATGCGGATGAACTCCTCTTCCTCTCCTTTGTACAAATCGGACAGTATTTTCGCTAAAGCAACGGCGGAGCCCGGACCTTTACGGCCGCAGTGGGTGGCATCGTCTTCTCCATTGAAGTGCCACATGGGTTTCCCCCGATATTGAAGTGGCTGCACCCCACGCATTATACATATTGACATAACCTCGATTATCGTCAGTCCTCACTTGGCCATCATTTTTATCCTCCCCATCAGGAAAAGGACCTCTCTGTTATCTTTCTCCTGTGGGCTCCGAGGGCGCCAGTTGTGGCATTTCTTCAAAGGGGCATTATCAAACTCAGGAAGGCCCATCCAAATAGGGTCCAGAAGAGGGACGTCCTCCATATAAAACCACTCCGAAGGCCAGTCTTCGGATGTCTTCTTCGGAGTACCAGACGGGTATCCGGTCCCGGCGATGCGCCATATTTTGACTCCGCCCACTTGATATAGTGATCCTCCACGTATGCGAAGTGCAGGCGAAATAGCCTCTTCCATAGCTCGAAATGAGCTTCGAGCCAGTAAACAGCTCGCAAAAGGCGGCGTAGCCGTGATGTAATATGGGGCGGGAGTAAAATTATGCAGTTGGAGGCCATAGAACTCTGAGGCCCATGGAGGAACTGATGGATTGGAAATCCGAGTCCCCTCAATAATTAAGGGACAAGGCATACCCGCTCCCCCTGGATGGGTTGGGAAAGCTCTCCGCTTGCTCCCCGCCATTATAAGTGGCTAGTCCGGCTCGGACGGGGACCATATACGTAGGAGGGAGAAACCCCTGGGTCTGAAACTCTACTAATTGGCTGTGGGGGACGGAACACTTCTCCCAGTTGCCTGGCTTGGTACTATGGGAGCGAGAGGAGGAGCTGCGATGGCCGGCAATGATGGGTTGGTCTTTTCCGGGCGCGCTCTGAGGAATACTCGTTGTGGGAGAATGGTGTGATCTGGATCTGAGGATCCCCGTCCCTTTAAATAGGCGACTTACTTACATGGTTAGGGTGGCAAATGTAAAAATGCCCCAACTTCTCGCATTCGCTCGACACGTGGAGATAGCCATTATTAAAGCACAAAAGCCGAGGAGTGCAACATTCATGGGAAGCCAGACACTACTCGACAGGTACTCAAAATTTGGAGAAGAACCCGCCTTGCAATGCCGAAGACAATCTGCGCGCCGGACTCATCGTCATTGAAGCCTGGTTCAGAGACTCTTGAGGAGTCCCGATTAGGGGTCCTCGGACTGCCGGACTATATACTTTGGCCGGACTATTGGACTATGAAGATACAAGATTGAAGACTTCGTCCCGTGTCCGGGTGGGACTCTCCTTTGCGTGGAAGGCAAGCTTGGCAATTTGGATATGTAGATCTCCTCCCTTGTAACCAACTCTGTGTAACCCTAGCCCCCTCCGGTGTCTATATAAACCGGAGTGTTTAGTCCGTAGGACAACAATCACAATCATAATCATAGGCTAGCTTCTAGGGTTTAGCCTCTACGATCTCGTGGTAGATCAACTCTTGTAATACTCATATCATCAAGATCAATCAAGCAGGAAGTAGGGTATTACCTCCATCGAGAGGGCCTGAACCTAGGTAAACATTGTGTCCCCCGCCTCCTGTTACCATCCGCCTTAGACGCACAGTTCGGGACCCCCTACCCGAGATCCGCCGGTTTTGACACCGACAGTGACGAGGACGTTGTTGATGGTAGGTGCACAGAGCATCAGGGGTGCGCCAGCAGCGGCTGAGCACTTGAGCTGGTCCACGGAGTCGAAGGTGATGGCATGCTTGGACCACCTGAGGGGACGCAACACCTCAAGCTTGGGGAGAGCCGCGTTCACCTCACAAGTGAACTGCTTGAAGATGCGATGAGAGGCGGGAGCCTGAGCGCCACCCAGGATGCAGGCGATCGCACAAGGCTCTCGGAAGCCCACAGCCCATCATCTTGGCGGTTGTTGTCATTTCTCCTTGGCGGCGGCCACAACAGAGGAAGGCCGGCGTTGCCCTGAGGACGGTCGTCACGAGGCTGGTCTCGCCAGGGGCCATCACGAGGCTGGTCCTGCCAGCGGTCCTCACGGGGTTGGTCACGCCAGTCCTGGCAGAGGTCGCGGTTGTCCTAGCAGCCTCCTCCGCGGTCGTAGCCATGATTGTTGCACTCGGTACGGTGGCCAAGGCGCCCATCGCAGATTGCCCTGAGCTCGTGGAAGTCGTTGGTGTTGTTGTTGTGGACGTCGTGGAAGATGCAGAACGGGCAGTTGCCCCTGGGAGGCTCATCGTGGTCATGGCGGCGCTTCATCTCGGGCTCCGTGGCCAGCATGGCAGGGCCCTTGCGCTTCACTTCCTTAGCCTTGGCCTTCTTGTCTTCAGGATCGACCTCTGGAAGTTCCAGGAGGGAGAGACGACCTTCTTCTACCCTCGCACACTAGGCTGCCATGTTAAACATCTCCAAAGTCAAACACATGTCCTCGTGTATGGCGAGCTCCTCCTTCATCTTGACATGCCGGGCGCCATCAGAGAATGCCGAGATGATGGCCTCGTCCGACACCTTTGGGATCTTGAGGCAAACATTCGTGAAGCGCTGTATGTACTTGTGCAACGTCTCGCCCGGCTGCTGCTTTATGCGCCGCAGGTCGCCTGCCGCAGGAGCGTGGTCACGGGTGCCCTGGAAGTTGGCGATGAAGCGCTCGCGTAACTCATCCCAGGATGAGATCTACCCCACCGGGAGGTTCAGGAGCCAAGAAGGCACACCATCCTTGAGGGCCATGGGGAACCAGTTCGCCATGACCTTGTCGTCGCCATTTGCCGCCTCGATGCTTAGCTCGTAGAGCTGGAGAAATTTCGCGGCGTCACGAGTGCTGTCGTAGCATGGAGGCAGATCCGGCTTGAACATGTCGGGCCAAACGATGCAGCGCAGCTCCGGGATGAAAGCACGGTAGCCTGCTGCACTCACAAGGGTCGGTCGCATGGGGGGAGCTTGATCTTGGCGCCCGTGCGCCACCGCCTCTGGTGGCACGCGGTCTTGACGCGACGATGCTGGAAGCGTGTGCACTTCTCCTTGGGGCCGCTGCACCACCTGGCAGCTTGCTTCATCGCGTCGACGCCTTACGCGGCGGGTCACGGAGGGGTACCTCACACCTGGGCTCGTGGTCCATGCCGTGCAGAGGAGGAGGGGGTGCGCCGTGAGCCACATAGCCCGCCAGGGACGCCGGGGGACGGGGCGAATGGGACGGTGCAGGGGCCTCGCCAGCGGCGTTGACGAGCTCAGCGATGTGGCCGAGCCAGTTGTCGTACAGGTCGTTGGCTGGACGGTAACGCAGAAGCTCGCGCGCCATGAGCAACATAGCATGCGCGTTTGCCGGCTCGCGGCGAGCATGGGAATACAACGTCGTGGCTGGAGTGGGCGATGGAGTTGCAGTATGGCCGTCACACCGCACGAATGGTGGCAGCCAAGAATTCTGCTATTCATGAGCAGCACGGTCAGTGGCGGCATTAGCCACCGGGGAGGCAGAGCGTCGAGGAGGGCCGTTGCCTGATGTGGCTTGAACTACGTCGGTATTTCCCCAAAGAGGAAGGGATGATGCAGCACAGCTACGGTATTTCCCTTAGTGATGAAACCAAGGTTATCGAACCAGTAGGAGAACCACGCAACACCACGTAAATAGCTCGTGCACACAAAGAACAAATACTTGCAACCCGACGTAAAAGAGGGGTTGTCAATCCCTCACGGGTAAAAATATAGATAAAATTGTGGTAGATTGGATAAATAGATCTCGCGGGAACGCGAGATAAAATAAATAAATAAAAATTGCAGCAAGGTATTTTTGGATTAATAGATCGTAAAATAAAAGCAAATAAAAATAGACCGTGAAGGCAAATATAATAAAGAAGAGACCTGGGGGCCGTAGATTTCACTAGTGGCTTCTCTCGAGAAAAATAGCATACGGTGGGTAAACAAATTACTGTTGGGCAATTGATAGAACTTCAAATAATCATGACGATATCCAGGAAATGGTCATTATATAGGCATCACGTCCAAGATTAGTAGACCGACTCCTGCCTGCATCTACTACTATTACTCCACACATAAACCGCTATCCAGCATGCATCTAGTGTATTAAGTTCATGGAGAAATGGAGTAATGCAATGAGAACGATGACATGGTGTAGACAAGATCTATTTATGTAGAAATATAGCCCATCTTGTTACCCTTAATAGCAACGATACATACGTGTCGGTTCCTCTTTTATCACTGGGATCAAGCACCATAAGATCGAACCCATCACAAAGCACCTCTTCCCATGGCAAGAAAAATCGATCTAGCTAGCCTAACTAAACCAAAGATTCGAAGAAGAAATACGAGGTTATAAGTAACCATGCATATAAGAGATCAAAAGAATCAAATAACTTTCATGGATAAAAACATAGATCTGATAATAAACTCAAAGTTCATCGGATCCTAACAAACACACCGCAAAAAAGAGTTACATCAAATAGATCTCCAAGGGACCATTGTATTGAGAATCAAAAGAAAGAGAGGAATCCATCTAGCTACTAACTACGGACCCGTAGGTTTATAACAAACTACTCACGCATTATCGGAGAGGCACCAATGAGGATGAACAACCCCTCCATGATGGTGTCTAGATTGGATCTGGTGGTTCTGGAACTTGCGGCGATTGGAATTGATTTTCTTCGTCTCCCCTAGGGTTTCTGGAATATTGTGGTATTTATAGAGTAAACACTACAAAAAAGACACATCTGTGACATTTTGGGCCGAACAAATTGTTTTCCTGTCATACTTATGACACTTCTATGACGATAATTGTGAAAAAACCCGGTATCATCATAGATGTGGTGGGGTCCTACTTCTATGACAAAAAATCATGACAGAAAATGGGCTTTTCGACCTGGGCTGGCCGAAGACGCAGCTGCATGACATTCTTTGGGCCGTCCATGACGGAAAAAACTATGGTAGAGGCGAGGGCGAGGAAAATATCGGGGTGTTCCCGGTTACGGTGGGTGGTCGAGGCCGAGCGATGCGCTGCTTTCTCGTACCACACGCTGCGTGGAGTGCGGCGTGGGGCTCTAATCAACCCGAAGCGAGGCGTTGGGCTCTAATCGAACCCGGCGATTGCATTGCGAGCTACGCACATCGAACCCGAGCGATCGGCGATGGTACATAATTGAAACCGATCGGCGATTCGCCGCTCTCGCTGCTAATCTGAAGCCGATCGATGCTGCCTCTGGATGAGCGATGGCGCCTGGGGGGCTTGGATGAACATTTCCCGGTGGGGATGGATGAACAGGACCCCGTGGTGTTGCCTCTGGATGAACAGGACCCCGATCGATCGAGCCGGTTGGGGCTGGATGAACAGGACCCCGTGGAGGGCAGGATGAACAGGACCACCCCAAGGAGGGCTGGATGAACAGTAGACGGTGGAGGGCTGGATGAATAGTAACCCGTGGAGGGGTGGTTGAACAGGAGCCCGTGGAGAGGGCTGGATGAACAGTAGCCGATGGAGTAGCACGCGGTGGAGGCTGGATGAACAGGAGCCCGTGGATGAACAGTCGCAGGTGGAGGCTGGAGGAGGTCGACGGTGGATGAACAGTAGCCCGTGGAGGCTAGAGGGGGTCGAGAGTGGAGATGTACAGTATCCCGTGGAGTCTTGTTTTGCGGTACACCACACCCCTCCCGATGAACAGGACCCTGTTTTGATCAGCGCTCCCAAACAAGTTTGATTCCTCCGCTTTGCGGACGCCACACCCCCCAATCAACAGACCCCGTTTCAACCGTAGGAGGTCCGTTTCCTCCGTTCTTGATGCGCGGACCCCCAATGAAAAGGATCCCATTTCGACCGTGGCCGGTCGAACACAAGACCGTTTCCTCCATTCAGCGGTATGCCAAGCCTCGTTTCCATCAGTTGTTCCGTCCAAGCCCTCCCAATGAACACGACGATGCATTCCGTTCCGACCCAGCCGGTTGGCTCCCCATGAACACGACGATGACGCAGTTTCTCCGTTCCGACCCAGCCATGTACACGAGCCCTGGCCGTACATACGCGCGAGAAGGCGTTCGAGACCCTGCCCGTATGTACGTACGCGGCCGTATTTTCTTTCTTGCACACCGCCGCTATGCGTGCGTGTACATGCTACGTCGTGCGCGCCTCTACATCGACCAAGATGTACATACACGTCATGAACGAATGATAACGCTTCGTCGCTTCTACGGTGGGTCCCGACCGCTATGCACTTCCTTGTGTGCGAAGATGTAGCTGGTGGGTCCCAGCAGTCAGTGGGCGAATCATTTTTTTTTTGCCCGGACGCACTTCCTTGTGTGCGAAGATGTAGCTGGTGGGTCCCAGCAGTCATGGGAAAACAATTTTTTCACGAAATACGGTGGCCCGTCTGGTGGGTCCCCGCCGCCGTGGAGGAATAATTATTTTGCGCGTAATAAGGAGGCACTTCCTTCTTTGCGGCCATGGACCCACCGTCGGCCTCTCCACGTCTGATGCTCTTCTGATGGAAGTCGTTCCTTGACCACGTTGACCACGCCGAGTCGAGAGCACCAGGGCGGTGGACGACGGCGAGGCCTAGGAAGGGGATGACGTGGAGCTGGAGAAGACGCGGCAGTGGAAGCCCGCGCGGAGAGGAGTACGAGGGTTCACTGGTTCGGCTGCGGTGTGAGGCTGTCATCACTGCAGGGCCCAGCTAGTGGTGGGAATAGTAGGGGGCGGAGAGGCCTCCGCGGCAGCACAGCCGGCCACGGGAGGCAGGAGTATGTGGCACGACCGGCGCTGCTTTGGGCGGCTGGAGCAAGAAGACCAGAGGTTGAAGAAGCACTACGGCTGTTGGATGGACATCGTACGGTCACTGGAGCTAGAATCGTTCATATTGACTAAGTTGACAAAGCACTCCGTCCCCGTCAACTTAGTAGGCCCACAAATCAGCCACCCACCAAGGTGGGTCCCAACTAGCATGGGGAGTATTCTGTTTTTTGCGTAATGAGGCACTTCCGGTGGGTCCTAGCGGACAGCGGGGGGAACTTTTTTTCGCGAAATACGGTGGCCCGTCTGGTGGGTCCCAGCAGTCTGGGGGGAAACATTTTTTTGCCAAATATGGTGGCTCGTCTGGTGGGTCCCTGCTATCAGGTGGAGGAATAATTATTTTTCGCGTAATAAGGAGGCACTTCCTTGCGGCTGTCGTGGACCCAGTTGTCAGCCTCTCCACGTATAGTACTCTTCCGATGGAAGTCGTTCCTTGACCACGTTGACCATGCCGCGCCGAGAGCACTAGGGCAGTGAACGACGACGAGGCCTAGGAAGGAGACGACGCGGAGCCGGGGAAGACGCGGCAGTGGATGCCAACGCATAGAGGAGTATGAGGGTTCACCGTTCATGCGGTGTGAGGCCGCCGCCCTTGAGAATAACAGGGGGTGTGAGTGAGTAGAGGGATGGCCTGGCTAGCGGTGGGAGTAGTAGGGGGCGGTGAGGCCTCCACCGCATCGCAGCCGGCCATGGGAGGCAAGAGCACGAGGCACGACCGGCGCTGGATTGGGCAGCTGGAGCAAGAAGACCAGAGGTTGAAGAAGCACTGCGGCCGTTTGATGGACATCGTACGGTCACTGGAGCTAGAATCGTGCATATTGACTAAGTTGACAAAGCCCTCCGTCCCCGTCAACTTAGTAGGCCCACAAGTCAGCCTGCCACTATCTTTGGGTCCCAACTAGTAGGGGAGTATTCATTTTGTGTGCATAATAAGGAGGCACTTCCTTGCGTGCGGAGATATAGTCTGGTGGGTCCGAGCTGTCGTGGCGATAACGTTTTTTCGCGAAATCAGAGGCCCTTCGGTGGGTCCCGGATGTCGTGGAGGAATCATTATTTTGCACGTAATAAGGAGGCATTTCCTTGCATGCGGCCGTGGACCCAGCTGTCGGCCTCTCCACGTATAGTCCACTTCAGATGCATGTCGGTCGTTGACCACGTTGACCAGGCCGCGCCGAGAGCACCAGGGCGGTGGACGACGGTGAGGCCTAGGAAGGGAACGACACGGAGGCAGGGAAGACTCGGCAGTTGTTTCCCACGCGGAGGGGAGTACGACTGTACGAGGGTTTACTGGTTCGTCTGCCGTCGCCGGAGAATAACAGCAGGTGTGGGTGAGTAGAGGGATGGCTAGGCCAGCGATGGGAATCTACGGTAGGGTGGTGAGGCTGCTTGGCGGCAAGACACAGCCGGCAGGGAGGAGGGAGCAGCGAGCAGTCCGGGCGCTTGTTTGAGCGGCTGGGCAGGAAGAGCAGAGATTGAAGAAGACGACGGCCGTTGGATGGACATCCAACGATCCTTTGCTTGTCGTCAACCTTTTTAGGAAAGCCTCAAATCTGTGGAAAACAGCATACAACCCATCTGCCATTATTTCTAATAATTTACAGCCCATTTGCTAATTCTTAAGGTTTCTTTTCAGGCCCATATTCTTTTTGTTAGCATTACAACCCATATTGTGGCCACGGTTAAAAAATTATACGAAATTTGCATATTTCGGTGCGGTCCGAACAGTTTTTAATCCCGAAATTTCGAGTCACATTCAAACTGATTTTAAAAATAAATATATATCAATATAAAATCCAACAAATTGTCCACGCATAAAAATTAATGAAATTTAAAATCTCGATGAAAAAAAAGAAATTTGAAACTAATTGCCGGTTTGATGTGTTTTAAAAATGTACAACCCATTTATCATTACTGATAGGCCATTTTCTCGGCCAGCCGAATGAAGCTCTCCTCGTCTTGAAAGATTTGCAGCCCAACAGGCCTGACAAAGCGACTGACTTGGCAAATCACAAAAAACTGGGCTAGCCATTTTCAGAAAGAAAAAAAAAACTACTGGGTCGGTCTGTGGTAAACATAAAAGAGAAGGTTGTCTAGATAGGCCAGAGTGCCCCGCACAGCCCAGTTGACACCCTGCTTCCGTCTCAAAAACAAATTAAATGAATGCCACTCCAATTATGGCGATTCATAAAAATGCCACTGCAATTTCCAAACTTTGAAAATGCCACCGCAATTTTTGCAAACTTTGGAAAACGCCATCGCAATTTGCAAACTTTGAAAACGCCACTCTGGATTTGAAAAATGCCACCGGAAATGGCATGAAATGGCATTTTCAAAGTTTGAAATTGCAGTGGCATTTCTCGAAACACCAGATTTGGAGTGGCATTTATCAAATTAACCCAAAACAAAAATAATCGGGCAAGCTGTTGGGTCCACGGTGTCACCGCCACAGTGCAATTCTCCGCTTTATTGACTACGTTGACTATGGCATGGGACTCAGATGTCAGAAATCCATTAGGAGGAGCCATTTTTTATTGGCTTGAAATAAGGAGGCACTTGCTTGCGTACTGCCATGACCTTGGCGGGTCCTTGTTCCTCTCCACATACAATCATCTCCTGATTGTGTACGCGTCAACTTGGTAGGCCCACAAGTCAGCCTCTAAACCCGTGGAGGACAAATACAACCCATTAAAAAAATAACAGCCCATTCCATACGTTCAAACGGAAAGTTCAACATTCAGAGCAAAGTAACAGGTCTGATCCAGATATAGAGTACTGAACTTCCACGTTGACAACCATCATCGCCAAGTTAACTATCTACTCCCACTAATACTCTAGTAGCGTACACGTATACGCTAAACGCCGGCACCGGTGTCCTCCGCCTCGCCTCGAACTTGCCAGAGGTGCGATAGGGCGCGTTGCTCGCGCGCGTTGGCCCTTTCCATGCCGGCGTGGTCCACCGAAGCTTCGTCTTCTAAGCAGGAAACCCACTTGACGAGCTGGTAGTAAAAATCGGCGTCGCGAACACGTGCGTGCCCGACAGCCTCCAGGGCTATTTGCTGGGCGCCGACCTCAACGTAGTCGGCCCAGTTGCGGGCATTCTACTCGCGACTCAGAGCGTTGGTGAGCTGCTGCTCCATGTCCCGCTGGCGGCGCAAATCCGCGATACGCTGCTCCTCCGCCAAGCGGTCGCGCTCCAACAACTCCTGCTCCTCCGCCAGGTGGTTGCGCTCCAACAAGTCCTCGATCTCCGCATTGCCATCTAAAGACCGATAGAATGCCTCCTCCCTCCGTCTGCCTTCCGGTGAAAAACCGAACACTAGTTTCGGCGGTGACCGCCTCCGGCCTCGCCTACCACGGACGGGCGGGGGCATGGCGGACATTGCGAGAGCGAGGATAAGTGGTGAGCGACGTCGGGCCGGTGGGGGCTTATGAGGATAGGGCGTGTTGGGTCACGGTGCCACCATAGAAGGCCGGGAAACAGTACTTATAGGCGGAAGGTAGCGCGACGGTCATCGGAATTCAATGCATAATTAAGCAGGCATGGCTTAGAGCGCCAGCTTACCGTGGAAAACAAGAGAAACTAAAATTATGACTGTGCCGTCCCGTCCCGTTCATGATGGGTCGCACACCGGCATGACGATCAAACGAGTGCACTCGAATCATCTCCCTCCTTGTCAATAATGATTCCATGGATTTGAAAGGCCCGCAACAATTAAAGCACATCTTTTTTCGCATCAGTTAGCTGCCTTAATTACGGCCGGCTGCATGCAGGCACTCAAAATCGCTCGCATCCAGTACGCGGAGCAGCATGCAATGAGTCGCAGCCGAGGGCATTAGTTGATGAACTTTAGCTGGGAGATAAGGCATTTGCAAACGTTTTCGCTGGCAGTTTCTTTAGATTCGCATGGCATTTTCTTCAGAGTAGCTTGTCAGTTTCTTTAGAGGTAGGCATTTTTATTCAAAAAACTTCCACTTGGGATCTTGCGTCGCAACTAAAACTGCCAGGAGCACATTAGTAGGCTAGCTAGTGATCGATCAGTAACTTGTAAACACTGAGCGAACAGAAATAAGAAACTGTTAATGCATCTCAATGATTCACAGATCATATGCAAATATGTAGCTCCAAAAGCAAAGATCAGCCACTTCAGATCTTGCATCGCAACTAAAACCAACTAGTACAATTCCCATACATAAGATGAACATGTTAATGCATCTCAATGATTCACATATCATATACAAATATGTGGCTCCAAAAGCAAAGATCTAGAAAAAACATATGTTCTGCCTACTAACATGGATGCTTCTCTTGGCAGATTCAAGATCTGATCGAAAGACAAATTTGTTTGTGAAGTCTACAATTCCTCTTGCAAACGTAAGTGGTTTCACCAACAAACTGGAACCATGAGAATGAACCACACATGATGGAGGAACATCCACTGCAATATGATTTGGTCTTCTCTCGATCACACGGTGAGACTATTTTCGGAATACAAACTTTAACTTAGGCAAAATGATGCCCATTGTATAATCAGACCAAAGCTATGAAGCACCTAGTGTTGGCCAATAAATAGTACAATACTACTTTTCTGCAGTCCATGAAGTGACTATCCAATCTTTCTGTGTCTATTTTCAAATGGCACTGCATGCAGTGACTATACTATTCTCTTGTGCAGTTCAACCAAAATTGCGGTCACTTTCTGTGTTTGCCAAATAGCAATGGGCAGACATCTCTATATGCACAAATATCAAGCAGCTAATAAACATATACCCCACCTTGAATTTTCAGTTTAAACATGTCTCTTCCACTTAGCATTTGTCATGTTTTGCACTCGACAATTTGATACAGTCATGTTTTTCCCTGGACAATTTCATATTGAATTGATTTGCTGGTTCAGAGTAGAAATATAGCGCCTATTCTTCATCAAACCAAGGATATCCATGTTCGCAGTGATGGAAGAGGTGAAATCGATACAACCGAAATTGAGCATCCAATCATTGAATCCTGTCCTGCACCTCCAATGTAGGTCCACCCTGCCAATAAATTCACATGAAAACCACTAGTATTACTATCTAATGACAGTACAAGAAGATTAGCAAGATAGTAGCAAACCATGTTCCTTTGTAATGAACAGCTCATAGTGCCACCAATTGGATATAAAGGTTTGGAAGAAAACATGCTCCTAATGTTGAACCAGTTGGACCTTTTGTGCAGTTCCAATAAAATCGAGCATCCCTGTTTGCATAGATATTGAAAGTGTGATTACTATAAAAGTGGCACTAGTTGAAGCATAGACTCACAAATATAAGCATTCCAATTTCTTAATGGGAAAAGGTAGCAAGACTGTTTCTAACCACCTGCTTGAAGGAATAAATAAGGCAACAATGGTGATGTCGAGAAAGGCATATATAGTTCTTTACTCGAAAGAATGATCGATTTTGACCTTTCCTCTTCTTTTAAGCATATTTTGTCCAGTTCAACTAAAATAAAATGACATCACCGCTTTGACAATTCAAAGGACACTGCATAAAAGGAAATGACTTAACATTACATCATGATGTCGGTATGTAGTCGACAGGCATTAGAGACAAACTTACGCACCTCCTCCGATAACATAATGAACATTAATTTTAACAAAGGTGTGACTAGCTTTACGGGATAATTTGAGTGAACTCTACACCTCTCGTTCCTTAATATAAGACGTTTTCGCGGTTCAATTTAAAGTACTCAAACGTCTTGTATTTAGAAAAATAGGTACTAGTTTTCTTGAGCACATATCTGGGAAAGCTTGCCACACTTTATTTATGTCCATACGCTAATGCAACACCATTCAAAATTTCAAATACTACAAATATACACTAATCCAGTGGCTAGAGCAACAGTAGAGTAGTTATTTTATTACAGGGTACAGTACAATGGTTTTACTGAACAGATTTCAATAAACTCTAGCACTGGAAGATTTCTATAAGAATTGATAATACAAAATGTAAAGGTAACACGTTTCAGCATTGGTATACTAGTTGTGCATGAGCATTAAACCAAATACAAAAGTCTGAAGGTAACTAGCATTATTAACTAATTACAGTATAAAAAAATTGCAAACCATGTACCTCCAAGGTAAATATCATTTCAACTCGGGGACCTTAAAATTGCTATCCCAATCTTGATAATCGATCAAACATAAAAACTTGATCGAATCTAATCAAGAGAACAGCCGGAGGAGGAGGTGTCCACTCTTGACCTTTCCTCTTGTCTTCATAATTTTTTGTGCAGTTTAACCAAAATAAAATGACATCAACGCCTTGGCATTTTGGTGACACTGCATAAAAAAATTAACTTATATCATGAAAGTGAGGTATGTAATCTATAAGCATTAACGAAGGCAAAAATCTGAAGGTAGTAACAAGTTTCATCGTTGGTATCTTGGCTGTGCAACATCATTAGAATGCCTTAGCTGAAAAATCTTTAATACATCCACAATCAACAGCTAACCCCTAAATAATCCAAAGGACATTAAATGGCATTGCTTAAATTTATCGGTGGCATTAGACTGAGTGCGGCATTAGTTAAATGTGGCATCACTTTAGCAGAGCATTGCTTGACTTGATCTTTGGCGTTATACTAACAGCAAAAAAGTGACAATAAGAGCATGGGAGGCCCATACGGACAGTGGGCGCACCAATACGATGTACCTCCACGGACGCATAGAGTGGTGAGGGAGGTATGGTTGCCCAGAGCAACAAATATCCAGGCAGCATATGTGGATTACGTCCCATTTTTGTTCTGTTTAGCCACCTTTTTCCTATGTGAGGACAACAAACCGGTCGACCTGGTCATTCTCTATTGCGTTGTCATGCCTTTCTACCCTTCTTCAACCAAGAGACACGAGACTCGCTCCTTAGCTACTGATTTTCCCCTTTTCAACCTAGATGTGGGTTCGATGCCTACTCTCTTGGATAGTACAGTCTCCCTTCCTTTCCTTATTCAGCCCATACATGGATTAGTCTGCATGAAGTAGGGTTTCCTTTAATAGTGCAAATTAAGGTTTTCGTCTGCGTGACCAGTAGAGCAGAGGATAGCAAATTGGGAAGATGGTGGAGTGGAAAAAGATCCACATGCAGCGACGTGGCAGATGGGGCAATAGAACAACGGTATGGTTCAAAAAAGAGGTAGCATACCTGAGGGTCGGCGGGAAGTGGCTTCGCTCGTGGTCGTCGTCCTCCGCACGCACTATGGCAGCAAGCTTGGGGATGGAGGCCATCCCGCGCGGGCGCTAGGTCTGAGAGGACGGCCTTGTCGTCAGTGTGTGACCTCGCTCGCTGACGATGAGTGCGTCAACGCTACACGTCCTTTTCTTTCCCGGCGGATCTGTGACCACCAGTGAGGATGGAGAGAGAGAGGTCGTCTTTTTTAGATCTAGAGAGAGGGTGATAGTGTGAGAAGCAAGTGGGCAGCCCTTAGCAAGAAAGCTCTGAAGCTCTAGCCTATATATCTTTTTTATACTACTAGTACTAGAGGTGGAGTAGTGGTAGAGTAGTTTATATTTTCTCTGCAAATAGTACCAGTTAGTCGTGCTTCAAAACTGAATGGCACGACATTAAAAAAATAAAGGTCGATAACTAATGCGGCACCTCGGGCCAACGCGGCCAGATCGCATTTTGCACGAGAAATTACACACCATGTTTCGTTGACATGTGATCCCGTTCCAACATGTCAGTGAGACGACGGCGAGTCCTTTTGTACAATTTCTTTAAGGACGTGTAGGCCGGGGCGCCTCTTCGTGTACCGTGGCAAACTGGCAACCGTCCACCGACTCTTTGCCTTTCCCTCTCGATTTGGAACTGTTGTCGCACGCTCTTCCTCCCTCCTCCATTTACATTCACCCTTCCTTCTGCCATTGTTCGATCATCTTCTCCATGGAGGGAACAAGCCGGAAACGACCCCGTTATTCTTGCCCTGATCTGAAAGATGACGTGGTGGGGGAACTCACTGATCGGTGCAACGTCATCACCTCGGCTAGCATGGCAGGTTCGTTCAAGACCATTCTCGACTCAACTAATAACATCATTACAAGGAACCCAAGGGTCTAGGAGCAGTTTGATCTCCCTTATCTTCTTCGCTATAAGCCTGTTCGCATGGGCGCAGATGACGGAGGCCTCGCCCTGTGCAAGTTAATGCCGCTTGATAAGGATACGTGTGATGTCAACATGCCATCGCTTCAGGGTAAGGCCTGGGCTGGCGCAAATGGATATTGGGTTGTTTGTATTGGGTACAATTGCGAGTGGGAACTTGTGAATGTGTACACTCGTCAGTGGATTCCACTTCCAAAAATCTCCGAGTGCCCTGAGGTTGAGCACACACATGATCTACATACGTTCAAATACGATCATGGGGACTGTCGTCTACGGAAGATAGCAATTTCTCGAGTTCCCAACCGCTCTTGGAATTATGAGAACTATCAAGTTGTTGCTATCTTCGACAAGCTTGTTGCCGTCGTTACTGATTCCACGGTTCATCCATGGATATTGCTCAAAAATTAGTTTTTGTACACGGATGAGTACTGTGATGCAATTGAATACGAGGATCTCGTGTTTGCTGCCACCACTCGTGGCACTGTTTTTGCATGGGATCCTCGTAGTTTCGGTATGTTTGTCTTCCACCGTAATTATAATTGTTTCAGCCACAAGCATGCGGGTTAGCAAGTTTCCCTTTACTAATTAACCTTCTTCTTGTGTTTCCAAGGTCCTGTGAACACTCCATCACCTATACTTGAAAAATTTTATAACCAAC
Source organism: Aegilops longissima (assembly GCA_021605205.1). Classification (NCBI taxonomy): domain Eukaryota; kingdom Viridiplantae; phylum Streptophyta; class Magnoliopsida; order Poales; family Poaceae; genus Aegilops; species Aegilops longissima. Next base: position 588,951,118 of record CM038678.1, on the reverse strand, counting down.
GGGGAGATGACGATGGTGATGATCACGAGCATGAGGACGAGCAGAACTTATATACTCAGTGGCGCCTGGCAACTAATTCCGATGGATCACCTCTTCTTGTCTGTATACAGCGCACTGTGATTGTTACTACTGAGGGAGCAGGTGTTGTCTCCCATGGTCGCCCTCTCCGGTCCTATTCCAACACCCGTTGCAGCGTATTTGGGATGGATACTAGTGTGCTAGCGCCAACACCTTCTCCCTGGTACAGTATTGGTAGTCTTGGAGCAAACTCGCTCTTCCTTGGACCAAACTATCCAATGATGGTTAAAGGCAATCCAACTGCTGTTGACAGAGCATTACTACCATTTATGAGAAGCAACTATATCTATACCTCAGACATTGCGGTGGTTCCCTACCCTGCTCCTGATATATGCCGCTTCAGCCTGGATGATCAGCCCTGCGTTGCTCTCGATATTGACAATAGTTGGCCCTTCCCAGAGCACCTATGGTTCAAAGAGAGCGTTTTCAACGCCAATGATTGGTTGAGTTGAAGTTCATTTCATTGCTTGTTATTTGCTGTGTGATGAAAACTTCAGTATTTACTGGAATGTTTTGTTGGAAATAATCTATAATCCAACATGTATCATCGTTGTCGTTGTGTGTTGATGACTTGTTGTATGTAATGAATGGTACATTTGCAAATGTGTGTCATAGACTCAATTTATGAATGGTTTTCGAGTCACTTCTTGGAGTGTGAGTATCTAGTAGTATAGCCAGCATCCGGTTAGTATATGAAGTTGCCACATCACATAGAGCCAACCTAAAATTGGAGTACCAGATCTGAGATGCCACGTGTACCAGATGAATGACTCCAAGTTCGACCACCGTGATGCTAGGTGCGAGCCGAGGAACACTATTGGAGAGACCACCCTCATAATTTTCCTACATTGGTCGTTTGATTCATAGGATAAAATGCTATAGGATTTTTTTCCTATGTAATCATGTTTTAATTGGCAATCTAGCATCCACTCCAACTTTTGTTTCACTTCCTTTGATCCTACGAAGAGAGTACTTGCTCTAAATGATGTGCCGCTACAAGAGCCGCCTATATTAATTAACCATGCTCTAAAAAGGTGGACCAGCTTTGGCTGTAGTAGTACTGTACTAGGTTAGTAGGTAACCTTCGCTTGGCTCTTCTCCTCTTCCGGAAGTCAAACAATGATGATGGTACTGTACTACTTCTGGCAATCTGACACCAAATGAACTGTTGCACGTCCACCGCTTGTAAACAAAAGTTTCTCCTCGTGCTGCGAGCCACCGCGCACGCGTTGGCGAGGGAGAAGGTGTAGTGAGCAAGCTTCTCGTCGTTCTGCGATTTGACGGGACACATCAAAGTTACTTATTTATTAGTACTCTCTTCAAAAAGGGCCGGCCATGTCCATGGCTACCATCCCGTGCTCTGTCATTGAGTACATGCACTATTCACATGCCATCGAGGAGAAAAAATATTGCGTAGTACTAGGTGCCATCGAAGTGCACGACTCACTTACGCACTACATATCTCCATTTTCTTGCATGACACGCCACCTTGATGCTAGATGTCCCACGTGTCATGGAGGCATATAGTATGATTTTGTAAAATGGACGCATATAGATGTCCCGTGTGTCGGCAACAGGATGAACAAAGCTCGTGTCTTAAATGAAAGAGTGGAAGAACATAGATTCCCGACGACCGAGAAGGAGCTACAAACCTCGGGGTCGAGCGTCTGCACTCATAGTATTTTATATTATTCACAGATATAAAATCAACCAAATCTCTCCACGTTCCTATACCATTCTATAGTATGAGAATAACTTTGAACATAAGCCATTGATTCACTCTATCCAATGGTCATAGTTAGAAAATCCAAACAAAACCAAACATTGGATCAACTCTTTTTTCGAGATCAACTCTTTTAGCACTTAGATAGTTGCCGCCTGCCCACCTAGCCCACCTATATATTCGCTCATGTGTGATGACCACAGGAGCTATCCACTCAGATTGTACGTTAAAAAAATAAAGGTCGATAACTAATGCGGCACCTCAGGCCAACGCGGCCAGATCACATTTTGCACGAGAAATTACACACCATGTTTCGTTGGCATGTGGTCTCGTTCCAACATGTCAGTGAGACGACGGCGAGTCCTTTTGTACAATTTCCGAAAGGACGTGTAGGCCGGGGCACCTCTTCGTGTACCGTGGCAAACTGGCAACCGTCCACCGACTCTTTGCCTTTCCCTCTCGATTTGGAACTGCTGTCGCACGCTCTTCCTCCCTCCTCCATTTGCCTTCACCCTTCCTTCTGCCATCGTTCGATCGTCTTCTCCATGGAGGGAACAAGCTGGAAACGACCCCATTATTCTTGCCCCGATCTGAAAGATGACGTGGTGGGGGAACTCATTGATCGGTGCGACGTCATCACCTCGGCTAGCATGGTAGGTTCGTTCAAGACCATTCTCGACTCAACTAATAACATCATTACAAGGAACCCAAGGGTCCAGGAGCGGTTTGATCTCCCTTATCTTCTTTGCTATAAGCCTATTCGCATGGGCGCGGACGACGGAGGACTCGCCTTGTGCAAGTTGATGCTGCTTGATAACGATACGTGTGATGTCAATATGCCATCGCTTCAGGGTAAGGCCTGGGCTGGCACAAATGGAGATTTGGTTGTTTTTATTGGGTACAATTGCGACTGGGAACTTGCGAATGTGTACACTCGTTAGCGGATTCCACTTCCAAAAATCTCCGAGTGCCCTGAGGTTGAGCACACACAGATGATCTACGTACGTTCAAATATGATCATGGTGACTGTCGTCTACGGAAGATAGCAATTTCTCGAGTTCCCAACCGCTCTTGGAATTACAAGAACTATCAAGTTGTTGCTATCTTCGACAAGCTTGTTGCCGTCCTTCGTGGTTCGACCGATGGATATTGCTCAAAATCAGTTTCTATACACGGATGTGTCTTGTGATGCAATTGAATATGAGGGTCTTGTGTTTGCTGCCACCACTGTGGCAATCGTTTTTGCATGGGATCCTCGTAGTTTGATGCACGCTTGTCTTCCACCATAATTATAATTGTTTCATCCACATGCATGCGAGTTAGAAAGTTTCCCTTCTCTACTAATTAACCTTCTTCTTGTGTTTCCAAGGTCCTGTGAACATTCCACCACCAATACTTGAAAAAATTTATAACCAAGGGGGAGATGACGATGGTGATGATCACGAGCATGAGGACTAGCAGGGCCCATATGCTCACTGGCGACTGGCAACTAATTCCAATGGATCACCACTTCTTGTCTGTATACAGCCCACTGCTGATGTTACTACTGAGGGAGCAGGTGTTGTCTCCCATGGTCGCACTCTCCGGACCTATTCCAACACCCGTTGCATGGTATTCGGGATGGATACTAGTGTGCTAGCGCCAACACCTTCTCCCTGGTACAGTATTGATAGTCTTGCAGCAAACTCGCTCTTCCTTGGACAAAACTATCCAATGATGGTGAAAGGCGATCCAACTGTTGTTGACACAACGTTACTACCATTTATGAGAAGCAACTGTATCTATACCTCGGACATTGCGGTGGTTCCCTACCCTGGTCGTGATATAGTAGGTCGCTTCAGCCTGGATGATCAGTCCTACGTTGGTCTCGAGATTGACACTAGCTGGCTCTTCCCAGAGAATCGCTTGTGGTTCAAAGCAAGTGTTTCCAATGCCGAGGATTGGTTGAGTTGAAGTTCATTTCCTTTCTTGTTATTTGTTGTGTGATGAAAACTTTAGTATTTATAATGTATTCTCGTTGTCGTTGTGGGTTGATGACAGGTTATATGTAATAAAATGATATGCCTGTGATAAACTTACTAAATTTATGAATGGCTTTCGAGTCGCTTCTCTGAGTGGGTGCTGCGACGAGGCAAAAAAAATATTTTCTGAGTACATAATTGTACGTGCATTGCAACAGGTTATCGGATGATGCCAATCAACAATAGTACACTATTTGTACTAGCTTCACATGCTGCACTATCTCTATGTCTACGTACGTAATACAACAAGTTTTAAACTTGAGACCAGCCACCCATCCTCACAAAGAACACTTTTTAACCTAGCACAGACTCCAGGAAATTTGGCCACAGTGTGAGGTGGGCCATATGTTAATGTGTTCGCTATACTAGCCAGCACAGGAGTACGTAACCAGCACCTCGAATCCTCGATACTACTACTATAAGCATATTTGGCCATAAGTAGTAGGAGTAGTAGGGTGGCATGGGCCAGAACAAGCATTCACGTCTAGGAGTACGGCACACACCACCAGCACGACTTCCATCTGACACCATATTTCTTGGAGTCCGTGCTACAGCAATCTCTTCAACCTCGTCGTTTCTCTAACTCAGCCATCGCGCGGCAGGCGAGGTGGGGGTTTGCCGATAGTCGGTTTCCTCAACTGCGGTCCCACTTGTAAGGCCAACTCCAACGCACGACCCCAAACGGACCTCCGTTTTGCCCGGATGCTGTCCATTTGGGTAGGGTAATGGGGTCGTGTTCGGACCATTTCTCGGATGCGGTGGACGTGCGCCGTGCGCCGAACGCGCGGACGCATCCCGGCCGCATACATTTTTCTTTGCAAACACATATCTTTTTTTCATCATTGATATTTTGGTACATGGAAATACATCACAAAAAATTTGACTAGAAAAGCAAGACCAAAGAAAACAAGAACCACAAGAATACATTTTAGAAGATATCCAACTTCCATAACTGCTCCTGTAAGTTGGATTAGTGCCTTCTCGAGGCACTCATTGTTGATCTGCGGAGGCTCGATCTTGCGTGCTTCTTTCTTCTTCAAGTGTAAAGAAGTAGACGTGTCTAGCCTCTATTCTATCAACAAGTGCACTAGTCTCATCTCTAGCCTCTATGCTAGCTAAAAGTGCTAGAACATCTACTAAATTGTGCTCTATCAATATATCATTGTACTCTTCTTCCCAATACCAAAAATTGCATCCATTGTACACAATAAAATTTTAAGTTAGCACAACTAGTCTAATTCGAGAGCACAACCAAAGATTTGGTCGAGTTCTTCCTCCTTTTGTCGACACGTGGGACATCCAGCATCCAGGTCGTGTCATGCAAGAAAATAGAGTGGTAGTTGAAGCCACGTGATGTGCATCTTGGGTTAAACTGTAAATAGAATCTTACTACTCTTGAGTAACTCCAAAAGAGACCACCGAAGATCTTTATTGGATTTGTTTTTCATCACCAGCACGTCGAGGTGAAAGATGTGCAGGTTCAGTGGGTCCTCTTGCGTTTTCATTGACATGTGGGACCACATATCAGCAAACAGACGATGGGCTCTGCGCGTCTGCTGGCTGGCTGAGAAGAGAGATAGAGAAGGGCTGAGCACGGACTCCAGGAAATTTGTTCTACGTAACCAGCACCTCGATATAGTGGGGTGGCATGGGCCATAACTAGCATTCATGTCTAGCAGTACGACACACGCCACCCACACGAGTCCCATCTGACACCAATTTTCTTGGAGTCTGTGGTACAGCCATCTCTTCTCCCTCCTGTTTTCTCAGCCATCGCACGGTGGGCGGGGTGGGGGTTTGCTGATAGTCGGTTTGCTCAACTGTGGTCCCACTTGTAAGTGAAAATGCAACACAGCACGCATTCCCCCTTGAGCGGCGTGCCGGACCAACCGTGTGGGGGTGCGACGTGAACACGGCAGGCTTTTCCTTTTGAACTTGGTTCTAGTCCATGGCGCGACCGATAGATAGAAATAACGATTTTCCCTAGATTAATGAGAAGTTTGGTTCTGGCGCGGTTCATGCATGGAGTACGTAGGAAAATTATGAAGTTGATGCAAAAGGTATGATAATTGCTAGTAGTACCATATACTGCTACATGGATTTGACAGAAAGATAAAGATACATACGGATCCATCAACGACATCCTCACGCCCTAGTGCACCGGGTCACCAACCGACGTGTGAGGAGCAACGGCGTTGGCGGCAAGCTCAATGTGCTTCTAAACAATGTCGTCCAAGGTTGCCCTGCGGTCCAAGAAGGCCAGCGTCCTATCATCCTCCTCTTGCATGTAGTAGTCCTTGTGGACGATTTGCGCGTAGACGAGGGTGATTATGTCGATGGTGTCTTGCTGCGCCAGGCGCTGCACGGCGAGTGCGACCTCGAGGTGGACATTCTCCAGCGCGACGGTGGGCAGTCGCGGGGCCACCAATGCGTCAAAGAGGTTGTCACCATAGAGGCCGTTGAGGGTGGCAGGCATCGCAGAGCCTGGGCGCGTGGGCTGGAGGCATACGTCAAGGTCGTTCGCGAGCTTCTTGACGACGGTGAACTTGTCGAGGAAGCCGGCGAGGACCTCGTCGAACAAGGAGACGAAGCTGTCGTCCAAGCGGCCCCTCGCCCTGGCGGCCTCAAGCACTACCAGGAGATGTTCCTCGGTGCCGGGCCGCAGGCCGGCGTCGTGGACCATCTGGCACAGCCGGCTGATGCTCACGCTCATCGCCTCCATGGGTCTAGCTTCTAGTCAACTGATCTTGCGATTGGAGTGATCACTCTTGCCCTTGGGTGCGTAGGTGCGTAGGATTTAAGAGATTGACCGGCGGGAGACTTTATATGAGAAGTGCATACTGCGTTGAATTCACGTGCGTGTTGGCCATCTACTCCTCGCCCATCTACTGCAGCTGCCTTTGGCTGTATGACAGGTTGGCCAGCCACCCGTTGGGCCCACGTGTCATACACCCAAAGGCAGGTGCAGTAAGTCAATGAAGTTGCGTCCCCTTCCGTGCCCGTGCATGTTTTCAATGACTTGAGACTACCAAACATCACATGCAGTGGTTAGTTCATTGCATGTAATCCTGTTAAGTAGCAAAAAGACATTAAGTTATCTCGCCGATAGAAATAAAACAATACACCATGTATTTATTTACAAAGGGAGTAGTACATTTTTTGTGACATGCATTACTAGATATTGCTAGTCAAATACTAAATCCAGATGGACGTGGTAGTACTACTAAATCCAGACGGTGGTGCTACTACTAGTAGTAGTAGTACTACCAATGTAGTAGCACTGTACTACCCGTTGGTCAAATTATTACGTGCTGCTCCTCACAGTGAAGTGACAAGATCCTACGCCGGAGATGACACCTGAGTATAGGCGCCGTGTTCGGCATACCATAGTCAGCCTCACCATCTGCAGTCACTATCATCATGGTTGTAGACCTAGCCTGCTTACAACTAGCCGTGTTCGACATAATTTCCCGTGCGTAGATGCCCCTGCATTGCACGGAACACCAAGATTGGGGGATGGACGGCGCCGACAGCGGCCATCGCGCCAGATTTTTCCATGGCTTTCTAGATGTGGTGGGGAGGAGATAAGGCTGATTGTGAGAGACAAGGAGTTGTTTGTAAATAGGGAACAAGTGCGGGCATCTTTTTGCAAAACTAGAGAAGTTTGGTTTGTATGCGTCAGATCTAGATCCGACGGCTATTGGTGGAAGATGGCAGGCACAACATCATCACCAACTCAGGACAATTGTGAGAGACAAGGAGTTGTCCTGAGTTGGTGATGACAAGTTTTTTCCATGGCCTTCTAGATGTGGTGGGGAGGAGATAAGACTGATTGTGAGAGACAAGGAGTTGTTTGTAAATAGGGAACAAGTGCGGGCATCATTTTGCAAAACTGGAGAAGTTTGGTTTGTATGCGTCAGATCTAGATCCGACGGCTATTGGTAGAAGATGGCAGGCACAACATCATCACTAACTCAGGACCTGTTTGATTCGCAGGATTTTGAAAACGCAGGAATAGGACACGGCAATATGACAAGTTTCAAACTGATATTACAAATGTTAGGAGTAATGTTGCACCTACGAAGAGGGAATTACTAGGAAGTTTACGTAAGAACTTTCGTTACTTTAGGTGGATGCAGCATTATCGTACAAACTAAAATCCACCGCCCTGACAAGTCACTAATGGGCAAATAAGTTCTCGAGTCTCTAGCCACTTGATGTTTCAAAAACAAATTAAGCTTCTGCGGAGACTTTGTCATTTAGGCTTAGACGCTTGCGGTGATTAGCACGCCATTCATTGTTGCGCCAGAGAATGCCAAACCTCATTACCTTGAGCACACTTGCCTCCAGAACAAAGGAATTGGCCAATTTAATCTCAGATGTGATGCCTCGGTAGTCGATTAAATCAATTTCTGTAAGATGGAGATCAAGGCATTCGATGAGATTGTTATAGTGCAGCACATTTTTCACTTTCGGTCTTTTTATCGCAAAGAAGAGAACATATTAGAGCAGCTGGCTGTATAAGATTGCCGTGTCATCAAGAGGTACCAATATCATTCGCTCATACGATAGGGTTGGCTAGCTGGTGATATTTTTCTCTCTCTCTCTCTCTCTCTCTCTCTCTCTCTCTCTCTCTTTCTCTTTCCTCTCATTTACCTAGGAGTATGTGAAGAGCTTGGGAATTTGTTGCCTTCCACTCTGTGGCCGATGCCATATTTCGCAAAAGTATGCCACATAATACGCATCAATGTCGAATCAAAAGATTTTGGCACTGCTCTCGCGGTGTGAGAGAGTTGGCACCGCTGTGCACACAGACCCACATGTATAAACAAATCAATCAAACCAACTACACCAGCCTCTCACTCTCCCAAACAAGTGTTTTTTTATTGCCTCGGTCCTCTTTCTCTCCCACGCAAGTGTTTTTCCATTGCGTGAGTTAATTTGGCACCGGAGCAAAGTAGGTGATCCAGATTGGGGCACCAGGTGAGCAATGGAGGGGCATCGATGCCAAATGCATCACAAGTGAATTTGGCACATGTTTTGGCCTACATAGTGGAGGGCCGTTATAGCCCACTTTTGTACTACCTCGTATTTAGTATAAAATTTTGACCATATATTTATGTAAGAAAATGCCAATGCATGTCACTAAAAATTACACCATTTGAAATTATGTTCAAATACGAATCCAACGATATAGTTCTTAGTGACATGCATTAACATTTTGTCAGTTAAATCTATGGTCAAATTTTGATACTACAAAATAGGAAGAGTAAATCAGGACGGAGGTAGTACTTGCTCTTAGGGTAACCATAGAGTTACAGGAGTAGTCTAAGTTACTTTCCACTATGACTAGCCTAGGCTACTATAGTAGTACAACAACAAAATGATGCAGGTGATCACGTGAGAAAAAAATACTAAAAACATTTCTTTCGGTGCAGTGCATAGATGCAGTTTTGAACACTACACTTGTCATTGTAATTTGGGAAAATTACGAAAAAATTGAGCTACGTTGTGATTACCGTTTACTAATATTAAAGAAGTTTCATCTCGATGAGTAGCTTCTCCGTGCACAGAAAGCATGTAAGGAATCCAACAACTTGATCCAGATTGGGGCCGATAGATTTTATTGCCAAGATCTTCACTATGCGCATAGACTGGGTCAAGCTTGTGGGAATCATTTTCTAGAAGACGGTCGTAAATACATCAAGAAGAAATTTAAAACTGTGAATTTCAAGAAGACGGACAAGAAGATGAGTGTTGTACCTGAACGGTTACGGATCCAATAAAGAGTTCACAGAATTTGGCAGACGAGTGCACCAACGCTGTCAATTTTGGTGCGTCAATGACCCTGATTTTTGTTGGACCTTCTAGATCCGATACAAGCAATCTCTCAAGGAAAGGCGCATTCTCAATGACCATAATGTGGAACAGCTGGAGTGATCTCTTCCCAATTGATGTCTTGTTGCAGGGCCAGCAAGACACATAAATCCATCGGAGATTCATCGAGGCGGTGTGGAGGCTAATGAACCCGTGGATCTGCTCAAGACGAAGGTACTTGAGCACAGTACAAATGCGGAGCAGGTGCTCCATAGCCTTCTTCGAGATGACAACGTCGAGCTGCTTGAGTTGAGGGAGAAGAAGGGCGGGCGCGGCATTAATCTTGGGAAGATAGCAGGAGCTGAAGCTAGCGCGGCGCAGCGTTGGCGCGAGGCGGAGCGCGGACGGCGGCAGAGAGCGACATCGTCCAGCTTCAAAGCTGAGCTCCTCGAGTTGATCTAGGGCGGGGGATAAGAACCACTCATAGAACTTGGGTTGGACCTTGCAGTTGGTACTGAACATGCGGATGTCAAGGCGTCTGGCTGGCCCAGGGTGCGATGAAAGGATCTTGGAGAGTGCGGCCATGCGTTTGCAATCCCCATCACAGAGGCAGCTGTCGAAGGTGAGGTTGAGGGGGACGCGGCGCCAGAGGGGGCGCCACTGCCGGGAGAGCAGGGCGGTCCGCACGGCAGATTTGGTCGGGAGGAGGCCGATGATGACGAGCAACTTGTCGTCAGGGACGCTGCTGATGAAGTCCAGGCTCGCCGGATACAGTCTTGGCCCGAGCCGCCTCTGCTTGTTGGCTGCCTCGCCCTCCATCTCAACCGGCGGCGACGCCGGTGTACACGTGTGCTGGTGTGTGTTGTGTGCTGGGTGTGCGCGAGTGCGTCCTTCTGTGTATGCCGCCGCGCAGTGGTAAATTGTGCGCGAGTGCGTCCTCCACGCGGAAGAAGTGTGTCCTCAATGCGCCCTCAATTTACTAGCGTGCGGGGTTCTACCCCAAGTGGTTTCAACTTTGTTTACTTCACCGCGTGTCAAATGGGCCTCTAGTTTAGTTATTTTCACACACTACCACATGGGCTAGCACACGAAGATATAGAACACGAGCTAACAAAGGCAGCATGTGGACTGGTTGACCGGTCAACTAAACAATATACGGAGCTATACGCTGACACAGTGAGTGTATAATCCATCGGTATAGAGTGTTCGTGTGAGAGGGGAGGCCCGTGAGAGATAGCAGAGAGAGAGAGAGAGAGAGAGAGAGAGAGCTACTCCTCCGTCCGATAATGTAGTTCCAACATTTTTTATAGTCAAACTTTTGAAACTTTGACCAAGTTTATAAAGAAATTACTTATATCTACAATACCAAAGATAAATGATACTATGACGTAAGTACATTGTGATGAATCTAATGATCTTTCCAGATGTAAATGTTTTTCTCCACATATACCTGGTCAAACTTTTCTGAGGTTTGACTTTTCAAAACATCCATATGCTTATGGACGTGAGAGAGTCACTAACTAGAGAGAGAGAGAGAGAGAGAGTGAAATAGAAAGAGTGAGTGAAAAAAGTGTGTGTGCGTGTGTGAAATAGATATGGACAACACCCGATAAAAGTAGAGAAAAAACGTGTGTGTCTTACGCAAACATATCACACATGCATCTTCGACAACGGAAGCAAGGTGAGGATATAGTGTGTGGTTGTTTGCAACCGAGAGGGAAAGACCCCTAGTACGTGGCCAAGAGGGGTCTGACGAACAAGGGAGAGAGGTCGAGAGAGACGTACGGAGAAAATGCAGACATGGGGAGGAGAGAGTGTATGTTTGTCATAGAGAGATCCCCTAGAGATCGTGATGGGACTACATCGGTGGGAGATCGAATGACAAGGTGTGTGCGTGATAGAAGATATCCCGAGAGATATCGAGATAGACGTATGGATGGAAGGAGACAATACGTGTGTTCATGATGGCTAGTGAGAGATAATCATACTTAGGGGGCGGGGGGAGTGCTTGCGCCTATGATGGAGTGAGGGATTATGGTAATTATTAGGGGGGTGCGTGTCACATAGAGAAAGAGGACAAGGGTGGAGAGTGTTGGATGGGTCTATATGTATAGCGCGAGCGAGACATGTGTATGTGTGAACCAGGGAGATATAAAGTTTGAGAGAGATTGAGGAGCCCCCATAAGGCTGAGTGGTGAGTCGATATAGCTGAGGGGAAAGAGATATTCCATCCGCCGATAATGCAAAGGTGCATGTAATTTTTAGAAGTCAAACTTTGGAAACTTTGATCAGGTTTATACAAATGTTATTTATATCTTCAATACCAAAGATACATCATACGAAGCTACATCTCATGGTGAATCTAATGGTATATGTTTGTCGTTCTAGATGTAATTGTTTTTCTCCACGTACATGGTCAAACTTTGTGATGTTTGACTTTTCAATAAATCAATATGCTATGGACCGAGGAGAGTGCCTAAGTCGAGAGTGATCAAGTGTGTGTGAAGGAGAATGAGTAAGTGTGCAAAAAGAGTATGTGTGTGAAAGAGAAAGTGACAACAAATGATAAATTAGAGAGAGTGTGTGCTTTTTCGTTTCTTAGGCGAACATATCACGCATGCATCTCCGAGTTAGAAAAGTGAGGCGAGGAGATACACGAAGATAGCTAGTGTGTGGTTATTTGCAACGGAGAGAGACACCCCTATAGCACATGTCCAATAGAGGTCTGGCCAACAAGTAACAAAGGTCGAGAGGGACACATGGAGAACATGGACACATGGGGAGGGCGAGAGGGTGTGTTTGTGATAAAGAGACCCCCTCGAGATCGTGAGGGGACTATATGGGTGGGAGATCGAGGGAGGTGCGTGCGCGATAGAAAGATGCCCCGAGAGAAATCGAGATAGATCATGCACATGTTTGTGATGGAGACTAAGATTAGCTAGTCATATACATATAGGGGGGACTGCTTGTGCCTACAATTGAGTGAGAGACCATCATACTTGGCAAGCTAGGCATGAGATTGTGTGTGTGTGCATGTGAGATGGAGAGAGAACGAGGGAGATGGGCCTATCGAGTGCGAGTGAGATATGCATGTGTATGTGTGACCCAGGTAGATGGAGAGTTTGAAAGAGAGGGGGAAGAGCTCTAAGACGACAGAGTGGTGCGTGAGAGAGTTACGGGCAACGAGCCAAGGAATTTGTGTGCGTACGATGAGTGCACCCAAGATCTAGCTTGGACTAGAGAATCATACATAGTGTGCGAGAGAGACCTATAGATGGAGTATATATGCATGCGAACTAGAAAGACCCCTCCCCCACGCACACACACACAAAGAGAGAGAGAGAGAGAGAGAGAGAGAGAGAGAGATGGAGAGAAAGCGAGAGGGACCAGCAAGGTTTGTGTGTTGGATGCATGCGACAGAATTGAAGATTGTCGGCACGCGCGCGCGCGAGAGAGAGAGAGAGAGAGAGAGAGAGAGAGAGAGAGAGAGAGAGCAGGAGTCCGGAAGAGGGGGAGGTCGCGTTTGATGCATCAAAGACTGATATAAACCATGTTTCGATATAAACTTGCATTCAAATATTTAAATTGGAGAACATGTTGTGCGCAATCCACACATGAGCGGATATATCGATATCAAACAAGTTCATTAATTTGAACTTCAACATGTTCATGGAGTACTATAATATTGTACAACATGCTATTCGGTTGAGGTGTTCAATTTTGGATTTAGTTCACTATTTTGACCTGGTGAACAAGCTATTTCATTGAATCGAGATATTTCATTTTGGGTTTGATTCCCGTTTTTGAGTGGGTCAACTATTTGTCATATACTAAATCGCTAGCAACGAGAAGGTCAAAACACATTACTCCCGAGCATCATCTCTCCATCTAAAAAAGAAGTGGCAAGCTAATATTTCAAAATTTGATTCGAAACGACCTGGTAAGATAGACGTGGATGCTCGTTCTCCCAAATTTTGGACGAACCGTTAAACATCCTCTGCTCGGTGGAATTCGCCCGAGCAAATAAATGCGAGACGCGAAATTACCGTCATATGTGGGAGGCGCATTAATTGGCCCGTTGTACATCGAGGGTAGGTTCGTAACTTCATCCAAGCGCACCTTCTCCTCGGCCGAAATTACATGTGCCGAATAATTCATAAACCATGGTCGGAAACACACACACTCCTCGCCCGAAATAGCTCGCGCCCACTATTTCAAAACACGCTCTCCTCGACCGAAATCGCTCGCGCCCACTACATTTCAAAACACGCCCTCCTCACCCAAAATCGCTCTCGCCCACTATATGGGGAGAAGCAAAGTTACTCTACTATCCCCGACCCTCAGTACACAGACCCAAGCCGAGAAGCCTAAAGGTAGGGGTAGAATTGTAACTCCCCCTCACATTTCAAACAAATGCGTCCGTAAAACATGGTTCCACTCCCCTCCCAATCCCCCCCCCCCCCATTCATACCTCGTGGGAGCCAAATCACCTTCTCCCCAGAAGCTCCCTTCTCTCGAGCCGTGAAACCTCAGCCCCTCCTCCATGGCGCCCCCCACCGCACCAATTTCACAACCGCCCTCCTCCCTAATGCCGATGTTGTCCATTTGCCGTCGTGCACCGGGCCGTGTGCCTCTTACTCCGTGCTATTGGAGCTGCCTCGACAACGGCCGCGTGAACCGTACCGGAGCCGATTCACCCCCGCCGTTGTTCACGGCGCTGGAGCGGCTCCAACGTCGGATCCGTCCAGAGTCCCGGCGCTGCTTCCCCGTAGCCGTCGACCATCACGACATCGATGTTTCCCTGCCGCCGGTGGCCACCGCAACCGCGCCGGCCTCACCGACTCGACAGCTAGACCTGCCTACTTCACCATGCCGCCAGATAGGTCGCACCTGTTGGAAATATGAGCAAATTACTACGAGATTTAATCTGAATAAATAGAAGATAAATCATGACTACAGTACCAGACATTAAACTAATCATGCGAACTAGCATAGTAGATGAACATATCACATCTAGGGCACATACTAGAAACATGAATTCTACCACGATCTCGAACAGGAAGGATAGAATCACATATGGTGCAGCGGGAGCAGCACCGCCGTTGTTGACGTTGTCGCCCATGTTGTCGAGGATGAGGTTGCCGAGGTCAGGGAAGAAGTCGTCGTTCGTGAAGTCGTTGCTGCCAGCAGTCGCGCGAGTACGCTCCCCAAAAATCTGATCGCCCCTCTCCGTCACGAGGTTCACGAGGCGGGGTTCAAGGCCTCTGTCCCTTCTCTGGTGCCGCCGAAAGGAGGGATGGAGAAGACTTGCTTGGCGGCGCAATGATCTGGAATGGTGGTGAGAAACCATGTGAAGCGGCGGCGGCTAGGGTAGACGTCTGCCTGACTATATAGTGCGGGCCGGGTAGGTCGTGGGAGTAAACCCCACGTCTGAGTCGTCACGATCCAAAAGAATCGGAAACGGTTCAGTAATTAACGCGTCCGTTAATTATTAATTAATGACTCATTAATTTTTCCCGAGCAGCAAAAATATAGACAACGTGCATAGCTGTGTCCTCGGCTTGGCTCAATCCCGCAACCCGCGGCGCGTCGTGACGAGGCATGGCGTGGCGAGCGAGGAGGAGGAGCGCGCGTGTAGGTTTCCTCTTCTCATGCTCATACAAGTGGTAGAAGAGCTCACCTTATAAAGAGGTGCAACTCTCTCTCAACTTATGAGGTGGGACTATACTTTAGCCTCACTCACTCCACTCACATGTGTGCATGAATGAACCAAGAGAATTTCAGAATTTTAGTTGGGCTTTGGGCCAAAAGCCCACTAGCAAATTCCAACAATCCCCCACAAAGTCTCATTGGCACATCTCACCATTTGGTTCCAAAACATTGTTTATATACTGGTGCTTAGTGGAGACTGTGAAGTTGAACTTCCACTTAGAGATTTATGCTACACTAGATCACAACTTGAATAGTGGACTCTGCCTTGAACTACAAGTTTTCTGCAAGAGAAGTTTCACACAAATTCTTGACCGATACTGGGCTGCCGCAAGGCTTCCTTGGTGGAGCGTATCGTCGTACTCAGGGCCTTTTCATGAATTTATTAGAGAACACCCAATTCTCACAGATGCGGCGTTAACGAGCAAATTGATATAGGTGTGTTCCTCGGAAGATGTTCTGCAGACAACATCTCTGCTTACCGAATAAGCCACTTGGAACAAATTAAGATAAGTATCAACCTGCCATGCAGATCGAGAGTATTGCATCTTCACGGAGTGGGGTAGTTAATATAGGGATACTCTCCTCCCAGCTGACCAACAGCTTGTCTGCCATTTCTACTTCACGGGATCTCCGATCACATAGAGTGGGTTACCACTATGGACACTCATGCGGTGGGTCTCAGACCCATCTCCATCAATGCATTATCTATCACATTACGTGATAGACCCTTTGTGAAGGGATCTGCCAAATTTTTCGACGTTTGGATATAATCCAACGTAATAACTCCGGAGTTCCTCAATTTTCTGACAGATTTTAGTCTCCTCTTCACATGCCTTGAGGACTTCATATTGTCCTTAGAACTGTTTATCTTGACGATCACAATTTGATTATCACAGTTCATCGGGATAGGGGGTATTGGTTTTTCAACCATAGGTAAGTCCATCAAGAGCTCACGAAGCCACTCTGCTTCAACAGTGGCAGTGTCTAATGTTGTGAGTTCTGCTTCCATAGTTGACCTCGTTAAGATGGTCTGCCTGCAAGACTTCCAAGAAACAGCGCCACCACCAAGTGTAAAAACATAACCACTTGTGGCCTTAATCTCATCAGCATCAGATATCCAGTTTGAGTCACTATAACCCTCCAGTACCCTTGGATACCCGGTGTAGTGAATCCCATAGCTCGTGGTGCCTTTCAAATAGCGCATAACTCTCTCAAGCGATGCCAATGATCATCTCCCGGTTTTGACACAAACCGACTCATCTTGCTCACAACAAACGAGATGTCAGGCCTCGTGGCACTCGCCAAATACATAAGCGAGCCAATAATCTGAGATTACCTCAGTTGATCTCTAGCAATCCGTCGATTCTTTCGAAGCAACACACTAGCATCATATGGGTTTGGAGAAGGCATGCAGTCGCTATACCCAAAACGACTCAAGACCTTTTCCACATAGTGAGACTGAAGCAGTGTGATCCCACCATTCTCATCTCTCAACAGCTTGATGTTTAAGATAAAATCAGCTACTCCTAGTTCTTTCATCTCAAAACAGCGAGATAAGAAATCCTTAACCTCCTTGATTAAATCAAGTTTGGTTCCAAAGATCAATATGTCGTCGACATACAGACAAAGAATAACTCCTTCTACCCCACCATGGCGATAGTACACACACTTGTCACCATCATTTACTACAAAGCCGGCAGCAGTTAATGTTCTTTCGAACTTCTCACGCCACTCCTTAGGAGCTTGTTTAAGGCCATATAAAGACTTTAATAACTTGCACACCTTTCCTTCCTGACCAGGTACTACAAAACCATCTGGCTGATCCATGTAAATTTCCTCCTTCAACTCTCCATTGAGGAAAGCCGTCTTAATGTCCATTTGATGAACAAGAAGACCATGTGAGGCAGCCAGATGATAGTAGCACCAATTGTGGTCGATCTAGCCACGGTGAGTAAGTATCAAAGAAGTATTCACCTTCTTTCTGGGTATAACCTTAGCCACAAGCCGTGCCTTGTACTTTTCAATCGTACCATCAGGTCTAAGCTTCTTCTTGAACACCCACTTACATCCTACAGGTTTGCACCCATAAGGACGGTCAAGGATCTCCCAGTTCCGTTAGCTAAGATGGAATCCATCTCGCTTCTGAACAGCTTCCTTCGATGAGTCGGCATCGGGAGATGCATAGGCTTCTGAAATAGTCCTGGGTGTGTCATCCACAAAGTACACAATGAAATCATCACCAAAGGACTTTGCAGTCCTCTGTCTCTTACTCCTCACAAGAGTTCCATTGTCACCCTCAACAGGATTCTCAACGTGTTCCATCACAATGGTGGGTTCAGGAATTACAGCGAATTCCTCACTAGATGGAGTAGGTATCTCCTGGTTTGATGAACTTTACATATCCTTCATAGGAAATATGTCCTCGCAGAAAGTCGCATCATTCGACTCCATAATCGTACCAACATGCATGTCGGATATCTCAAATTTTATCAAAAATCTATAGCCAACGCTATGAAAAGCATAGCCCAGAAGAACACAATACACGGTTTTTGGTCCAAGCTTGCGCTTCTTGGGAATTGGTATATTGACTTTCGCCAAACAACCCCAAGTACGTAGGTAAGAGATTTTCAATCTTTTCCTTTCCCATTCCTCAAATGGAGACATGGTCTTATGCTTTGTGGGAACTCGGTTTAGGACATGACATGCAGTCATTAGCGCCTCCCCCCACCATTCCTTGGAAAGACCCGATGTGTATAACATGGTGTTAAAAACCATATCAGTTAGAGTTCGGTTCTTTCTTTCGGCTACCCCATTTGATTGAGGTGAGTAGGGAGGCGTCCTCTCATGGATTATACCATGTTCCGCACAAAACAGATCAAATTCATTGGAAAAATACTCTCCACCACGATCGGACCTAAGCCATTTAATTTTTCGATCAAGTTGGTTATCTGCCTCAGCTTTATAGTTTTTGAAGAAAGTTAAAGCCTCATCTTTTGATTTCATAAGAAACACATAACAATATCTAGTGGAGTCATCAATCAACGTCATGAAGTATCTCTTTCCACCTTTTGTCAACACGCCATTCATCTCACAAAGATCAGAATGTATAAGCTCTAGTGGCGCCAAGTCTCTTGCCTCTGCAGTCTTATGGGACTTGCGAGGTTGCTTAGCTTGCACACATACTTGGCACTTAAAGCCTTTGATAGTAGAGATTTTCGGAATTAAATTCATATTGGCTAGCCGTGTCATGCAACCAAAGTTAATGTGACAAAGTAGTGAATCCAAATATCAGACTCATTATTGTGGCAAACATTATTAATAACTTTAGTGCAAATATCTGCAAAGACAGGCGGAACAAGCCTCCGCTCTCATAGCATTTTCCAACAAATTGTCCATACTTCGAAATTACAACTTTATTGGATTCGAAAACCAACTTAAAACCATCTCGACATAAACGGGAACCGCTAACGAGATTTTTATTGATGGAAGGCACATGATGAACATTCTTCAGACGCACGGTCTTCCCCGAAGTAAACTTCAGATCGACCGTACCAACACCTCGAGCGATGGCATGTGACCCGTTCCCCATCATCACGGGAGAAGTCCACGTGGCCTGGTAAGAGGAAAACATGGAGGCGTCGGCACAAACATGTACATTGGCACGGTGTCAATTAACCAATCGAGGATTGAAATCTTTGAAAGAATGGTAGGAAAAATACCGTACCATGATTCCTTGAGATCGAGATCACCGATGACAACATTAGCGGACTTGCCGCTCTTCTCATGTCCGCGCTCCTCAAAGCGGCTAGGACACCGGAGCCCAAAGATTAGGATCACCGCAGACATGGCAAAGTCCTTCCCTTCTTATGAGAATTCTTATTGAAGTTGGTATAATGTGATTGCTTGTTCTTTGTATCAAACTTGCCTTTGCCCTGAGTTTTGTTCTTGTTGTTTTTGAACTTATTGGGCTGGAAGTTCTTCTTACGTACCATGTGGGCACTAGAAGCTCCCTCGAAGAACTCAAGCACGTGTGTCCTTTGCTCGCCTTCTCTTCAACATCAAGAGTACCAATGAGATCCGCAACGGAAAACTCCTGTCTCTTGTGTTTCAGGGAAGTAGCAAAATTGTTCCACGAAGGTGGAAGCTTGGCAATGGTGCCTCCGGCAACAAATTTGTCCGGCAACACACACTTGAAGTACTCAAGTTCTTTTATGGCGATCAGTATCTCATGAGCCTGCTGTACAACAGAGCACTCGTCAGTCATCTTGTAGTCATAGAATTGCTCCATGACGTACAACTCGCTGTCGGCGTCTGAGGCACCAAACTTGGCCTCGAGTGCAGCCCACATGTCCTTGCCGTTTTCAAACGACATATACGAATCCACAATGGAATCATCCAGAACACTCAGAAGAGCGCCTTTAAAGAGAGTATCGATCTTCTCAAAAGCTTCTAGTTGTGCTGGATTAAGATCATCCTCAGGCTTGTCCTTGGTGGCGTCATAGCAGCCCATGGTCTGAAACCAGTAGACAACTCTCGTGCGCCACCTATTATATTGCGCCCCCTTAAAGGCAGGCGGCTTCAGATCCGCAGCAAAACCACTCAGAGTAAATTGCCTATAATCAGGTTTTTGGATTGTTGCAAATATGAGCAAATTACTACGAGATTTAATCCGAATAAACAGAAGATAAATCATGACTATAGTAGCAGAGATTAAACTAATCATGTGAACTAGCATAGTAGATGAACAGATCACATCTAGAGCACATACTAGAAACATGAACTCTACCACGACCTCGAACAGGAAGGATAGAATCACATACGGTGCAGCGGGAGCAGCACCGCCAAGCGTTGCGTTATGTCGCCCATGTCGCCGAGGATGAGGTTGCCGAGGTCGGGAACAAGTCATCGTTAGCGAAGTCGTCCTCGCCAGCCGATCGCGAGTGCACTCCCAAAACCTAATCGCCTCTCTCCGTACAAGATCATGAGAGGCGGGTTCCGAGGCCTCTTGTCCCTTCTCCCGTGCACGCCGAAAGGAGGATGGAGAAGACTTGCTTGGCGGCGCAATGATCTCGAACGGTGGTGAGAAACCATGAGAAGCGGCGGCGGCTAGGGTAGACGTCTGCCTGACTATATAGTGCAGGTCGGGTAGGTTGTGGTAGTAAACCCCACGTCCGAGTCGTCACGATCCAAAAGAATCAGAAACGGTTCAGTAATTAATGCGTCCGTTAATTATTAATTAATGACTCATTAATTTTCCCGAGCAGCAAAAATATAGACAACGTGCATAGCTCTGTCCTCGGCTCGGCTCAATCCCGCAACCCACGGTGCGTCATGACGAGGCGTGGCGAGCGAGGAGGAGGAGCGCGCGTGTAGGTTTCCTCTTCTCATGCTCATACAAGTGGTAGAAGAGCTCAGCTTATAAAGAGGTGCAACTCTCTCTCAACTTATGTAGTGGGACTAAACTTTAGCCTCACTCACTCCACTCACATGTGTGCATGAATGGGCCAAGAGAATTTCAGAATTTTAGTTGGGCTTTGGGCCAAAAGCCCACTAGCAAATTCCAACAGCACCCTCATCTCAAATCACTTTATTTAGACGTCAGTTGTCTGAATTTTTATTCTGGGCCAATCGATTCCCAATGGGAAGCAGCGCCCCTTGAGGCGGCGGAGCTCCTAGGCTGCCGGTTGGCTGGTGTCTAACGTAAGGGTGCGAGGTCGCAAGTTCGCCGCGGAAGCAGCGCTTAGATGGCTATCTTAGAGTTGTGTGGGTTGAAGGTACTGCCGCCATCGGATCTGGATGACGGGGAGTCTTTGTGGATTGGCCCGGGGGCGGTGCAACCACGGCAATGCGTTGGGCGGGGAGCGGGGTTTTGGCCGGGGCCACGACGGCAGAGGCAAGCTGCTCTGCCGTTGGTCGCTGGCTCTTCAGGGAAGATTCCTAACAGTGTCAGCCGGGAGGCACAAGACGGCCATCAAGCCATCCGGCGTAGATCGGACAGTACCAAAATAAAATAAAATTGTGTGACCCCAATTTAGTCTTGATCAAGCAGGCGTGTGACCACTCTCGTACCTTCTTTGTTGATCTCTTAGTGTATTTCTTCAGATCAAAGAGATATGTCGTTCTTAACATTATCGTTATCGCATCTTGACCACACCGTCTTCCGACTCACCGCAGCTGCTCCAACAAGGAAGCATACACCGAAAGGGAGCTATAGTCCCCACTCAACAGCCTCCTGCATCGAATGCGCGTGCCCAACATGGACAGCCACAACAAGCTGCAAGGCCATCGACAAGTCAAGCACATGATGCTCACTCCTATGGATGGCGGCGGATAGGTTGTACCCTCATCTTACTTGTGTGCAATATTTATGGCTTTGTTATTCATCTAAGCATGGAAAATAGGTTATCACATTTCACTGTATATTCATGCTGATCTCTTACGGGTCTTGTTCAGGAGTTAACGTTGTTCCATAGTTCAGCTAAGATACTTGTTCTTTAGGTAACGTTGTTCCATAGTTATCATCCATCAGCCAATGCTATCCCACAGGCTGGTGATTATAGTATTATACCATTTCTAGTATTACCTATGTTGTTCTTTAATACTTTTGTGTGCCATCTAATTAATCTCGAGTACAAATGATACATATTTTGTAGCTTTCATCTGTGTTCTCCCTTTAGTTTTTGAGACCTGTTGCTGCTAGTTAACCTCAGCCCTACTATTTATGTCATCTCCTACAGGCACTCGTTACATAAATCTAACTACTAGTTGTCTTCCATGCATGTCAGATATAATTGCACACACTGATATATCCACAAGAACCTCACGGAGCAATGTAAAGGCCAATAAACTTGATGTCAATGATACCCAATATGATGGAACATGTAAAGGCAGTTCTTCAGAAGACTTGCAGAAAGATGTTGAATCCTCTTCACCCCACAAGGTCCTTGCTCTAACTTGGTCGTGATATGGGTACAACATGCATATAATGTCCTGGAGTCTGTCTACTCTGTTGCAATGCCATGTGCTTAGCATGCTGATCATGCATATAAATATGTCATGCCTTCCTGTTTTTCAGTACCTATTCCATTCATGATAACATGTTTTCAAATTCAAGTACTGTCATTCTACTCTATCGCAATGCCATCTGCTTAATTTGGACATCATGCTTCTAAATATCTTATGCATTGTTATTCATCAGTATGTACTTCATCTATCTACCATACCATGTTTTTTTACATTGAAGTGTTGTTCTAGTGCTCTGTTGCAATGCCATCTTAGTTTCCCAATCATACACGTGTGTGTTGCTTTAGTTTTTTCTGTACGTATTCCACTAGCATACAGTTTTACATTCAACTAGTGTTTTTTTACTGTGTTATCCTGTCGTATCCCTAACTCTTACACCATACTCCCTCCGTCTGGATTACATGTTGCCGAAATGGATAAAAAATGATGTATCTAGAACTGAAATACGCCTAGACCCATCCATTTTTTTCCGGGTGGAAGGAATACATGTCAATATGTCATGCCTTTCTATTCTTCAGTACCTATTCCATCTCTCTGTTGTAGCATGTTTTATAATTGAAGCACCATTCTTCTATACAAGGCATCCAAGGGGAAGACGACTATGTTAGAATCTGAAGGGTTACAAACCAGGTCTTTGCAAAAGATCCAAATGCCAGGAGATAATAAACCAACTCCAGTTTTTATAGATACTGCTCCAGCACAGAGAAACCCAACTCCTACTGATAATAACTAGATTCCAGTGGCCATAGAACTAGTCCGCTCCAGTCCAGCAAAAATATGTCAACTCTATTCTAAGAAGCGTGTGTGTATCCTTGCATCATGAAATTTTATAGCATGTTGATCATATTTTCTACATGTTTCTTACCCATCTCTCTTTTAGAAAATAAGCTTAACAGATAGAATAATTTCTGCACTGGTATCGTCGGTGAGGAAAGATTCTTGCAGAATTCTCTGACTCAATGCAGATGTAAGTACTGTTGTATATCACTATATTTTTACATTAGCATGTATTTTTTAATCGACGTGAATCCAACCTTTATCTGATCTAAATTTAGTTGTAGCAAAATGTATGATTAAAGGCCACAATGTTGATTTTTGTAAGGAAAACTGCACAGTAGTTTTGCATCTGAGCTGCATGAGTGTACTATCTCATATCAGTGGGTTTGATTACTTTGGTTCTGCAGTGGTTTTTCGGTGTTTTTTTACTGTGTTGTCCTGTCGTATCCCTAGCTCTTACATCATCCTCCCTCTGTACTGATTACATGTCACAAAAATGGATAAAACTGGATGTATCTAGAACTGAAATACGCCTAGACTCATCCATTTATTTCCGGATGGAGGGAATACATGTCAATATGTCATACCTTTCTATTCTTGATACCTATTCCATCTCTGTTGTAGCATGTTTTATAATTGAAGCACCATTCTTCTATATAAGGCATGCAAGGGGAAGACGTCTATGTTAGAATCGAAGGGTTACAAACCAGGTCTTTGCAAAAGATCCAAACGCCAGAGATAATAAACCAACTCCATTTTTCATAGATACTGCTCCAGCACAGAGAAACCCAACTCCCACTGATAATAAGCAGATTCCAGTGGCCAAAGAACTAGTCCGCTCCAGTCCAGCAAAAGAATGTCAACTCCATTCTAATAAGCATGTGTGTATCCTCGCATCATGAAATTATATAGCATTCTGATCATATTTTCTACATGTTTCCTACCCATATTTCTTTTACAAAATAAGGTTAAATGATAGAAGACTTCCTTCATTGGGATTGTATTTGAGGAAAATATCTTGTGGGAATTCTCTGTGCTCCAATGCTGATGTTGTTAGGGAACGTAGTAATTTCAAAAAAAATCCCACGCACACACAGGATCATGGTGATGCATAGCAACGAGATGGGAGAGTGTTGTCCACGTACCCTCGTAGACCGAAAGCGGAAGCGTTAGCACAACGCGGTTGATGTAGTCGTGCATCTTCACGATCCGACCGATCCAAGTACCGAACATACGGCACCTCCGAGTTCAGCACACGTTCAGCTCGATGACGTCCCGCGAACTCCGATCTAGCAGAGCTTCACGAGAGAGTTCCATCAGCACGACAGCATGGTGACGGTGATGATGTTGCTACCGACGTAGGGCTTCGCCTAAGCACCGCTACGATATGAATGAGGTGGAATATGGTGGAGGAGGGCACCGCACGCGGCTGGAACAGATCAACAGATCAACTTGTCTGTCTAGAGGTGCCCCCTGCCCCCGTATATAAAGGAGCAAGGGGGGAGAGGCGGCCGGCCAGGGAGGGCGCGCCAGGGAGGAGTCCTACTCCCACCGGGATTAGGACTCCCTCTTTTCCTAGTTGGAGTAGGAGGGGGAAAGGAAGGGAAGGAGAGAGGGGGAAGGAAAGGGGGCGCACCCCCTCCTTGTCCAATTCGGACTAGAGGGGGAGGGGCACGCGGCCAGCCCTAGCCGCCCCTCCTCTTCTGCACTAAGGCCCAATAGGCCCATTACTTCCCGGGGTTCCGTAACCCGGTACTCGAGAAAATCTGATTTCACCCGAACACTTCCGATATCCAAATATAGGCTTCCAATATATCAATCTTTATGTATCGACCATTTTGAGACTCCTCGTCATGTCCGTGATCATATCCAGGACTCCGAACTACCTTTGGTACATCAAAACACAAAACTCATAATACCAATCGTCATCTAACTTTAAGCGTGCGAACCCTACGGGTTTGAGAACTATGAAGACATGACCGAGACACGTCTTCGGTCAATAACCAATAGCGGAACCTAGATGCTCATATTGGGTCCTACATATTCTACGAAGATCTTTATCGGTCAAACCGCATAACAACATACGTTGTTCCCTTTGTCATCGTTATGTTACTTGCCCGAGATTCGATCGTCGGTATCTCAATACCTAGTTCAATATCGTTACCGGCAAGTCTCTTTACTCGTTCCGTAATACATCATCCCGCAACTAACACATTAGTCGCAATGCTTGCAAGGCTTATACTGATGTGCATTACCGAGTGGGCCCAGATATACCTCTCCGATAATCGGAGTGACAAATCCTAATCTCGAAATACGCCAACCCAACAAGTACCTTTGGAGACACCTATAGAGCACCTTTATAATCACCCAGTTACGTTATGATGTTTGGTAGCACACAAAGTGCTCCTCCGGTAAACGGGAGTTGCATAATCTCATAGTCATAGGAACATGTATAAGTCATGAAGAAAGCAATAGCAGAATACCAAACGATCAAGTGCTAAGCTAAAGGAATGGGTCAAGTCAATCACATCATTCTCCTAATGATGTGATCCCGTTAATCAAATGACAACTCATGGCTATGGCTAGGAAACATAACCATCTTTGATCAACGAGCTAGTCAAGTAGAGTCATACTAGTGACACTCTCTTTGTCTATGTATTCACGCAAGTATTGTGTTTCCGATTAATACAATTCTAGCATGAATAATAAACATTTATCATGATATAAGGAAATAAATAATAACTTTATTATTGCCTCCAGGGCATATTTCCTTCAGATGTAAGTACCTGTGGTATATCACTATATTTTTACATCAGCCTGTATTTTGTTAATCAGCGTGAATCCAACCTTTATCTGATCTAAAATTAGTTGTAGCAAAATGTTAAAGGCGCCAATGTTGATTTTTGTAAAGAAAACTACCTGGTAGTTTTGCATACTGAGTTGCATGAGTGTACTATCTCATATCATGCACATTACTGAATTGTAGTGCTGCTCTGGTTGCCCATTCATTCATTGTGTCAATATTGCTTTCGTATTACCTTACCTGGCTGATGATAGTTGTGCCATATTGTGTTAATTTGGTGTTGGCTAGTTGCCCAAATGTTTGTTGTGGCAATGTTGTTTTCCTATTATCTGACTTGGCCAATGATAGCAATGCTAGTGTCTTAATTTGGTGCAGGCTGCTGAAGATAAGAAGACAAACTCTGAAAACAGCAAGGCAGCCCCATTGTTTCTTTCCAATAAATCTAGGCCAGGTAATATGCCAATAACTCATGATTAATCTGTTTGGTTCCCCTCCTAATTTATGTTATGATGTAGTGGTCGAGACACTCTCCACTATCAATAATACAAGCCTGCCAAAATCGCCATTTGAGTGCTGCTCAAGATCCTCTCGTGTCGAATGCAACGGAAAAATGTATGTTTGTGAACCAATTAATGGTGAAGGAATGATGGAAATGGTGGAGGAATCAGAGGTGTAGAGTCGCATGCGACACAACAACCGATCAATGTTTTCGAGACAAGATAGCAAAGCAGCAAGAACTTTCCCACATGCTTATGGGCGTCATCCGTCTTTGAGGTTCCAGTTGTGACGTTGTAGATCGTTAGGTTACATTCATTTATCTGACCGGCATCAATCTTTGATTGCCCAAAGGATGTAATTTCTGTAATATATCTTTGGATGTGCAATGTTTTTCCCTGTATGCCGTACCTTTGCTTGATCGGTTTTGGTCCTGTGCATAATTGCTCGTCGTAATGGGCTCAAATTATCTAATTTAGCCTAAAGACATGTACGAACTTTAGTGGGCCCATTAATTTAACAGGTCGTTACTAGGCCGAAAGTTAATGGTCGGCCCTCTTAACTCTCGGGTCGTTAATAGGCTGACATCGAAGCGGGCAACAGGTGTGCCCAATTGATTTCACGGGCCGTTAACAGGCCGTTACTAAGTTCGGGCTACATATGGCCCAACTATACTGTGGGCCTTTAGCAGGCTAAAAGAGACAGCGGGCTTGTACTGGACCATGAAGAGCATGGGCCGCTAAGAGGCCGAAAGTCAGGTCATATTGTAAATGGCCCAACTGTGTTGTGGGCCTTTAGCGGGCCGAAAGAGAAACCGGGCTGGTATTGGACCATGAAGGGCATAGGCCATTAAAAGGACAAAACTCAGGTCCGACTACAAATGGCCCAACTCATCTATGGTCTGTTAATAGGCTGAAAGGCACACAGGGCCGGGAATTGGCCCAACACTTAAATGGGTCGCTAAAAGGCCAAAACTCAGGTCCGACTACAAATGGCCCAACAGATATATGGGCCATCACCAGGCTGAAAGACACACCGGGCCGGAAATTGGCCCAACATTTAAATGGGTCGCTAAAAGGCCGAAACTCTGGTCCAACTACAAATGGCCCAACTGATTTATGGGCCGTCAATAGGCTGAAAGACACACCAGGCCGAAAATTAGCCCAACATTTAAATGGGTCGCTAAAATGCCGAAAGATGTACATCATGAAAATTGGCCCATCCACTGAATGGGCCGTTAACAGGCCGAAATCTCATCGGGCCGATATTGAGCCCAAATATATAGCGAGCTGTTAATGGGCTCGAACTGACGATGGGCTGCAATGGTGTCAAATCTTTAACGGGTCGTTGATGGGCCGAATTGGCACATCTCGTATGGGCCGTGGGCTTAAATGGACCTAACACAAGTAGGCCTTATATGGGTCGGCCTGCTATTTTTTATTGGGCCGGCCTTTTTCACCGAAATGGGCCACTGTTGGGTCGTGCCACGTGTCGACCTATCATAGGTGCCTCTTGTCCAATGAGTGGATGATATCTGTCCCAACGGTGAGGCAACACGTGTTTCCTCCGGCCAATGATGATTTTACACGTGGAAAATCCCCATTGGTCCGGGCTATTAATGGGTTACCGGATCCAAAACTGGACCCGATAGCTTAACGGCGTTCCGTTACAGTGGATGCCACGTGTCGGTCACCCTTGACGAAAGCACTTCTGTGACGCGTGATTTATCGTCATGGAAGTGGACACTTCTGTGATGACAATTTTGGTAATGTCATGGAACACTTCTCGACAAAGACATGTATGACTATCTTGATTCTGTCATAAAATCGTCATGGATGTACATGCATGACAAAAAATGCGACCTACTGTGACAAACACGTATCATCACGAAAGTGTATTTTTTGTAGTGAAAGAGGCAGTGCCGAAGGCCAAGCAAAAAACAGCAACTAGCACTGGGCATTATGTCAATAGGTTAATCCCAAAAAATGATATAAAGTTGCTATAAAATGATTGTAAAACATCCAAGAATGATAATATAACAGCATGGAACAATCAAAAAATATAGATACGTTGCTATAAAATGATTGTAAAACACTCGGGAGGCCGCTCCTTCGGGAGGTCTTGGTGTCGTCCGACTCGCGAGGCTTGGCCCCTCGCGAGGGTCTTGTCTTGGCAGTCTTGTAGATGGGCCGTACTAGGATGTCGAGGGAGCCAAGTCGTGGGGCGCACGCAGGCAAAAATGGGTACCCTAGTTCCGAGAACGCCAACATTACTGTTGAGCAATTGATAAAAAAGCGAATAATTATAACGATATCTAAGGCAATGATGATGAATATAGGCATCACGTCCGTGACAAGTAGATCGACTCATGCCTGCATCTACTACCATTACTCCACACATCGACCGATATCCATCATGCATCTAGTGTATTAAGTTAACAAGAACGGAGTAACGCCTTAAGCAAGATGACATGATGTAGAGGGATAGATCCAATCAATAGGAAATAAACCCCACATTTTTATCCTTAATGGCAACAATACAAATACGTGCCTCGCTACCCCTTCTGTCACTAGGTGAGGACACCGCAAGATTGAACCCAAAACAAAGCACCTCTCCCATTGCAAGAAAAATCAATCTAGTTGGCCAAACAAAATCAATAGATCGGAGAGAAATACAAAGCTATCTTAATCATGCATAAAAGAGTACAGAGACGACTCAAATAATATTCATAGATAATCTAATCATAAACCCACAATTCATTGGATCTCAACAAACGCACCGCAAAAGAAGATTACATCGAATAGATCTCCAAGAACATCGAGGAGAACATTGTATTGCGGATCAAAGAGAGAGAAGAAGCCATCTAGCTACTAGCTATGGACCGTAGGTTTGTGGTAAACTACTGACACATCATCGGAAGGGCAGCAAGGTTGATGTAGAGGCCCTCCGTGATCGAGTCCCTCTCGAGCAGAGTACAGGAACAGGTCTCCAGATGGGATCTTACGAGGACAAAAACTTGCGGCGGCGGAAAAGTTTTTTTAGTGTGCCCCTCTCGTATACGGACAATATTTGGCTATTTATAAATCTGAGATTAGGGTTAGAAGTGCCACGGTGGGCCCACAATCCTGGGGGCGCGCCCCCTAGGGTGCACCTCCCGAACTTGTGGCTCATCTGTGGCCCTTCTGGCTGTTGGGGAATGCAGTAATTTCAAAAAACATTCTACGGCCACGCAAGATCTATCTAGGTGATGCATAGCAACGATGTAGGGTAACGCAGCAGAAAACAAAAAAATTCCGACCTACGCACCAGCCCAGGACCACTATGGAGACTGCATACATGGTTTGATCTTTTTCGTTACCGACTCGTAGCACAGCGGAAGTAGAGTCGATGACGAACGGCGGTGCAGATCCCCACAGCTAGGATTTACAACCTCCCAACCGCGAGGATGTATACCCTCATCCACCCCGCGGACAGCCCTCCGGGAGGCGGTCGGATAGTCCCTCGGACGGTGTCATGGACAGCCCTTCGGGAGGACCCTCAAAACTCAGACGGTCACTCGGACAGCCCTTCGGCAGGACTCACAGAACTCGGACCGTCACTTGGACAGCCCTTCTGGAGGCACTCTCAAAACAGCCCCTAGGGCAAAAGGATCGAAACTACGACCTCTCTACGGGGTTGCACACATACAGCGTCATCTATCCGGCAGGGCTTCGCCGTCCAGAACTAGTTCCCACCGGAACCCAGACAACCTTTCGGCTCTACAAAACTATTTCGCTAGAAGGGAGAGAGAATCCAGATCATGCATGGCAATTGTATGTGAGAAAGAGTGTGTCTTTAGGCAGCCCCCTCCACCCCTATTTATAGGCCAAGCCCAAGGGTGGCTTCTCCAAGAAGCCAAGGGGATAATACCAAAAGGCCCTCAAGGTGGCTTCTCCAAGAAGCCAAGCAAAAAGCACTTTCACTATTCATGACGACATTTTTCAACGTATGTTCGAACCGAAAATATTTATGTGGGCTCAGAACATTTCCAGTACCCACTAAAATATTTATGTGGGCTTAGAACAATTTTCAACGCGTTCCGAAACAATTTCAGTTTAGTGATTTTCATCTGCGAAAAGCAAACAAGAATGCGTTTTCACTCATGAAGACAATTTTTCGCGTCCATTAAATCCGAAAATATTTCTGTGGGTCTTAGAATAATTCCAGTACCCACTAAAATGATTTTGGATTTGTTCTCAAACAATTTCAGATTAGTGAATTTCATCTGCGAAAAACAACCAAAGCGGTACCGGCAGCTCCGAAACATTTCCGGTTTTTATCCCGAAAAATTCCCAGAAGTTTCCAGAATAATTCTGGCACCCTCCAAGAATTATCAGGCATGTCCCGAAACCTATTTGACTTAATGGTATATCCCGAAACAACTTTTTGGTTTTACGAAACTATTTCGCTATTCTCTCTCCGAAACTCTTCCATTTCTCCGAAACTTTTTTGGCAAATTTCTCTTAGACTCCCCATCTAGTATTCAGCAGATAGATGACCCTTAAGCATGTGACCCTATAGGTTCGGTGAAGCATAGACATGACCGGAACACTTTCCGATCAATGATCAACATCGGAGTCGTGGACACCCATATTGACCCCTATACCCACACGAATGAATATTCGAGTGAACCTCCAGTTGCAGTGAGCTATTCATGTTGCTTCGCGATATGTCACAAACACCCGAGGTGAGATTTATTTCATCCCCGTGGACGAACAATTTGTCCACCATGCAAGTTACCTCGTTACCGGTTTTGTTCTCTTTTCTCGTTTCCGTGTTCCGGCATCCCTGTGATCAAATCACACTGTGTCTGGACAGACGTTGATGGATACCGTAACACCAAGAGGGCCCTGCTACCTCTTGAGCACTGCGTTGGATTTCCCCGAAGAGGAGAGGATGATGCAGAAAAGTAGCGTGAGTATTTCCCTCAGTTTTTGAGAACCAAGGTATCAATCCAGTAGGAGGCCACGCACAAGTCCCTCGTACCTGCACAAAACAACTGCTCCTCACAACCAATGCGATTAGGGGTTGTCAATCCCTTCACGGTCATTTACGAGAGTGAGATCTGATAGAGATGATAAATAATTTTTTTGGTATTTTTATATAGAGATGCAAAGTAAAAACAAAGCAAGTATTAAAGTGATGGAGATTGATATGATGAGAATAGACCCAAATATAGGTCTCACTAGTGGCTTCTCTCAAGAGCATAAGTATTCTACGGTGGGTGAACAAATTCTTGTTGAGCAATTGATGAATTGATCATAGTTATGAGTATATCTAGGTATGATCATGTATATAGGCATCACGTCCGAGACAAGTAGACCAAACGATTCTGCATCTACTACTATTACTCCACTCATCGACCGCTATCCAAAGATGCATCTAGAGTATTTTTTAAAAAACAGAGTAACGCCTTAAGCAAGATGACATGATGTAGAGGGATAAATTCATGCAATATGATAAAAACCCCATCTTGTTATCCTCGATGGCAACAATACAATACGTGCCTTGCTGCCCCTTCTGTCACTGGGAAAGGACACCGCAAGATTGAACCCAAAGCTAAGCACTTCTCCCATTGCAAGAACTACCAATCTAGTTGGCCAAACCAAACGGATAATTCAAAGAGACTTGCAAAGATAACCAATCATACATAAAAGAATTCAGAGAAGATTCAAATATTATTCATAGATAAGCTGGATCATAAACCCACAATTCATCGGTCTCAACAAACACACCGCAAAAACAAGATTACATCGAATAGATCTCCACTACAGAGGGGGAGAACATTGTATTGAGATCCAAAAAGAGAGAAAAAGCCATCTAGCTACTAGCTATGGACCCGTAGGTCTGAAGTAAACTACTCACACTTCATCGGAGGGGCTATGGTGATGATGTAGAAGCCCTCCGTGGTGGATGCCCCCTTCGGCGGAGCTCCGGAAAAGGCCCCAAGATGGGATCTCGTGGATACAGGAAGTTGCGGCGGTGGAATTAGGTTTTGGCTCCTGCTTACGATCGTTTGGGGTGCGTAGGTATATATAGGAGGAAGGAGTACGTCGGTGGAGCAACAGGGGCCCACGAGGCAGGGGCGCGCCCTAGGCCCCCCTCGTGACCGCCTCTTTTGTTCCTTGTAGTAGGGTCCAAGTCCCCTGGATCACGTTCGGTGAGAAAATCACGTTCCTGAAGGTTTCATTCCGTTTGGACTCCGTTTGATATTTCGTTTCTTTGAAACACTGAAATAGGAAAAAAAAACAGCAATTCTAGGATGGGCCTCCGGTTAATAGGTTAGTCCCAAAAATAATATAAAAGTGGAAAATAAAGCCCAATATAGTCCAAAACAGTAGATAAAGTAGCATGGAGCAATCAAAAATTATAGATACGTTGGAGACGTATCAGGCCCGAGAATATCTCTCCATTGTCTGAGGAGCAAATCCCAATCTTGAGCTATCAAGTTACTTGACACACTTTTCCATGAACCCGTAAGCCGCCGTAATAGCCACCCATTTACGGATGACGTTTAACAAACCCCAAAGTTCATGAAGCAAGTATGAAGAAACTCGATACTCTCATGGTCTAAGGAATTATGCAAACATTAACCATCTCTGTGTTATCAACCATTAACTTGTGACGAATGAATCTCATAGCATAACACCAATCCGGGTCGATTCAACACAAATGTTCTCTTAACATTGTGCCCTCAAAGTTGCTGGCATAGACATGCCCATGATCAGGAAAACAGAACCATCATGCAACACTTGAGCTAGTCTTAGAGGCCAGACTAAGAATACTTCTTACCGTTTATTATTCCACACGTGCATATGAGTCTTCCTCCGAGCCTCGTCTTATTGCAGACTTGAGAACCATAGCAGTTATAGCATGGAACATAAACATAATTATGAACTTGGAGATAAATAATATCATTTATTATTGCCTCTAGGGCATATCTCCTACAGACTCCCACTTGCACTAGAGTCAATAATCTAGTTAATGCTAATGCACTTTACACCTATGGCATACTGGTGAAAAAAATGCTTCGCATGTGGTATAGCCTGATGTCCATCCAATCTGACAACTTCAGCTCCGTGTGTATCTCTGCATATCCTCGCGTTTTCACGCTTTCACAAAATTCATATTTTGTGCAGACTTGGCTTTGTATATATGTGAATCATTGGTTGAAACCTGATTCTCAGACTGAGTTATGGAGCAACTATCTGCAGTAGTGTCCCATTGACCAAAGCCTTCTTGGAACCATACTAAGTTCATGAATGAACTATATGATTCAACATCTTTGTCTTTGTCGCTTCTAAAGCGGCAACATACTTCGCCTCTGTTATAGAATTCGCCACAGTAACTTGTTTGGAACAATTTCCAACTAACTGCACCACCATATTGTGTGTTACACAAAACCCTCAATTTTAATCGAAAATCGCATGGAGAAATGATGAAGATTGTATCGATGTAACCTTTTACAATGAACTCTTCATGATCTTCACTTGCGAGAAAACATGTCATCAGTGCTACTTTAGTACTTAATGATCCTTTTTCACTGTTGTCCCATGATCAGTACTTTTGATCATGTATCTATACTCGCAACAGCGTGGGAGTATTGGACATATTCTGGCTGTTTTACATACCATGGAATACATGATTAATCCAAACACAGGAGTGTGTGGAATCTCCATCATGTATTTTGCTCATCAGTGTTTTGGGACACTGATTCTTGCAAAAACTCTTTCCATGTGACTTCGGCAAGAATCACTCCTTGCCGTTCTTAGTGCTAAATGGTTTTAGCATCTTGTCAATATGTATTTTTTCTCAGCCCTATTAGGTAAATCTATCTCCATAGATCATTATGCCTAATATCAAGGCTATTTAGCCCAAGCACTTCATCGAAAAACTATTTTCAAATGAAGTCCTAATTCGTGTCAAGAAATTTATTTCCCATTAACAATGTGTCAAGCACACAAGGTTTTCAGAAATATTACTATGCTCCCACTTACTTTCTTGAAACCACAAGCATCTTCGTTACCCATTTATGAAGTCAAATCCCTTTGACCATTCCATCAAAACGGAGATTCCAACTCCATTTTGCTCTCTTTTGTCCATTGCTGGAACTCTGAAGCTAGCATACTTACTAGCATCCTTTGGACCGACAAAATACTTTGGATTGTATCACATACAAGTCCTAGGTTGTATTTCCATTTAATGGAAATTCTTTTGTCATCCATGTTTCATATCTCACGTTTTGAAATATGTATTAATTGCTAGTTTAACCCGAACCGACTTTAAGCATTGCTACGGTGAGACAATCTCATTGTAGTCAACTCCTTGAACTTGTTATTGCAACAAGTCGAGCTTAATGGATAAAACATTTTTATCCATATCAGTTTACAGTCCCATTACAATCTGTTAGACTCCAAGTCTTTCGGAGGGTTTATCAAGATTTAAATCTTGAATCATTTCTGGAAACTATCTCGGATTATATTGGCATTCAGCTAATTCCGGAGTCAGGGCCCATCAACGCTTCCTTGTGTATCATAGGTATACTGTTGTCTAACAACAATATCTCGTTTGCGCACCTGAGAGGTTTGCACGAGCTTTGCCTACGTTGTTCAGCTACAAGTTCGACCGAAGTCCATACATCTAATGTAGAGGCTTCTGTATCAGTCGTAGTAGGAAACTATGGAATTACTTCCAAGGTTCCTTTCCTTTTACCTGATGACGAAGATACTTGTTATCTTGTCGAGTTGCACTGTCCTCCCACTTACCCTTTTGCAAGAGCTATTCTTTTTAAAAGCATACTGTTTTGTGGCAAAAATCCTTTGCCTCGGTATAGTGGTGGGGGAATACCCAATGACTTGAGTTAACTTACAAAGTAGCACTTGTTTGATTTGGAATAGGTTTGTAACCTTTTACACAAGCCCCATATTCCAAATGTTAAGAAAAGATATAACATGGTTGGGCGTACCATACCATGCCGTCATTTCAACAGACCTGATGGAGCTCTTTTCAAAGGTAAAAGCATGATCTCTAAAGCATTACTCTTTAAAAGTGATAATGGAAAATTTATTTATTTCATCTTTGATCTTACCATGTCATAAATGGTTTGATTACATCTTCACAGACATTCCACTCATAGTGGTGTTCCGGGAGTTGTAAGTTATGAAACTCTTTTCACAACTCATCAGACATTCGCTAAACTTGTAACTCAAATATTGCTTTCTACAATAAAATTGCAGAAACTTAATTTCCTTGTTACAATAACTTCTACTTCATTTTTGAAAACCTTTTGAATGATTTCAAAAGATCCAGACTTACGTCGCATCAAGCAAATATCCATATATCTACTTGAGTCATTTCAGAAGATATATAAATCCACTACTTGCAACAACATTTATTGAACTACACACATCAAAATGTATGATCACCAATAAGTTTGTTGCTCGTTCCTTATGGCCTGTGAACGGTATTTCAGTCACTTCACTTTTCGGAGAAAAGTTGCAGGTGTCAGATGATTCAAAATCAAACGACTTCAAAATCCATCATAATGGAATTTTTCCATGCGGGTTTCTCCAATGTGACCAAATGCAGTGCCACACATGTGTGGTATTCTCATAGTCTTGCGACATTTAGCGTCAGTGTTATGGATGTATCATTTTACCATCAATATTCATAACATACATCCCATCTTGGATGGAAGCATGGCCCTTCATGTTATTCATAATACTGAACAACAATTGTTCCTTTATGAACAACCCTTTTGCAATAAACATTGTGCAATGGGCTAGAGTGTAAGAAAATCTAAAATGAATTATGAAAGTAAACATAGAGGTAATATATTAATATCATTATTCATAACATACATCTCATTCATAATGAAAGTTTGGCCCTTATGTTTATTCATAATACTGAACATAAAAAGTTCTCTTATGAACAACTTTCTTGCAAGATACCTTATGCAAAGGGCTAGAGTGTGAGGAACTCTAAAATGAATTATGAAAGAAAATACATAGGTAATACACCGATGGAAGGTATAGTAACTTTTACTATGTTCCCAGCATGTATTAAAACCTCATTCCTGGCTAGTATTTTTAGGCCATAGTAGCTCTTACATTGATTCTCAACAAAATGCAATTGAGCGGGTATCTTTGCGATTAACTCACAATACCCAAGAATTAGTGATTACCATATTTAACCATAATTCCCAAGAACTATATATTTAACCAGCCTTCTATACATCAAAAACTTGTATGACATTCATACATGAGCTGGATATTCCAGTCATCTTTCTTTTTGCCTTTATACTTCTAACAGTTTAACTTTTAGTATTTCTCCTACTCGCAAAAGAAGCACCCAACTTAAGAGTGGCGTTAGCCCCGGACTTCCTAGGCGTGTAAGTCATACTAACACCCTTTGGACACTTCCTTTCTCTTTAAGTTGTTGTTTTATTCACCTTTCATCATATGACAGGCGTTCTTCTGGATCCCTCTCTTATCAGTCTAATGCATAGTAAACACTTTACTAATAATTTGCAAACAAACATTGCTTTGGATATTTCATATCTTTCAGCCTTTGTTTGCATCTGAAAATTAATTTTCAGTTCCATGAATATCACATAACTATCCCAAAACTTTTGAAGTTTGGGTTTCATGGAAGCAAACATATTGCACTTGACCGTAACGGAATTCTAGCTTTTGGATCAAAGGATGAGAGTCACATCATCCATATCATTTGTGGGAGGATACCGAAAGCATGCGATAGGACAAAGTCCTTCTTGGCACTCTTGAGGACAATCCTCACATTACGTTACCAATCGTAAAGTTTTAACCAGATATTTAACAGCTATTCAATTTTAACAGGGAATGTGGAAACACGAGCCATTATTCTACAACTATTTTGCAAGAAACACTTAGACAATGTTCATAATTAATTGCACTGAGAATTAAACATGTTAATTCAACAATGCGCTCCCACTTAAAACAATATCTCTCGAAATTGATTATGAGTGATACAAGACCCACATTTCGATTCAACGACATTGATGTGGACATCACTGATGGCGAGAATTTCAATTGGTAGGCAAACTTGCCGATCACATCTCCATGTGACTCTTGTTCATCTTTCGATGGGTGTGTTCCGAGCTCAGGACGATCCTGCCTGAACGTCAAAGACAACCCAGTGATCTTGCTGTGAGGTCTGACCTCACCCGCCTCATTCCTCTCGATTCGTTCGTACCCATGTGGACATGGCGCACCCCGAAAAGGTACGAATTACAAGCGGCACTACACTTGGGTGAACACTAACTACTTTGATATTTTGAAGTGAGAGATCACCCTAATAAAAAGTGACTACCGCGCAATCAAGAAGGGTGCATCATAAGGGATAAACATCTCAGGCAATTCATAATAGCATGATATGGTATAGCCCTTTCTGACGGAGAAGTATTTCATTTCTTCGTCTTTGGCATTCGCGTCGGTGTTCACCTTCGTGAAGGTTGCCACCACCTTGTCGATGCACCAGATAATATTGCTATATCCATAGCGTATAAAATGAATGCATTACTTAAGGTTGACACGCAGGTCATTAAAGTGCAATCATATGGCTCCAGCCATCATGCCGAATCATGACATGTAGGTCATATTAATTACATTATATAGTCATCTCATACATAATCAAATTATTATGAGCACTGCTATACCACATCACATGCACATGCAAACCCTCCTGCAAAACCAAGTTAGAAGTTTCTAATCGGTTCATGCATAAACTTGTTTTTCATGGCTTCTAAGGTTTCGAAACAAACCGAAGCTACCAACGTCCAACATCAAGTATGATAATTCAAGTCGCTAGATTAACTTTGCGGGGTGTATGAAGCACGAGATAATAAAATCTCGAACCCCATACTAAACTTCGTCATACGCATGACCCCCGTGCAGATCATATCTGCATTACCCTGTTGTCTGCGGAATTTCATCTTTCTTTCTAACTATGGTGGATTTCAACACACTATTAGCACTTCGTCGATCAATAAGGATTGCGGATTGCGAGAACATTGAAAATCCACCATGCCGTTATCAAGATCAGAAATATGCAAATTCCAGGGAAGCAACAAGAACAATGGGTAACAGATTTCATCTGCTACCCGCACAAATAATTTTCAGTAATATAGCTCATCTACTACAAATTATATTGTGCAACACCCATACATCTCTATGTATTCTAGATCGCAACCTACATCTACGCATAGCACGGCTCATGATGCCACTGTAGGGTAACGCAGTAGAAAACAAAAAAAATCTGACCTACGCACCAGCCAAGGACCACTATGGAGACTGCATACATGGTTTGATCTCTTTCGTTACCGACTCATAGCGCAGCGGAAGTAGAGTCGATGACGAACGGCGGTGCAGATCCCCGCAGCTAGGATTTACAAACTCCCAACCGCGAGGATGTATACCCTCATCTGCCCCACGGACAGCCGTTCGGGAGGCAGTCAGACAGTCCCTCTGACGGTGTCGCGGACAGCCCTTCGGGAGGACCCTCAAAACTCGAACGGTCACTCGGACAGCCCTTCGGGAGGACTCACTGATAGGGATGGCAATGGGGACAATCCCCTATGGGGATACCTACAACATCCCCATCCCCATCTATTCCCTATCATCCCATCCCCATCCCCATTTACATGACTGGGGATGAAATTTCCCCATACCCATGCCCCACTGGGGAACGGGGGCCCATTAGGGTCCCCATCCCCACAAACAAGTACTCATATACATAATATGACACCCTATAATCAACATACATAAATGGTGTTATCCTTGTCCTGCTAATGCATATCTAGGTCGTACTGACTTCTTGGTCATGGTGGCAGCTGAGGTGAGGATGTGAGATAGGTTTAAGGTATTTTGCAGAGCTTTTTGTTTGTTTTCGCAAGTTTGTTTGTGAATATTTTAAGGTTAACCGTAGTGTCACAATTACTAACTGGGTCCTCGATGGGTATTGGGTCTGGGGAATAGGATATCGTCCCCATCCCCGTTGTATCCTATGGGGAATAAATTAGTTTGGTAAATATCCCCATGGGGATGTTTTTCGCCCATCCCCACCCCCTAATATATGAAATCCCCATGGGTTTGGCGGGTATGGGGCCCCATTGCCACCCCTACTCACAGAACTCGGACCATCACTTGGGCAGCCCTTCGGGAGGCACTCTCAAAACAACCCCTCGCGCAAAAGGATCGAACCTACGACCTCTCTACGGGGTTGCACACATACGGTGTCATCTATCCGGCAGGGCTTCGCCGTCCAGAACTAGTTCCCACCGGAACCCAGACAGCCTTTCGGCTCTATGAAACTATTTCGCTGGGAGGGAGAGAGAAGCCAGATCATGCATGACACTTGTATGTGAGAAAGAGTGTGTCTTTAGGCAGCCTCCTCCACCCCTATTTATAGGCCAAGCCCAAGGGTGGCTTCTCCAAGAAGCCAAGGGGATAATACCAAAAGGCCCTCAAGGTGGCATCTCCAAGAAGCCAAGCAAAAAGCACTTTCACTATTCATGATGACATTTTTCAGCGTCCGTTCGAACTGAAAATATTTATGTGGGCTCAGAACATTTCTAGTACCCACTAAAATAATTTTCAACGCGTTCCGCAACAATTTCGGTTTAGTGATTTTCATATGCAAAAAGCAAACAAGAATGCGTTTTCACTATTCATGAAGACAATTTTTCGCGTCCATTAAATCCAAAAAATATTTCTGTGGGTCTTAGAATAATTCCAGTACCCACTAAAATGATTTTGGATTCGTTCTGAAACAATTTCAGATCAGTGAATTTCATCTGCGAAAAACAACCAAAGCGGTACCGGCAGCTCCGAAACATTTCCGGTTTTTATCCCGAAAAATTCCTAGAAGTTTCTAGAATAATTCTGGCACCCTCCAAGAATTATCAGGCGTGTCCCGAACCAATTTGACTTAATGGTATATCCCAAAACAACTTTTTGGTTTTACAAAACTATTTCGCTATTCTCTCTCCGGAACTCTTCCATTGTCTCCGAAACTTTTTCGGCAAATTTCTCTCAGACTCCCTATCTAGTATTCAGCAGATAGATGACCCTTAAGCGTGTGACCCTATAGGTTCGGTGAAGCATAGACATGACTGTAACACTTTCCGATCAATGATCAACATCGGAGCCGTGGACACCCATATTGACCCCTATACCCACACGAATGAATATTCGAGTGAACCTCCAGTTGCAGTGAGCTATTCGTGATGCTTCGCAATATGTCACAAACACCCGAGGTGAGATTTATTTCATCCCCGTGGACGAACAATTTGTCCACCATGCAAGTTACCTCGTTACCGGTTTTGTTCTCTTTTCTCGTTTCCGTGTTCCGGCATCCCTGTGATCAAATCACAGTATGTCTGGCCAAACGTGGATACCGTAACACCGAGAGGTCCCGAGAATATCTCTCCATTGTCGGAGGAGCAAATCCCAATCTTGAGCTATCAAGTTACTTGACACACTTTTCCATGAACCCGTAAGCCGCCGTAATAGCCACCCATTTACGAATGACGTTTAACAAACCCCAAAGTTCATGAAGCAAGTACGAAGAAACTCGATACTCTCATGGTCTAAGGAATTATGCAAACATTAACCATCTCTGTATTATCAACCATAAACCTGTGACGAATGAAACTCATAGCATAACATCAATCCGGGTCGATTCAACACAAATGTTCTCTTAACATTGTGGCCTCAAAGTTGCTGGCATAGACATGCCCATGATCAGGAAAACAGAACCATCATGCAACACTTGAGCTAGTCTTAGAGGCCAGGCTAAGAATACTTCTTACCGTTTATTATTACACACGTGCATATGAGTCTTCCTCTGAGCCTCGTGTTATTGCAGACTCGAGAACCATAGCAGTTATAGCATGGAACATAAACATAATTATGAACTTGGAGATAAATAATATCATTTATTATTGCCTCTAGGGCATATCTCCTACAAACGAGTGGGGAGAGTGTGTCCACGTACCCTCGTAGACCGAAAGCGGAAGCATTTTATCAACGCGGTTGATGTAGTCATACGTCTTCACGATCCGGCCGATCCTAGCACCGAACGTACGGCACCTCCGTGTTCAGCACACGTTGAGCTCGGTGACGTCCCTCGAACTCTTGATCCAGTTGAGGCCGAGGGAGAGTTTCCTCAACACGACGGCGTGGTGACGGTGATGATGAAGTTATCGGCGCAGGGCTTCTCCTAAGCACTACGACGATATAACCGAGGTGTGTAACTGTGGAGGGGGGCACCGCACACGGCTAAGATAAATCTTGGTGTGTCTTTGGGGTGCCCGCTCCCCACATATATAAAGGAGGGAGGGAGGAGGAGGCGCCTGCCAAGGGGGGCAATCCTACTCCATGTAGGTTTGCCCCCCCCCCCCTTTCCTACTCTTACTAGGAGAAGGAGGAAAGAGGAGGAGGGGAGAAGGAAAGAGGGGCCCGGCCCCCCAAACCCTAAACCAATTCGGTTTGGACCTAGGAGGCGCGCCCCACACCTTGTTCACTGCCTCTTTCTCCACTAGGGCCCAATAAGGCCCATAGACTCCCCGGGGGTTCAGTAACCTCCGGTATCTCAAAAATACCCGATACACTTTGGAACCTTTCCGGTGTCCGAATATAACCTTCCAATATATCAATCTTTATGTCTCAACCATTTCGAGACTCCTCGTCATGTCCGTGATATCATCTGGGACTCCGAACAACCTTCGGTACATCAAATCACATAACTCATAATACAAATCGTCATCGAACGTTAAGCGTGCTGACCCTACGGGTTCGAGAACTATGTAGATATGACCGAGACACATATCCGGTCAATAACCAATAGCAGAACATGGATGCTCATATTGGCTCCTACATATTCTACGAAGATCTTTATCGGTCAAACCGCATAACAACATACGTTGTTCCCTTTGTCATCGGTATGTTACTTGCCCGAGATTCGATCGTCGGTATCACCATACCTAGTTCAATCTCGTTACCGGCAAGTCTCCTTACTCATTCCATAATGCATCATCCCGTAACTAACTCATTAGTCACATTGCTTGCATGGCTTATAGTGATGTGCATTGCCGAGAGGGCCCAGAGATACCTCTCCGACAATCGGAGTGACAAATCCTAATCTCGATCTATGCCAACTCAACAAACACCATCGGAGACACCTGTAGAGCATCTTTATAATCACCAAGTTACGTTGTGATGTTTGATAGCACACAAAGTGTTCCTCCGGTATTCGGGAGTTGCATAATCTCATAGTCATAGGAACATGTATAAGTCATGAAGAAAGCAATAGCAATAAAACTCAACGAGCATAATGCTAAGCTAACGGATGGGTCTTGTCAGTCACATCATTCTCTAATGATGTGATCCCGTTCATCAAATGACAACTCATGTCTATGGCTAGGAAACTTAACCATCTTTGATTAACGAGCTAGTCAAGTAGAGGCATACTAGTGACACTCTGTTTGTCTATGTATTCACACATGTACTAAGTTTCCAGTTAATACAATTCTAGCATGAATAATAAACATTTATCATGAAATAAGGAAATAAATAATAACTTTATTATTGCCTCTAGGGCATATTTCCTTCACTGGCCTCCTCCCAAAGCTTCCTAGGTGTCTTCTGGTCCAAGAAAAATCGTCAAAAACTTTTGTTTCGTTTCGTTTGGACTCTGTTTGGTATTGATTTTTTGTAAAAGACAAAAATATGAAAAAAAACAACAACTAGCACTAGGCACTAGGTTAATAGGTTAGTCCCAAAAAATGATATAAAATAGCATAATAATGCGTATAAAACATCCAAGATGGATAATAAAATAGCATGGAACAATAAAAAAT
The DNA here is from genome assembly GCA_021605205.1 of Aegilops longissima. Lineage (NCBI taxonomy): Eukaryota > Viridiplantae > Streptophyta > Magnoliopsida > Poales > Poaceae > Aegilops > Aegilops longissima. The sequence goes on along the minus strand of CM038678.1, from coordinate 588,907,733 downwards.
TATAGATACATTGGAGAAGTATCAGTGTTCTTGGAGATCAATTTGATGTAATGACTTTTTGCGGTGTGTTTGTTGGGAGACGATTAATATTATTTGAGTTTTATCTAAACTCTTTTATGCATGATTGTTATAGCCTCATATTTCTTCTCCAATTTATTGGTTCAATTTGGCCAACTAGATTGATTTATCTTTCCATGGGAAGAGGTGCTTTGTAATGGGTTCGATCTTACGGTGCTCAATCCCAGTGACAGAAAGGGACATGACACATATGTATCATTTCTATTAAGGGTAGAAAGATGGAATTTATTTCATACGTGAGTTAATCTTGTCTACATCATGTCATCTTGCTTAAGGCATTATTCTGTTTTTCCATGAACTTAATACACTAGATGCATGCTGGATAGCGGTCGATGTGTGGAGTAATAGTAGTAGATGTAGAATCATTTCGGTCTACTTGTCTCGGACGTGAGCCTATATACATGATCATTGCCTTGGATATCGTCATAATTATTTGTTTTTCTATCAGTTGCCCAAGAGTAATTTGTTTTCCCACCATATGCTATTTTCAAAAGAGAAGCCTCTAGTGAAAACTATGGCCCTGGGTCTGTCTTTTATCATATATTAAAACCAAAAATACCTTACTGCAATTTTCTTTTGTTAATTTTATTTTGTATTTTTGTCCAATCTATCTATTAAAAACTATACAATTTAATCTTGCTCGTAACCGTCAAGGGATTGACAACCCCTTGTTCGCGTTGGGTTGCAAGTATTTCTTGTTTGTGTGCAGGTGATGTTCACGAGTCGTTGCATGGTTCTCCTACTGGATTGATTACCTTGGTTTCATAACTAAGGGAAATACTTATCTCTACTGTACTGCATCATCCTCTCCTCTTCGAGGAAATTTCAACACGACTCACAAGTAGCAGGGAGCGGCGGAGAGCAATGCAGACGGCCATCTCCTCCTCGAGCCCGCATGGGACGAGGTCAAGTTCACAAACCGTGAGAGCTCGGAGTTGGATCCGCTACCCGCCATGCTAGAGAAGACCGAAGATTGCCAGAAGGGAGTTTGGGGACAGAGTGGAGTGGCTAGGGTTTGATCCAGGATCCAGATGGATACGAATATATGTGGGGTTGAAATGGACCAGCATAGGCTAGATCCAACGTGGTGGACGTCCAGGCGCATACGGGCCTCCCTATATTCGCTTCAGATTTAGACATGATATGAGGGGGTAGGTCAGCCGGACGTATAAGGTCAAGTTAAGGCATCCCACTGGGTCAGGATTTTGTGAGCGATCAGTGACTGGGTCGGCCGCTCGGACGTACATGGGGTTTGGTAGGCCCGGTTGTAGATGATCTTAGAGCATCGACAACCACAGATACCTAATCCGAGCCCCTATACACCCGTAGATGCGCTCGGATGCGCCCATGGACTGTGATAGGACAGGCATCAAAACTTTCCATTTGCAACCATGGTCCCTACTTTCAAAACACCGAATCCATGCAAACACATGCACGTCGATCATTTTGAACAAACATAGCTTTTGGTGCACACAAATACAAATAGTTCATACTTAATAGTATGTGATCCAAGTATAGTTCAAACATAAATATTGTTCATAGTGCATAACAGATAAAATAAAAGAGAAGTTTACTGATTTCCAGTGTGCGTCCACATATGCTTGAGATCATCCAGAAGTTGTATATGTACTTGTTGATCTCGTAGTTGTCGATGCATCTCCGGAAAGTTGGCAATGCTCTCTGCCTCTTGTTCCGGGGGAGGACCTAACCACCGGTCTTCTCAAAATCATGCGTGCATGCTGTCCTTCACCCTTGTCCTCAACAATTGTCGTGGTGGGCGCGCGGCAGATGCCAAAGGATGGCTAAAGAGAGGAGGAGTCTCGAGGGCACCGGTGGGTTCCAGAGGCAAGGTCGGCATGAGCGAGCATGGGACGCAAGACATACCCAGGTTCGGGGCTCTCCGGAGAGATAACACCCCTAGTCCTGCCGAGTGTGGTTTATATGTAGATGTCACAAGCTTGCTCCTAGAGCTGTATTGGGGAGGAAGGAAGACAGGCCAAAGCATAGGCTGCTCCTTCTCCTGGTGTGTGCGCTCTACTGATCGTGAGAGTGTGTGGTGCATTTTATGCGTATGATGGCTGCCCGTGTACATGAGGGCTCCTGGGGGGTTTTATAGGTCAACCCCCAGGGTTACAATGGTAAAGTTATAAGGCCGTGGGGCCGGGTTGTCAACGTCCGGGAAGCCGGCGCTGGGACCCATCGGGTGTCAGGGCTCACCGGGTTCTCCGGGCGCAGGCCCCGTGTGCCAGGAGGCACTGTTCTCCGTCTTGTCGGTCGTCACGGAGTGGTCGTGTCGAGTCCGCTACAGTGGTGCACCGCCAAGTCGCCGTCTGCTGGTGTCAGCAGTGACGATGGGTGCGCTGTAGCCACGCCGGCCTCGGTCAGCGGGGTAGGTTGGGCACTGTTGCCACGCCTCTGCCGGTCAGAGGAGTTGGTGGGGCACTGTTGCCACGCTCATCCTCTTAATGAGACTCGTCCCATCGCACGCCTTGGATGGGACGGGAGCTGACCCGTGGCTGGGTTGAGGAACACGCCACGGGGGAGCTGGCTTGCTGGAGAAGTCTTGGTTCGCCGGGTTCGGCTGGCTTGCGCCAGCCGTCAGGGCCGGGTTGCCGTCTTGGCCGGGTCGAAGAGTTTAGCCGGGTTGAGGGACTTGGCCGGGTCAACGGACCCGGCCAAGTGCGAGCCTGATTGAGGGGCAATGCTGGCCCCGATGTTTTTGAAAAGGATCTGGGTTCCGTTGCCTACCCGGGGTTCATCCCCCCGACAACAATCATGTTATGCAAGATAACACAAAATGTAATGAGATTCCAAGGTGTCTCCGGTTCCCACATCATTGCAACTCCATGAACAATACCCCAACGAGCTTGGAGAACTCCAAATGTCCTATCACATCCTTCCGAGCTTCCTTCTATTGTTGCAAAGCGGGTTTGTTTGTTGCCTTGGGGATCGGATATGGTCTTCACAAACGCCGCCCACTGAGGATAGATACCATTGGCAAGGTAGTACCCCATGGTGTAGTTGTGTTCATTGATGGTATAGTTGCACACTGGAGTTTCTTGAACAAAGGAGATCGTTGGAGCACATTGATGTCATTGCACGAACCTGGCGTGCCAAAGAAAGCATGCCAAATTCACAAGTCATGCGATGCCACTTCTTCAAGTATGATGGTGGCTTCTTGGACATGACCTTGGTATTGCCCACACAAACCTTTTGGGCAGTTCTTTCACTGCCAGTGCATGCAATCAACTGAACCTAGCATACGGGGAATCCTCTTGCTACTCCAATTGCCAACAATTTTTTCGTGTCCTCCACAGTTGGCTCTCTCAGGTACTCTGGTCCGAACACCTTCACCACAGTGCATGCAAATTGCACCGTGGTTTTCAAGACTATGGTCTCCCCCATCCGGATTCCTGCATCAATTGCATTTGCTGCTTTACAATAAGCAAGCATCCTGACAGCAACAGTGCATTTTTGCAGAGGAGAGAAAGAAAGTTTTTCGCAACAATCCTTCCTCGGCTTGAAGTTGCCATCAGCCTTCTCCGTGCCTTCCACTACCCGCAAGAACAAGTTTATGCTCATCCGGTAGCGACAACGAAAGAAGGTTCCATGGAATGTTGGGACAACTGCGAAGTAGTCCGTGAACAGAAGTCGTGCACCGGCAATCCTATCACGCGGAATCACTATCCGTCCCTTGATGAAACCCTTGAAGTTTAGGACGTGCTCGTCTGCCTTCTCAAACTCCTCTTGGATGCTCATCATCATCCTCATTCCGGCATCCTCATCGTTTGAATCCGACGACACAATGAACTTGTTGAATATGAATTCGTCAAGATCATCGTGTCCATAGCCATCATTCCACGTCGAATCCATTAGAGACCTAGAAATAATGGCCGAACGAATCAAAAACGGGCACAGATGTTTCATCGAGCATGTAGAGTGCGGGATGAAAATATGGGGGAGTTTGACGTACCGAGACGCCGTCCGATGGCGGCTTGGTCGGCAGTGGTGTGCGTTGGGGCGTCCGGTGGAAAAGCCTTGAGCTGGGGAAGGCAACGGAGCATCGATACCGTCGGAGGTCTGATGGCGGCAGTGCGCAGAAGGGTGAACAAAGAAAAGAAGAGTGCCGCTCAAGCAAGGAAAGGGGAGACGGATATGACCGAATTGGCACGGGCCCCAGCGGCCAGTCCTATGTGGCGGGCGTGTCCATACGTCTCCATAGCCGTCCCAGATATGAGCTGGATATGAGAAGGCCGTCCCATAACCGCCTAAGATATGGGCCGGATATGAGAAGGCGGGTTGGATGGTGTTTTTTCGCTCGGACACTGATCATGTTTGGAACGGGTCCGGCGTCCGGTTATAGATGCTTCAGGCAGCAAATTTATCTCTGCCAGGTCTCAGGATGACCGGCCGCGTGGGGAAAATGTAGAAATCCCCGAGACAATAGCACTCTCAGCACGTGTCTGTGACTTTTGTTTGCTGGGTGCAGAACGCCTGGAAGGGAAGAGAAAAAGGGCCGGCCAGATACTCCTTTCGCCACAGTTTTCGCCAGGAATGGACGCAGCACCGTGCGAGCGTTCCGAAATACACTTTGGTGCGTCGACGAGAGGTAGGCAGAACCCATTGCCTCTCTCGACGAGGTAGGTGTGCTGGTGTTGCGGTGCTGCCGAACTGATGACACTCCTTTGTCGCCCCTTTTTCCAAATCCAGCTGCCAGTGAAGACCAATCTGTAAACGCAACCGAGGATGGCTGCTAAACTAATCAAAGCATCTTTTCATGCTTTCAGCGTGGACACTCGCCGCGCTAAGAGAGACATTAACAAACCACATGGCACTGTTGTACTAGTACCCTACTTCAAACGCTCGTGAATGATTGGCAAAAGAATGAAAATATACTCCTCTAAATTTCTGCCAGTATACGTAACTACAGTAGTTTGGTACGGGTTTGGACGAGGGGATTCGGTGCCCAGGCCCAGCCCCACCCGCGGCAAAATTCCGTGTTTTGACCCTTTTTGCATACTATTTCAGGATCTGACCCCGGTTTGAAATTTTTTCGGAATTTGACCCTTTTGCTACCGCCAGAGACTCTGGCGGTAGTGTTAGACATGCTACCGCCAGAAACACTGGCGGTAGGGTACGACGGAGGGGGATGACGGCCGTTTGCCTGTGCTGACGTGGATAGGTACCTTACCGCCGGGGCCCCTGGCGGTAGGCTGTCTAACCCTACCGCCAGCGTCCCTGGCGGTAGGGTGTGGCAGGGTTTTGCCGTACGTACAAACATTCTGCAACGAAATGTGCAATGCCTTTGGCGGTAGGGTTCACCCTACCGCCCATAGGGACTGTCGGTAGGCTGTCTGACCCTACCGCCACGTCCCCTGGCGGTGGGTCCCGTGGGTTTAGGTTTTTACAAATATTATTGATTGTTTGTTTTGTCACAAATTTCACATAGTTTCACGAATAGCAAATTTTGAACTCACATATTAATAAAGGTTCCACATAGCAAATATCAAAGAGTTTACACATAGATTCATAAGTACGAAATAGCAAATAGCAAACTTGTCCCATAGTTTGACAACTCGTACTAAAACATAGATGCATATCCAACACACATGTTTATAGGTTGGATATATCTCCCCCCTCGTATGTTAATCCTGGACGTGGAGACAGATACGGCAGCGGATCCACCGGTTCAGGCGGAGGCGAAACGCTGGTCGGCATTCGACCGCTCAAGCACTCCCACCTTGCCTTTCCTTTGGAGTTTTCGCCCCGCCTTCCCTCACCGATGATATCGAACGCCGATGCACTTGGGGGCGGCATCCTGGCTCTCTCCTCCGCAGTGCTCTCGAAGTAGACCCTTCGGCCCAAATTGCGCAGCTCCCAGTTGGAGTGCTGCTTGGCAACTTCAATGGTCCCTTCCCGGCGTTCACAGCAGATAGTTGGATCTCCCTCCATCTCTGCCTTCACTCTCTTCCACTTCTTCACACTCTGCGACCAACACTTCACATCGCCGGTGATCCATTTTGCCCTCTCGTTCCACCGCACTGCCCTCGTTTCCTGTAGGAACTCGTCTGAAAAATCGGTCACCGGCACCAGAAGCTCGGGGAAGGACTCGTACACGTATGGAAGTGGCAAGCCGGACGGGTCGTGTTGGAGATTAATGGGCGATGGTTGTGCCATTGTTCCAGACCTAAACATATGGATCAAATAAATAAAATACATATATCAAGATGTGTCAAATGCAAAATCATACCATATTATATTTACTCCAACCAAATCCACTACTTGTATCATATATATTTTGTTTACTCCACTATGCATCATATCAACATGCATCATATCATAATAAAAATCCTCCAACATCTTCATATCATCATATCAACATGCATCATAGAACTACTATCAAGTCCTCCCACATGCATTACATCATAAATTTTTTAACAAAAAAATTTATGAACTAGGGTTCATCTTCACACTAACGTATGAACTATTGATTAGAGTTCATATTCAATACCACTACTTACTAAAGAACTAAGAACTACAACTGCAATCAAGCTAAAACAATCTTAGGTACAAAAAATATCCAATGTAAGTTCAAAAATATGAGGGATTTGAAACAAAAATGCGTTGAATCGGAAGCAAGTTTGCAAAACTAATTGAGGGATTGAGGAGCTTACGCTTTCTCTTCGGGACATCTCGATCCGCAAAATGGTGAAGAAACGATGAAGATCCGAGGGGGGGAGTAGAGGAGATGAGTGAGGGGGAGAGGGGCGACTTGGGGGAGAAAATGAGGAACTGCCGACGGGGAGGGAGGGGGAGGGGTGGGGAGATGGGCAGGAGCGCGGGGTTTCGGGCAAAATAACTGCCGGGACCCTACCGCCCGGGGCGCTGGCGGTAGGGTTAGATAGGCTACCGCCAGGTGCCCTGGCGGTAGGATGCGACGGAGGGGCGCGCCTGCTTCCAAGCGCCGACGTGGATAGTACCCTACCGCTGTGGGACTGACGGTAGGCTGCATAACACTACCGCCAGAGGCCCTGCCGGTAGGAAAAGGGTCAAATCTCGAAAAAAAATCGAACCGGGGTCAGATCCTGAAATAGTATGCAAAAAGGGTCAAAACACGAAATTTGGCCCCCACCCGCGATGAACAGAAAATTCAAACGAATACTAGAAAAACAAAAAAGAAAAAGCATGGAAGATAATTTGGTGCGTGAGGCGCGCTTCAAAATTCAGATCATTTGGACATCTGAGTAGCTCTTGGAAAAAATGACAAATTTGAGGACTGTGAAAATGTTTACTATACACGTATTGTTTTTGCTCAATTTGTCTTTTTTGCTGAGAGCTACTCAAATTTGGGGTATGTGAAAACGTTTGATTTTCATCTGAAATTGGGAGCGCACAGTATGCACCAAATTATCTTTCATGAAAAAAAGATTTTTTTTAAATCTTTGTAATTATGTTTTGTGAATTTTCTCTTCACCGAGTGCAGATGATCCTGGGCTCATAAATGGATATTCGTTCGTTGATGAATTTTCTACTCTGATAGATAAATTATCAGCCCCCTTTTCATTTTGGGTTAAAACTTGACCCAAACTTAACTATTAAAATATAAACTACATGACCTAAAAATCATGTTGTGGAAAACTTGTTCTGAATACAAATCCAATAGTATATCTTTTGTGATGCATACCTCATTTTTTGTTGTTATCACAGATAGTCAAAACTGTTTGATTATTATATAGTTGGAAATTCTTATGCATGTTTACATGTTGTCATGAGCCTTTTCCTATAGATGCTGCATGCATGTTGAGAGTTGGATTAATGAAACTATCTATTCCTATACGTACTTTGCGGAGTATTCCGTCTGTGTGTGTAAAAAGGGGTTCATATATTTTACCTTTTTCTTGCATTGTGTGTTAGGAAATTGAGGCACATCGACCGATAGAGGACTATTTATAATCAGTAACTCTATGAGCCAACACATGAAACATAAGGAACCCCTTGACTCTTCCTTAGTATGCAAGTCCAGGCTAATATGTGTTTCTTCTTTACGCCGAGAGGGTACAATAAGTAGCACATATACAACCACACCGCAGCAGTTTTGTGGGTTGTAATCTCAAAAGAGAGTTGTATGTTTTGCCCTAACGAAGCTTGCCGTTTCTACGCCTAGGCGCAACAACAATGTTTTGAAAAAATATACGGTGAAAACCAAGTAAAACCCATGTTTGAAATGTTTAAACAACACTCTTTTTTTTTGCTAAAAACTTCCAATCTATTCACCTTCAATCATGGCAGTACAAAAAACAACACTTTAAAACATTGTGTCACATGCTTCGGATGTCTTACAAATATGTAAGGATTCAAATTTAATTTCACTTGGGAGCTAAAGAAATCGTCATCAATCCCAACAATTTTACATGTTTCACATTTGTGGGTTGCTGAAACTTGTTTTTCATAGCTCAAATGCCAAGTTGAATTCGAAACTGAAATATTTTTTTAGGGGATTTGAAACTGAAATCTGACATGTTTTTTTTAAAACGTCTCATCTCCAATACCTTCATTTTTAGATTTTGTGAAACATGATTATCTCTTGGTTTTCACCGGATACTTCCGCTTTCTCCCATGTTTTGCCGTACTCTAGGGGGAACCATAACTCTTTTTACATTTAGATATTATTAACACGTGATGGACAAGACTTCAACCCAACAAGATAAGGTCCTGTTGTCTCTCCCATTGGCTGGCTCCAGCTAGGTGTCTTTTACTGTCAAAACTTGTACACGAAACATCAGCACTACTGGTAGTATATTCAGTGACCATGGCCCACGTCGTTCTCATTGTTGTTGAGAACACAAAAGGGATCAGAGGTGCCTGCTTACCTAGGCATAAACTTTTTCTGAAAATGACCTACTTAGGTACAATCACCAAGAAAGAAATATCGCCAAGGATCCCTTCAGGGCAGGGCAATACAGCATGACATCTTTTGGAGAAAGGAATATTTCCTGCAATTACGGAGTAAAAATGTAAACACCTGATCCAACTATCTTAATTTCTCTATGTATTTCTCTATGCAAACTCTAGCTCTATGAACACCTCCAAAAAGCTAAGTCAACACGACATAATATTGAAACTAAAAATATAGTGTAGAAAAGTCTGAAATAAATCCGAAAAAAATATGCGAGCACCTGTGTCAAGCCTAACACTTCAAACCTGATGAGTTGATTTCACCACAAGATATCTGACCCTGCGCTATGCTTAGTTCGGTATTTGTAGAAAGAAGTGTCGTCACCTGGTAATCTAAGCATATGATACTAAACTGCTACTCCCTCCGTTTCTAAATGTAAGTCTATGTAGAAATTTCACTATAGACTACTCCCTCCGTTCCTAAATATAAGTCTTTTAAGAGATTCCGCTACAAACTACATACGGATGTATATAGACATATTTTAGAGTGTAGATTCGTTTATTTTGCTCCGTATGTAGTCCATAGTGTAATCTAAAAAGACTTATATTTAGGAACGGAGGGAGTACATACGAAGCAAAATGAGTGAATTTACACTCTAAATGCATCTATATACATCCGTATGTGGTCTATAGTAAAATCTCTATAAAGACTTATATTTAGGAACAGAGGGAGTAATACTTAACGTCTTATATTATGGGACAGAGAGACTAGGATTTTATGCAACAATAGCGATTTTTAAAGTTAACAAGTGCAATTTGCATAGCAAAACAAATTATATCTTAATTCTCATGGTTGAAAACAAGGATTAGCCCTTAATATACTTTTCAAATCAACGAAACTTTGCCGAGCAAACGAAATCAACGCAGCCCGATTGACTTGATTAATGTGTCAACATTACCGCGCCACCATTGATACTTTCGTCGAAACAAAACAAATTAGGTTAACACGAGCAGATAAGCATCAAGCCAGCAGCCAGAAATGCATGCAGACAAAAAAAAACTCCACTTCTACTGGTGACCAAGAGAAAACTCCGGGTGCAGGTATGACAATTTACTACACTTCCGGCAGCTCGCCAGTTTAGCCGTACTCTCGCTGACCGGCGGGCCCACCGAATCCGCCCCCCAATCACCGATCCCCTGTTCCGCTAAGCCCACCCGGGCACGCCCACGCCCGCCCCCACGTACGTGCACGCGGTCACAAAGACCACCCGACCCCCGACCACCACCTCCCACCCCTCCCTCCGGTCGCCTCCGGCCTCGCCCCGCCTCGGCCCCCCGCCCCGCCGCGCGGCCCGACAGCCCCTCCCCTGGCGCCCATGGCGGCCGCGGAGGTGTACTCGCCGACCGCGGCGGCGGCGGCGCAGCACCAGCAGCGCGGGAAGGCGGCGACGCAGGCGTGGCAGGCGGTCGTCGGCTGGATCGGATTCCTCCTCCAGGTCCTGCTCCAGATCCTCCGCGGCACGCCCTCCTGCGCCCAGCTCCTCTCCTTCGTCGGCTTCCGCTACCCGCTCCTCTCCTCCGCCTCGGCCGCCCCCGACCAGCCGTCGCCGGAGGTGGCCTTCATGCCGCTCCGCTCCGAGATCCCGGCCGACGCCGCCCCCGTCCCGGCGCCCCCGCCTGAGCCCCTCCAGCGCCTCACGGTACGGAAGATTCGGTTTTTCATTGGGTTCCTTGGAGCTATTCGGTGTGCTGGGCAAGGGGGGATAGATACTTTGGAAGGAGAAGGATTCCATTTCCGATAGGAAGTGGATGTAGGAGGAGTGTCTCCATCCAATTGCCGTCCATTTCTGTCTTCGGGCTGGTGAATTTGGGGTTAGGCGGAGAGGTTGGTTTGAGCTAATTGGGTGTTCTGCCTGGTTAATTCAGCTAGCTTTGATTGATAGTATGTTTTATTTGCTGCTGAATTAGTATGTGTGCTATAGAGCAGGCCGTTTCGGGGTGTTGGGTGGTAAAAAAATCGCCGTCTCCGATTATGAGCACCTAGAGTCACTTGTGTTGCAAATCCAAAACAAAAGCTTAGTTGGTGTTAGTAGCCACTTCCATCCCAAAACAAGGGCTTATTGATTTATTAGCCAACAACTGCATTAATCTCATCTCTAGACAAGGGCTGGTTCAGAAAATTTACAGGATCCTGGTGTTGCTACCTTTACTGGATCAAATACTTAATTGGGCAGTGTATTGTTTCTGATCACTGATCTTGTAGTCAATTTGTGAGAGACCATTTCTGGGAAACTTCTCGTCGCTGGTGTTCTTTGAGAAGATATCTGAGTCTGCCCGTCAATACTGGCAGCGTGATTGGATATGAATTGTGATATTACGCATTTGGTCATGATAGATGAATCGGCATGTGTGCTGTTTTACTGGCACATATACTCATAACAGGGTTTCTTGTAAGCATACTCTACTTAGTACGATGAGCTTATGGCTTCCCATAAAATAGAATCAACTGAATTAATATTTTGTGTTAAAACTAAATCGAAGCCACATTTAGTGTGAAGTCAGCTTTAACGATTCTGCTGTAAACTCATTCATTATCTCTGAACAAATATGGACTGCCTTTCAGGTAGTGCTTGACTTGGACGAGACTTTAGTTTCTGCGTACGAATCATCTGGTCTTCCTCCTATTGTACGCACCCAAGCTGTTGAAGCTGGATTACATTGCTTCGACATGGAGTGCATATCAACTGATAAGGTACCAAACTTCTGCTCTCGCTACTTTATTGTGTTAATCCTTTTAATCATTACTGATAAAGGAATTTTTTCTGGTGTGACCTGTAAAGGATGTTGAAGGAAAACAAAAGGTGAATCATGTTACTGTCTTTGAACGTCCTGGTCTGCATGAGTTCTTGCAGAAAACTAGTGAATTCGCAGATCTTATCCTCTTTACAGCGGGTTTGGAAGGTATGGTGGCTGCTAATATTTTATTCATCTCTCTCGTCACATGATCCCAATCAGCTTCCTCACCATACCTGTCCAAATTTCTCCTCAGGTTATGCAAGACCTTTAGTGGACATAATAGATGCTCACAATAGGTTCAAACTCCGTCTCTATCGTCCATCAACTGTTACTACGTAAGTGTTGCAGAAACTTCCCCATAGGATACAAGTGATTTTGTAACATCGTGTTGCTGCTGCTGCATCTTGATGATAGTCATCATTACTTTGGTTTATGTGATGTGTACACAATTAATCAGTTGAATGTTACATGCAAACCAGCAGTTCTTTAGGTGGAAAAGCACATGTAGTTTATTTATAATTTGTATGAGTTCAATACTAGAGATTGGTCGTTTCCCATCAATTTGAGTGACAAACTGACAATATTAACACAATCCTTTCTTTTAAGGCATGCCATGCACCAAATGTACCATACAGTCGGTGATTACTGAAAAGATTAGAGCGAAGATGGTAATCTGCAGTGGTTGAGACTTTGAGTAGTGTAAGGATTAGAGCGACGACGATATCTACAGTCTGCACTGTTGGGGGGCGTGACCCTGGATCTCTGCGGTGCAATGCCAGCCATGAAGGGTGCCGCACTGCAAAGGCAGGGCGGCCAGAATATAAGGGATTTATTGTCTTTTCTTCATGGTCCATCCATACCCTCCGTCATGCCTTATAGCGCCAATTTTAGAAAAAGAAGAAAGAAGCAGCTCATCAATTCTGCTTGCCTACAAGGCATGTCCCTGTGCTAGTCTTTAGTAATGAATCGATGGTGCTTTATTCGGCTCTTCATGCATGTTTTTGCACATAATACTTGTTTGGAGTAAGACTGGCTGATAGTGCATACAATACTTATTTGCCAATAACCTAAACCTTTACAGTAGCGAGCCAGTTCATTTTCTGATATCAGTGGGGGTGTACAATTTCAGGGAATACAGAGAGCATGTGAAAGATCTTTCTTGCCTGTCAAAAGATTTCAGTAGAATCGTCATTGTCGACAACAATCCGTTCAGCTTCATAGTGCAGCCTTTGAATGGAATACCTTGTGTTCCATTTTCAGCTGGACAACACTCAGACGATCAAGTAACTGACAATGGACACCAGTCATTCAATGGTTCCGGTCCTCTAATTTGTACATGTTCATTGATATATTTTGTTTGTACTGTTTTTCAGCTGATGGAGGTTATCTTCCCGCTCCTGAAGCATCTCTCTGTCCAGAGAGATGTGAGGCCAGCCCTGTACGAAAGGTTTCATATGCCAGAATGGTTCCAAAAGCATGGGATCCCTCGAACTGATCAGGCCTCCTAAGAATTGTTTAGGTGGAGGAGAAGAATCAAGTGCCTGCCACGCCATATGTCCCTTATTAGGGGGAGAGCACTTGTACATTATTATTTATATTCATTTTTAGATTCTCTTCCCTGATATAAGATCATGTCATTGTTCATACGGGATTGCCATGTCTGGAGGTAAAGGAATTGTAATCTAGCAGAATGTCTTATTTGTATCGGTGGTAACATCAATTGTTGTATATCACCTTCTGTTGTAAATTTGCTTGTTGATAGCCCATTTAATCTAATGCACAGTTCAAGGTCTATAGCTATGATGTCAAGAGGCTGCATTAACTAACATTTAATCAAGGTTTCAGTCAGAAATGTTTGTGGAAATTCACAAACAAACAAACAAATTTGTTCCGGGAATTTTACCAGCATTTTTGCCAAAATCATGTGTTTATAAATCTAGGGAGTACCTAGAACTCATCTAGATGAGATATTATTTGGTCTCATTCATCTAGAAAACAAAAACAGATACAACCCACATCAGAACACACGCATCTTATACCATCACATCCAATGGCTAATGAGACCAAATTATATCTCATCTACTCCCTCCGTTCCAAATTACTCGTCGCAGAAATGGATGTATCTAGAACTAAAGTACATCTAGATTCATCCATACTTGCGACAAGTAATTCGGAATGGAGGGAGTAGATGAGTTCTAGCAAAACTGATAAATCTAACCATTCGATATTTACATAGTAACATAGGCCTAAGACCACTACGCATATAATTAAATCACTAGGGAATCACACAAGACTGAATTTTTAAGCTTGCTGACATTCAAATTTTGTCAGAGTCTCTGCAGCCTGTACTCTGGACATGAGAGGAGGCACCGAAGCTTCTTCCTTCATCCGAGTTTCTGGACGCGAAAATCGCTGGAACTTCGTATCTGGCTGATAATCTGTGCCGCCTCGTCAAACCTGTACGCTCTCTCGTACACGCCAGCGGACACGAGATAGAGCTCCCTCTTGTCGATGCTGGGGTCATGGCTAAGCTCGCCGACCAGCCGCTCCAGCGCCTCGAAGTCCTGCTGAGCGCCGAGCAAGCTGAGCATCTGGAAGTGCACCCTGTCGGAGAACACGCAGCCTTCCTCCCTCAGCGCCCGGTACAGCCCCGCGGCCTTGTCGAACTCCTTGAGCTTCCCGTAGGCGTTCATGGTGACGGCGATCGTCTCCGAGTCCGGCAGGTGGCCCAGCTTCCTCATCTCGTCGAACACCTCCACCACGCTCCGGTGCCGCCTGTTCTTGGCGAACAGGCCCATCATCGCCCTGTGCACCGACGGGTCCTTGACCTCGCCGGTGTGGACCGCGCGGCGGAACAGCCACGCGGCCTCCTCCACCCGCCCGGCGCTGGCCAGGATCTTCATGGCCGTCTCCTTGGGGATGGCCTGGTCCGGGTCTCTGAGCTCGCGCAGCAGGCGCTTGGACTGCGAAACGAGCCCGGCGCGCTCGTACGCGACCACCATCGTCTGGTACAGCACCGGGTCCATCTCCGTGCCGGACTCCCGCAGCTTGTCGAAGAGCTTGGCGGCGCGGTCGAGCTTCCCGGCCTTGACCCAGATGGACAGGACGGTGGAGTAGGTGACGGCGTTGGGCTGGATGCCGCTGGCCTGCATTTGCTGCACCAGGCTCCCGGCCTTGTCGTCCTCCAGCGCCTTGCCGTGGATGGCGATCATGGTGTTGTACGTCACCACGTTGGGCCTGACGGCGCCGCTGTTGCCGCCGCCGTCGGAAGAAGCGGCGCTGCACATGAGGCCGAACAGGTGGACCGCCTCCCCGAACAGCCCGGCATCGCCGTACACGCGGAGCATGGTGTTGTACGTGACGACGCTCGGCGGCACCCCGGCCCGGCGCATGGACCAGAAGAGCCGGTCGGCGTCGCGGGCGAGGTCCAGTTGCCCGTACGCGTTGAGCACGATGTTGAAGACGGAGAGGTCGGGCTTGACGCGCGCCACGGCGCGCATGTGCGAGAAGAGCGAGACCGCCGCGAGGTGCCGGCCGCGGCGCGCGAGCGCGGCGAGGACCGGGGCGTAGGACTCGGCGTCGGGGGCCACGCCGTCGGCGGGGACGTCGTGGAGCAGCAGGCGCTTGGCGTCGCGGAGCAGGTCGGACTTGCAGTAGGCGGCGATGGCGGCGTTGTAGGCCTTGAGGTCGGGCCTGATCCCCGCGGCGCGGAGGCGGGAGAAGAGCGCGAGCGCCTTGGGCGCGTCGCCGGCGCGGAGGGCGAGGTGGATGAGGTTGGAGAAGAGCACGAGGTCCGGCGCCACGGCGTCGGCCTCCATGAGCGGGAGGAAGGTGAGCGCGTGGTCGAGGTGGCCCGCGCGGGTGAGCGCCGCGAGGAGCGTGGAGTAGGAGAAGCCGTCGGCGGCGACGCCCCTAGCGCGCATCTCGAGGAGGAGGCCGGACGCGAGGCGGAGCTGGCCGGCGCGGGAGGCGGCGCGGAGCAGGAGGTTGTAGGGGACGAGGAGCGCCGACGAGGGGAGGTCGGGCGCCAGGAGGTCGAGCAGGGCGACGCCGCGCCGCGGGTCCGGGAGGCGGGAGAGGAGCGTGCAGAGGAGGCGCGGGGAGACGGGGCGGTGCGGCGAGAGCGCGGCGGCCAGGTCGGGGGCCGCGCGCGCCGCGGAGAGCGCCGCCACGAGGGCGGCGATGTCGGGGGCGTGGTCCTGGCGCTGGAGCTCCGCGGATTTGTGGCGGTGGAGGGGGTGGGAGCTCGGGAGGTTGGGGTTTAGCCAGATGGACTTTGCGCTTGCGGCGGGGCCGCGGCGGTGCGGCGAGGGGGAAGGGAGGGCGGCTGCCGCTGCTGCTGCCGTCGGTGGCATTGGTCTTGGCCGGGGTGCGGAAGGATGCGGAAGTGGCGCGGCAGCCGGGAAACGGATAGGAGATTTTTTGGCGCTGGCAGGGACGCGTTTGCGAGACGCATCGGGCTGGATTGGGACACTTGTCGGAGCAAAATGGCGCGTCGGATCGAAGTGAAGTGGCGGCATTCAGATTTCAGAACTTGTGATTGAGCGACAGGGAGACTGGCTGCGGCTTGGCAATCGAGAGTTCACAGCCAAAATACAGCCAGCAGCACTTGAACGTTCATATATTTTGGGCCATTCTTTTTTTTGGGGTTGCAAGGAATATATTTTGGGTCATTTAGTGTCATGCATCCAACGCCCTCAAACGATCCTCGCGTTCAAATTCTTCCCGCAAACCAGAAACAAAATTGAGGGAGGTTTGCGGCCGTCCGGACAGCCGTCATGTAGGTGTTCCACAAGCCCGGACACAGCCAAAATCGAGGTAGAGCTCACACATTTGGACATTTGCCACTTCTTCAAATGAAAGCCCGCCCATCCCCCTAATCGTCACGGCCCCGCCTCCTAGTTCGCGTCCATTCCGCCCCCCGCCGCCACAATGGAGCCGATCAAGAAGGTCATCGTCACGTCGGAGCCGGAAGGAGAAGTTGGTAGTGGTCGCCTGCAAGGTTAACACAACAAAATGCAACACCTGCCGCCACAAAACAAAAGAAGGGGGGAGGAGGGGGAACGCTTTGGCAGTGGACAATCACCCAGTACCTCCTCCGCCAAAGCGTGTGAAGCGGAGGGTGCATGTCATGCAATCACCTCCACCCCGCAGCTCGGTCCGCAACATCAGTCCACGTCCACCATCACCGACGGCCATCAAGTATTGTTCGAAGTCGACCTCAACTGAGACTACACCTTTATGGAACTTTAGCCGCAGTCGCCGGCGCTTGTCCATTCGCGGATGCCGGCTCCCTCGCCCTTCGGTGTCGTGTCTTTGTTTGCCAGAATGTTTCAGCTGGGCGAGATGGTGGAGGATGACTTGACAAGGATGCAGCGATGAACTTGATCCATGACAATGAAGGCCACGAAGACCATCAAGTGGAGGACTCCCAACCTGAGGCAGAGACCCAACAATGCTCACCCAAATGTCGGACACCACGTAGACCCAGCCGACGCACACCCAACAACTCGGCGGTGATCCAGGCGACATCTAGGCATCGGGAGCGGGTCCAAAGAAGAAGAGGAGAGAAAATTTCAACTTGAAGGACGATGAATTGTTGGTTGATACGTGGTTGGACACAAGCATTGATCTGATTCATGGCACGGAGCAAAGGGGCGGAACATTTTGGACAAGTGTGTATGCTTTGATTTCATGATCAAAAGAACTATGATCCCTATCGCACCGAAGTGATCCGTGAGTACAACTTGAAGTCGCTCACTAATCGATGGTACACCATTCAAGAGACCACAAGCAAGTATTGT
Source organism: Aegilops longissima (assembly GCA_021605205.1). Taxonomy (NCBI): domain Eukaryota; kingdom Viridiplantae; phylum Streptophyta; class Magnoliopsida; order Poales; family Poaceae; genus Aegilops; species Aegilops longissima. Next base: position 588,890,160 of record CM038678.1, on the reverse strand, counting down.
TGCTTTTACAAACAATTGCAAATCCAATGACCGAATAGCGCAACACTCCAAGAACTCGTATGTTTTTTGTTGCTCCATGTGTGTTGGTCATTTGGACGGATATGCTTTGTGTGTTGGTCATTTGACCGGATATGCAATTTGTTGATCATGTGTTTTCTTCCTAGGTTGGTTGTGCATGCACATTGTTCTTTAGGACAAAAAGAAGCACTTCCTCTTCATACATTGTTGGCTGAAGTTGAATGTACACCTCAAGTAGCTTAATGGTGTTGCCAATTCCGTCAAGACCGCATCATGCCCAATGTAGATAAATATGGTGATCCAACAAAAGGAGTCCTCGCTCCGGCCAAAAGGATGGGCAGGAACTGGGGCAATAAGTAGGAGGAGGGGAGAAGTAGAAGCGAAAAAGGGCGGCGGCCAAGATGACGAAGAGGTTCGAGGACATCATGGCAAAGAAGTAGGAGGCATGCGTCAAGCGCAATGATGTAAAGGATGAAAAGAAGACCGAGAGGTTTGACAAGTTCATGGAGGTGCAAGCCAAGAAGATCAAGCTCTAAGAGAAGAAGATTGATGCCAAGATGTTGAGTTGTTGACCATGAAGATGTCAGACTTGGATCCCATGTGGCGAAGATTGTGCAAGCATATCATGCTAGCATGTTGGACTGCTACGCGGGTGCTTCGGATGAGCCGGTCGAGGAGTGAAGAATTTGAAATGGACAGCTGAACTAGGAGGCAAAAATTGACGTCTTTTTGCATCCTCAGCTCTTTTTGGATCAGTTGGATGTAAAAACTTGTTGATCCGATGCTTTTTAGCTGTGATTGGATATGTTTGCATCTTGCTATACATATGTTAAATTGCTATTCATCTATGTATGCATGTATCATGTCAAATGGAGGTGGAGGAGGCCGGAACCGGAGCAGACATTTGGTGCACGAGGTTGATGGCCGGCTCCACTACCACTTTCCGCCAATGTTTGGGGTGGCTGATTTGATGCATGGCGTTGGAGATGTCCTTATCAAACACTGGACAATTATTTTTGTATCTTATACATTTTCACTGATGAATCACATAGATTACAAGTGTAAGTTTCAGCTGTACAGACACACATGGAAAATTTTCCTCATATTTACATACACGCATGGATCAGCAGGGCTTCCACTCCGAGAATTGCCCTGAAAGACCCACACCAACAAAGAAACCGGGCCACAAGCCAGTTCAGCAAATACTGCAGCCAAAAGGGCAAGACCCTCTACACCTCAAGGAAACAGCAATGTTTCATGCCACATGGAACTCTCAGAAAACCACTCTTTTTTTACAAGTTTTTAAAAGAAGACCTCACAAAAGGAGTACCGACAATTCGTCCTTATAACGTGAGCAAATCACCCCTGAAACAGAAGAAATAAGTGACTGGTACCAGATTAGTACTCGGATGAAAGCCACGGATGCTCTAGTGCTTCGCTGGCTGTTGGTCTCTTCCTGGGGTTTATTTGCAGCAGATAGGATAGAAAATCCACAAACTGCGGATCGGGGCATCGCAAGTGATGTTGCAAAGAGGACTTCTCTGGGAACAAATGCTCTAATTGACCTGTCTCCTGGATACAGATAAGGAAGGTAAGTCCAATTGTTTTAGTGTTTACTATCCATGATATTAAGATCGAGTGGTTATCGAATACTCTTAATGCATATGACTGATAGGGGCTTGAAACAGCAAACAGGAAATGAAGTGTACCTCATTCTTGGTGAAAAGGCCATAATCATCAGTAAAATATTTGTGTGTCTCCTGTCCCAACTCTAACATTTCCATGTCTATTGGACCAATCATCCCGATCATTCGGGCAAGCATCATGGACACTGGTTCATTAGGAAATAGTACCTGTCATGTGTACGAGTCAGCATTATGAGTTTTATGAGCGCAGATGGTTTGCTGCTTTTAAATGGTAAAAACAAGCACACCATTGAGCTTCGTGTTTGTGTGAGTTGAGGTTATATAAGATAAAAGGATTATCCACGTTCTCCAAGACAAGAAACAAGAACACCTACCATATACATCTCTGGTTGGAGCTATATATTTCCACAGATTTCAAGCTCTATTTTACTCACTCTAGTTTTGGAGAGCTACATATTAGGATATATTTGAACGATATTGAATATGAGCATGCTAACATACTATGAAGTCCATGTATTGCAATCTCCATAAGATCAATCTACTGATATGACCAACCATCGACCATTATGTGCTTATCATAGCTAAGATCTTAATCTATGTACAAAATTCAAATTATCAACTCAGCGAAAGGACTACTTACTTCACCAGTGTACAGTTCAGCAAGGATGCAACCAAGAGACCAAATGTCAATCCTCTGATCATATGGCAGGCCCAGAATGACCTCGGGAGCTCGATAAGAACGTGACTGGACATACAGGCATAAGCTGTCTGTCATGAAGCAACTACTTCCAAGATCGATGACCTTAATTTCACACCTGCTGTAGCTCTTGATAAGGATATTCTCTGGCTTTAAGTCACAATGAATGATCCTTAAATGGTGCAAATATACCAAAGCTTCTAAGCATTGGCGAGCAATTGCCTGAAAGAAAGGGACAATTTTGTTTCACCAGAACTGCTAACTTTCATGAGTGAATTATAACTGTGCTCAATCTGTTCTGTTAATCGTATAAACAACTTTATTATTTTACGAAAACAAAAAAGTTAGGGTCCAGGAACTATACATATTTTAATTCTAAGTTTTAAGCACAATATGCCAACAAATAAGGTGCGGCGTACAAGTGACATGTAGATAGTTATGTGCATGCATAATTATTGCACTAAGGGATTCTCCGAAAATGTCACAGTAATACAGAATATCTGGTAAATGTCAATTCAACATACCTGTATCCTAGGAAAAGTAAAGTACAAGTCACTACCAGAATCCTGGTTATATTTCTGAAACTCATACAGATTTGCTCGCAGTAATTCAGTGACAATGAAAAGATGTTCCTGCCAATATTTGTTTACTGTCAGCAATCAGCATTATGCAAGGTAGAATGCGAAAGGAAAAATGTTTACTAGGCTCGACAATCAAACACATGCCTACAAGCAAATGAAGTATGTTGCTACAGTACATCCTTTGAGATATTCGTAAGGACCAAGTCCCTTAAATATCTTCTTATATTCCAAACTATCAAGTAGTTTGCAGTATGGAGTTAACAGAAAAGGGGGTATCTTAAGCAACTGCTCCTCCCTCAAGTGAGTATACCTGATGATAGAAGTAGTCATAGAGCCGCAGTACATGATGCTCATCTGATGGATCGTATTTATTCACAAACTTTAGCAGTTTTATCTCATCCAAACTCTGATCGAAGAAATCCTTATCATTTTTTATTATTTTTAGGCAAATATCTATTCCTGTCTGAAGATCATGTGCTTGGACAACCTTGCTGAATGCAGCCGAGCCAAGATATTCAGTAACATAATATCTTCCTGCTATGACTGAATTCAAGACAATGGGAAAATCTTTGTTTGCTTCAAAGCCGGTTCTGCAATGGATGCATACCATATAAGCATATGTATTATTTCTTTAACAACAACCAAAGAAAGGAAAAAAAGGATTTGATGTTCACCTGTTCTTGCGGTGGACAATTCTCAATTCAAATACCTCGTATTCTTGATGGAAATTAGAGACGGCCTGATCAATATTTAACTCTGGATCTTCTTTCTCAGCTATAAGTGTAGCAGATTTCCGAACATCTGTATTCAATGGCCCAACATCTCCAAACTCGTAGGTGTCGTCATAATCATCAGTCTCAGGGAAAGGATGCAAGCTATAACTCTCTTTCAAATATTCTTTTTCACTGCTGCTTTTTAGATTGTTTTCAGCATCATCACCCAACTCTACATTGTCGGTGGCATGGCGCACCCGTACTGGACCTATGCAAGACATTAAGCATTTGAAATTAGAACTGAAACAAACAGCAAGCAAACAAACCAAAACCTTTATCAGACAGTAAAGTGGATAACGGGCACTACATGACCCATACGTTAGTGCTTATAAGCATTGGACAGCAACAAAATTTTCTCCTTGATTATTTGCAGCTCTGAAAATGCTACTGAGAATGGTGTCACTTGCTAGTATAGCATTTACCCCCTCCTTGTATATTTGCAAAATGGCAGCAGAGGTTCAGGTCTTTACCAACCTGGAAATCTGAGCATACCCAACCTTTTAAATGTTGTAATCTATTCCCCTCACCCACTACATTAGATCCACTAAACAATTTCAAATTATCTTCACTAGCACAAGTGATTGAAGCGAAGAAATTTTACATTATACTAGTACCATAGAGTTACAAGCAAATGGACTACTAATACTTACTTGCAGCAATTTCAGCATCATCATAAGTATCAAATGAGCTGAGCATTTGAAGCTCCTTCTCCACAACATTCAGCTCCATAAGCTCGTCTACTTGCCCCGAATTTGTCGGCAAATCGCACTCAAGCGCAGCATCCCCTCTCTGCTTCATCTGAAACACATCCGGGCCACACTCATCTAGTATTTCTGTCTGGTCATCCATGATCTTGTACCTCCCATACACAGCAGAGCTAGAATTCCTGAGCACCTCCAGCTCCTCAAAATTCTTGAGTCCCCCGGCACAGCAACCGCAGAGCGGTGACGAGCAGGTGTACACCTCAGCGCACCCCTCACAGCCGTCATTCCCAGCGTGTCCATGGCGGCAGTAGTCGCCAGGGCCAAGCACAAACGTTTCTGCCGGTCCTGAGCCGCCGTGAGCGCCAAGAACAAACTTGTCCTCTTCTTTGTCTCTGCCGCCATCGTCAGACTTCGGCTTTGTATGGAAGATGTGGTCGTCGTAGAGCCAGCCTTCCTGGAAGAAGAGGTCGGTGGTGTCGTACTGGCGGGCTGTGCCGAACTCCATCTCAGATGACGACGCGTCCGACAGCGAGTGCTGCGACGACCACACACCATATGGATTCAGCAGGCCTGATCCCCGAAAGAAAAAGAATGAAATTCTGGGTGAGAATTGTGAGAGAACACCTTAAAATTCGGAGAAGAGAGCACACAACTAGGCGGGGAGACGGTAGAATTTTGTGACAGGCATTGGTGATGAACCGAACCGAGGGAGGGGTTTAACCAGTCCCCCGGATCAATTTCAATTCTTTATAGTAGGAGAAAATCGTTCAAGAAGAAATATGTCTGGGTCGAACCAGAGGCTTCGAATTGTTCTCAAAGACACCGAAATATCGGCGCACGGATCGAGATTTCGCGGGGCAAAACGCAACCGCCAGCGTCGGAAACAGAGAGGGGCCAGAGGAGGAGGGGTTTAACGGAAACGGAAAAAGACTTACGGCGTGACTACCTGAGGGCGATGAGCGCATGCTGACGAAGGCGGAGGAGGACGCCGAGCCGGAGCTGGAGCCGGGGCTCGCAGGCGGCGGCAGGCCGGCGCCGGAGGACGCGGAGGCCGACATACGGAGGGGCGGGAGCTGGGGATCTAATGCGGCGGCGGGCCCGGGCTCCCCGCCCGCGGCGCGGCCCAGCACGTCGTCCCGGAGGGCGGAGGCGGTGCTGGCGAAGCCGTGGTCGGTGAGGAAGGCCATGACCTCGTCCAGGCCCGGCGCGGCCATGTGTTTTCCGTCCGGGGCGCGAGGGGCGGGGGCGATGACGGTCGGTTGGTGCTCAGGCGCGTGGCGCGCGGCGTGAGGTAAGCAGTTGCGTCGCCATTGGAACTTGGAAGCGAAGCGAGCGAGTCAGGTCGGGTCGGGTCAGTGCGGGGGAGGAGAGGACGAGGAGGAGGCGAGGACTGGACTACTGGAGAAGGAGGAGGCGACGAAGTCAGAGGAAAGAGAGGGGAGGGGAGAACACGAGGCCGCATAGGATCACCAGGGTCGCGTGTGCGTGCGCATAAATGCCTGCCTTTATTGTGTTTCAGCCCCTATGGCTGATGCGATATTGCACAAACGCTCACTTAATTTGGACTACTCCTCCAGTCCTAAGAACTTTTCTGTCAAAAATATTGGCGTATTATATTATGGGACGGAGAGAAATAATACTCCGCGGCACGCGGTAATCTTGTCAAAATAAATGCATTATTAAAGAATATTCAATTCTGAGTCTAGGCTCATTTGCATCTGGTAAATAGTTACCTCAAAAAAATAGCATAAGAAATTAAAAAAATATGTTTCTTTTCATGAAAGTTGTTCAAATGCTTGATGTCCAGGCAAAATTTCAATGTGTTCGGACATCTGAGCAGCTTCTGGAAAAAGAGACAAAATCGGTCTGAACAGTGCGTACTATAAACTTTCTCACACATCCTAAATTTATCTTTCTTACTAAGGGCTACTCAAATGTCCAAACACGATAAAATTTGGCACGGACATCACACACTCAAACATCTTACGTGCCATTTTTTATATATACTTTTGGGATTTTTCTCTATTTTCTAAAATTTACTATTCACCCACGGGTGCAAATGCATCCGACAGCCGAAACGCCTCGTCCTGCTATTAGGTGCTATGTGAAAATTATAACTGCTGAAAATAAAACATAATAGTACTTCTTGTTATACACTTTAAGAACGTTAAAAAATTGAAGCATATAACAAAAGCATGCATGAAGGAGAGAGAAAAATAGATTGCAGCTAAAACAGTGTCATTCATGTAAAACAGCGAAAGATGAACTATATAGGTATGCTTCAAGCATCGAATACGTAAACTTGTGTCCAAACACAAAACTTGGTGCAACCAAATTAATGTGGCATGGCAGCGTTGCATGGATATACTCCGTCCGTTTGTGAGCAAATTTGTATCAAAAAGTTTAATATCTACAATACTAAGGCTATATGCTATGAAAATTCATTTCATGATGCATCTAACAATTTTGATTTCAGACTTTGATTGTTGAATTTTTTTTCCTTATAAAGTTTGTCAAACTTTACATAAATTGACTTTGACCAAATTTTATATGCGGACTAAAAAGAACCGAGGGAGTGCAAAAATACAACGTATAACTTACATGCATGGCTTGCTGATGTGGCATGGTTGTATGGCTAGGAAAAATAGATAGTGAGTTGTAACTATTTATCAAGGTTGACCCTAGCATTCTGAAGGCCCTAGTGAGAATGAGGTACAATGGACCTAACAACTATAACATGCATTATAAAACTATAAACATTGAAAACTATTTTTAATTAGCAAATAAGGTCTTAATATACCATGTATATTTGATTACACGATGCAAATGATGATAATAAGATAAATCTACTCAACTTTAGACAATTATTAAATAAATACAACATGGTGAAGTGCGGGGGGGCAATTGCCCCTCTCCATCCCATAGTGTTGGCACTATATTTTGCAAAACATATCTTTTGTAATTTATTTAGGTATGCAAATGTAGTGGGGCCTTATTTAAGATGGGCCCTAGGCCGCCGCACCTTTAAGGCCCTTTTATATGTTTGTTGTGTGTGTAATTATATAGGTTTGAGAGGTTCGTCCAAAGGTGAAGTTTGACAAAGGGGATGCGGTGGATCATCTATTTCGGTATCTGCTTCCGAATCTCAATATGGAAAGCTTCGTGAGAAGGGCTAATACTAACAATTTCTCCTACAATCAGATGCTCCGTGAGAAGGGCTACGGATTTGGCATTCTCATCAAGACGGTCCGGACGGTGCCCAAGCCCACTGAAGCCAGTTACTTGATGAAAGACCCTTTTGAGGTAATGTATTTTGTCTCATGCTTACACATATGTAATCTTGTTTGTTGTTTTCATTGGAGGTTCGCTCATGCTTTGACTTGTACTTAGGTGATGGAATTTCTTTAGAAGCTAGTCACATGGACAACTGACACCGCTGGAGTTGAGGACAAAATTGTTGAGTCTTGAGGAAGAATATCTGGACCCGCAACACGTCCCCTGGGGATTTGTGTAGGTTGTTGTTGTGTTGGGGTTTATCTATGTTTTATTCACTCTAGTGTTCTTGTCTTGGGGTTCTACTATTGATTGGTTTCTTGTGTCAAGATACGTCGGTTGGTGCTATTTGACATATTAGAATAGATAGTGATGGAACCATGCATCGTTTATTTGTTGACACATTTTACACGACCATATGAACACGGGTAGCGGATTCTATTGTGCCATGAACATAGGGCCGACCCTAGCATTATGGACGGCCTAGTGCAAATGAGATACAAGGGACCTAACAAATATAACACAGTAACATAAATACTTTCACCGATATATATCGCATATCACGGAAATTATTATAAAGGTATAAATATTGAAAATAATTTAAATTAGCAAATAAAGGCTTAATACACCATGTCTATTTTTAACACAGTATAGACGCAGATGCAATACACCATGTATATTTGATTACATAATGCAAATGATGATAACAAGATACATCTATTAAACCATAAGCAATTATTGAATAAACACAACATGGTGCTTTAGCCTTTTGTTTCCATTTCAATTCTTCTTGTTTCATAAGTCTATGTAATTGTGCTCTCAGATCTTTCTACCTTGTCTTATTTCCGCAGTCAGTCAACAAACCTCACAGTGTATACATGTTTTAAAATCTCTATACAAAAAATTCATATTTTGATTCCATCTTTAATTTTGCCATGAGCTTTCTCAGTTTTCTCTACCATTTATCTATATTGGATCCTTGCATAGTTGGTTTCTCATAACAATTTTCTGGATAGCTTCTCTCGAGAACTAACCTAAAAATTAGATTAGTTTTTGGGACATCCCCGGTATCTAGAAACAATGGGGTGTGATCAGAATTCTCTATAATCATAACATTAACCATTGTCAAGGGATAATTCTCAACATAAGACCCTATCTAGTTTTTTCAAAAGTAAGATTTTGCAAATTGTCCCCCAAGTAATCTGTCTACTACTCATAGTAATTTCCCTTAGCCCTACTTGTTCTAGGATAGCGTTGTAAATAAAACTTCTATGCCGAGGGTGCATAGTCTATTTTCTCCAAAGTTTTCCTAATTATATTAATATACCCCCTATATAAATAGGATTAACACTATCCTATAAAAATCTCGATAGCTCAGTAAGGAAATTAGCTTTCCTTTCAGTCCGGGCCTCTCCATTAACCAACACCAGATCCCCATCTTGATGTAGTAATCCTCGTCTTCTTCAATATCATATCAGGGACTGTATAGTTAACCCCTAATGATATCCCCCTCCCCCCTGCGACGTGGATTTACCCCTAGATGGGGTATGATGGCAACGAAAGATACAAATATTTGCAGGTCGGCTCTAGTAAGGTCTGCCTCATGGTTTCCTATGATCCTAGGAGATCTACCTTTTTATCCATCACTAACTCCCTCAGGCATCTCTTCTCTACAGCCCCACCAAAACGTCTTATATTCCAAAAAACTCCTCTCATTTGTAACCTTTGGAGCTTCACAAAAGAGAAAAGATAATAGAGGACCGAGCAAAATGGCTCTTGGACCATGTAGTAGATGAATAGTACATTTGTTAAGATACTTCAAAGAAAAAAAATCATATATAACCGTTCATGTTCACCGCATGCTTGTAAATTTACATAAACAAAACAAATATTTACAGCCCGAATGAAAGATAAATTGCGACACTACAATTGCAAAATATAGCACCACAGACGCAGGCAAACAACATATTTTCGCATTAAACTTTACAAGCAGAAGAGGAACTAGGATATTCTCTTTAGATTTTTCTAACAATTGAAAAGGTACTCTTTGTTCCTGAAAGCACACACTTGGTGCGGGTGTGTCTTTACCTTTTTAAGTCAGATCGCGGTAACATCAATAAAAAAATGTGTTTTTCAGGCATACTCCTTCTGTTTTTATTTAATTTGCATATTAGCTTTGTCTTAAGGCAAACTTTACCTTCAGAATGGTTACTGAATATATTTTTCACATAATACATATATATATATATATATATAGTTTTATTATTATTTTTCTCGAAACTTGACTAACCTTATAAAGTTTGATTTATGACAAAACTAATATGCAAAGTATAAAAACAAGGGGGTATGCAAAATGTTTTTTATACGAACATATGTGTGGCTTGAGCATGCAGATCCCCAGAAAGATTCGAATGTGCCGCCATTACAAAACCCGGTTCAAACCAAGGAACTCATCACGGACCCGAGGGGGCGGGGTCTCACACGCGAATTCTTTGCCCGCGCACAGCCCCGCGGCGTGTGGGCCCGGGCGGGGAAGGGAGTCAGTGCACCCTTTTTGGCTTTTCAATCAGCCCGCTCCTTGCTGCCAAACCGGCGTGGCGGGCGCCACACGCCGGGGCCATCCGCGCGCGCCCCGGCGCCCTTTCCGCCGCCCGCTCCCCTTGGCAATCGCGCTCGCGCGCGCGGGGTTGGTGGTGGTCGGGGCCGTGGGGAGTCCACTCCGCTCTCACCGACGTCACCGTATCTCCCAAAGTCCAGCTCCTGCCCGTGCTCTCCCGGCGCGCGCGCGCGCGCGCGGGCGGGCGACACTCACATTATTACCAACCCCGTCCTTCACACCTCACTCACCGCTGCCCAGTGAAGTGTCCACCATCCCCACCTCCTGGGCCTCGACGGTACCTTTTCGTGATTACTCGCTGGCTGTGGGGATCCCCTGCGCCGGCCAGCCACGGCCGGCGCCACCACTGACCTGACCACGTACCTAGTGGTGGCCTAGACGCGCCAAGGGGCACTCCGCACTGGTGCACTGGTGCTGGCAGCACCAGCACGATGGTAGTACATGGAGGTAGTTGCGTTTGCGTTGCACTGCGATGGCGACCAGCTACCTCTACCTGGCCCGGGACAGGCCGTGGGGATGTCCTCCCGTTGTTGTGCCTGTCGCTGCATGCCCCTCTGCTTTGTCGTTTGCCTTGTTGTTGTTGTCGCTGGCAGCCCTGCGTGTTGGTACAAGTACCGAGCAGTAGGAGTATAGTAGCCCATACTATTCCTTCGTGGTACCTAGTGGTCATTGACTCGTTGTGGTGGTATTGGCCCGAGTTGAAAACTGACATGCTGCATGGTCACGCTTTGTTCTCTAGCTAGCAGCATGCAAACTGTTGCCTCTCTCGTCTGCGGTTAGTTTTACCACTGCTGTCCTACAGTGATTTTCCGGTGCTTGGGCGTATCGTTTGCGCATGCCATCATAGTTTGTTTTGGCGCGCCGTTGTACGTGTACAATGTACTTGATGAAGCTGCCAACGTGTTGGTATTATCATGCATTCGTCTCTCATGATGACTGTACCATACATTAGCCATTAGTTGTCCGTTGGCAAAACAATTACGTACTCCTACTATATTGTAGATACACCGTACATAATGATGGCTAACATTCTAGATCGTCAGCCATCTAGCTAGGGCAGGGATATCAGCCCAATTTTAGATTGCTTGAACCCGAACAACAAGGATTTACATATAAGTATAAACACTACCACAGGCTAGCTACGAGCAAGTACAATAGCAGACTTATAGCCCGCTTACATAGTAATTTTGCCTACATGGAAGAGAGAGACATGAAAAAATAAAGAGAGTGGTCTCTCATGCAAGAGCCTAGCTATATGCATGCTCTAAGGTAGATGCAATAAATGTGAAAAAAGAGATAGAAAAAAAATGAGAGAAAGTAGTAATCTTATAGCTAACCTTATTTTATAAGTGACTATATGAATTTGTTTTAGATGATATATGGCAATATCTATAGTCAGCATTTGGCTGTATTATTAACCATGCTCTACGGAACAAAAAGTTAAAGGACGGATCATGAAATCGTGATCTCGATCGAGAGTGTTAGGCGCACCTTCCAGAGACAGGACATCCAAAAGATATAATTAGCGGCCGCGGTGGTTATGTGAAAGTTCTTTTCAGATCGCTCCAGCTTTTCATCAAATCTGATAGATATATATCTCCAAAGGACCAAACAATGCGTTGGAAGACGATGTACATGCAAAAATATCTAACTTCTGCATTTCAGAGATCAAAAAATCATCTCCAGCAGATTATGTAGATGTAAAAAAAGTTACATCTCCGCCTCTCAGAGATGTAAACTATAACACCTCATGATGTAAATTTACATCTTCGGATGTTAGAGATGTAAAAAGAACAATCGCGCGTCAACCGTTAACGGCCGTTCATTCCACTTCCACGTCCCCAATCTTCCTCCTCCCGCTCGGCCGCCGTCGCCCCGCCGCCCGCCGCCTTCGCCGTCATGCCCCGCCGCTGATCCACCTCCGCCGCCCCTCGCCGCCGATTACGCCTCTCAATGCCCACCTCCGGCCGTCAGACGGCTCGGATCGAACCGCCACCTTCAGCTCCGCCGACCCGTCTAGCCGCCGCCCGCCGCAGCTCACCATCGCGGCCCGCCACGATCCACCTCCGCGTCGCTCCCCGCCGCCGATTCCGCCCCTCAACGCCCGCCGCCGCCGTCGTCAGACGGCTCGGATCGAAGCTGCCGCCGCTCCGCTCCGCTCCGCCCGACCTCGTCCGGCCACGCCCGCTCCACCCATTGCCGCCGATTCCGCCCTCAACGCCCGCCGCCATCAGTTATGCGGCTCGATCAGCCGCCGCCCGCTCCGCTCCGCCCGATCCGGTCTGCAGCCCGGCCCGGCTAGCCGCCGCCCACTCCACCCGCCGCCGATTCCGCCTCAACGCCCACGCTGCCCATTGTCATACGGCTTGATCGGTCGCCGCCGCTCCGCTCGCCCCAACCCGTCCGGCCGCCGCCACGCTCCGCCCGACCAAGGCCGCCCGAACCCGTCCGGCCGCCGCCCCACTGTCGGTGTCAAACCGCGGATCTCGGTAGGGGTCCCGAATCATGTCTAAGGCGGATGGTAACAGAGGCGGGGACATGATGTTTACCTGTGTTCGGCCCTCTCGATGGAGGTAATACCCTACTTCTCGCTTGATTGATCTTGATGATATGAGTATTACAAGAGTTGATCTACCACGAGATCGTAGAGGCTAAAACCCTAGAAGCTAGCCTATGGTATGATTGTTGTTGTCCTATGGACTAAACCCTCCGGTTTATATAGACACCGGAGGGGCTAGGGTTACACAGAGTCGGTTACAAGGGAGGAGATCTACATATCCGTATTGCCAAGCTTGCCTTCCACGCCAAGGAGAGTCCCATCCAGACACGGGACAAAGTCTTCAATCTTGTATCTTCATAGTCCAACAGTCCGGTGAAAGGATATAGTCCGGCTGTCTGAGGACCCCCTAATCCAGGATTCCCTCAGTAGCCCCTGAACCAGGCTTTAATGACGATGAGTCCGGCGCGCAGATTGTCTTCGGCATTGCAAGGCGGGTTCCTCCTCCGAATACTCCATAGAAGATTTTGAACACAAAGACAGTGTTCGGCTCTGCAAAACAAATTCCACATACCACCGCAGAGAGAATAATATTTCCACAAATCTAATCTGCTGACGCAGTTTGCAGCATGACATCAAACCACGGCCCGGTCATTATTCGAACCGTTTTTCACAACCAGCCACTGCACATATCGCGAGGCGGTTTCCTTGGCACGTCTTGTCGAAGCAGAGATCGTGTCCCCTTATCACGGGATTCTCATCAATACGGGTGTGGGTAACCCAACCGCGCGATCAATTACGGCGCTTGGGGAATAAGCAATTTTACCAGGTAAGTGGGGAGGCGCATCGCCTCTTCCGCCCTTATAAAGGGACAAGGATTCACCCTTTTTACCCACGCCTTCTTCTTCCGTGCTCATCCATTCTTGCGCACTCGAGCTCCAGCGCCCAAGTTCGCGTTTTTCTCCTCAAACCACTCGAAGCATGTCCGGAGCGGGAGGCAAGTGGATGGTCTCCTCCGTTACGGAGGAGAACATCACAAATCTACGGGCAGCCGGATATCTAGCCGCGGATATCGCACACCGGCTGCCAGATGCGGGGCAGATCATCCCTACACCAGAGCCCCATGAGAGGGTGGTTTTCCTTACCCACTTCGTCCGCGGACTGGGATTTCCCCTCCACCCGTTTGTCCGCGGGCTCATGTTCTTCTACGGGCTGGATTTTCACGATCTGGCCCCCAATTTCATCCTCAACATCTCGTCGTTTATCGTCGTGTGCGAGGCCTTCCTCCGAATCTTCTCTTCTTTTGTAGGGTGCCGTACACTCATTGGAGTAGTGTCCAGGTCTCCCACAATTGTAGCAATTGCGCTCTCGACTAGAAGATCTCTTGTCATGATAAGACCTTGACTTGGAGCTTCTTTCTTTGCTTCTACTTTTGTAGAATTTGTTGAAGTTCTTCACCATTAAGCTCAATTCTTCATTGAAGGTTGTTTTCTCACTTGATGATGTGGGGGCTTCACTTGAGGCTTTGTAAGCACCACTTGACTTGTTGTGAAGTTCCTCCTTATCCTTGAGTGACATCTCATGAGCAACAATCCTTCCAATGACTTCCGTTGGCATGAGATCTTTGTAGTTTGGCATCATTTGGATCAATGTGCACACGGTATCATACTTTCCATCCAATTCTCTTAGGATTTTCTTGATGATGAATTTGTCGGTCATCTCTTCACTCCCTAAGCCGGCAATCTCAGAGCAAGCCTAGAGTACATTTCAACGACACCTTCACCATCCTTCATTTTGAACTTGTCAAGCTGACTTTGGAGCACATCCAACTTGGATTCCTTGACGGATTCGGTACCTTCGTGCATATCAATCAAAGTATCCCAAATTTCCTTTGCATTCTCAAGACGGCTGATTTTGTTGAATTCTTCGGGGCACAATCCGTTGAAGATGATGTCACATGCTTGAGCGTTGTACTGCAGCATCTTCAATTCTTCCGCATTAGCTTCACGGTTCGGTTCTCTCCCATCGAAGAATTCACCTTGCAAGCCAACACAAATAATTTCCCAAACGGCGGGGTTATGTCCAAGAATATGCATTTTCATCTTATGCTTCCAACTAGCAAAGTTAGTACCATCAAAGTAAGGACCTCTACGGTGATAATTTCCCTCGCTAGACGCCATACTCTCCTAGGTTGTGAAACCAAGGCTATGACCACCAAAAGCTATGGAAATCAAAGCAAATGGAGACCAAAGCTCTGATACCACTTGTAGGACCTTGAAGTATGTCTAGAGGGGGGGGTGATTAGACTACTTGACCAATTAAAAACTTAACCTTTTCCCAATTTTATAGTTTGGCAGATTTTAGCTATATTAGGACAAGTCAAGCAATCATCACACAATTCAAGCAAGAATGCAAAGAGTATATAGGCAGCGGAAATTAAAGCATGCAACTTGCAAGAAGGTAAGGGGAAGGGTTTGGAGGATTCAAACGCAATTGGAGACACGGATGTTTTTGGCGTGGTTCCGATAGGTGGTGCTATCGTACATCCACGTTGATGGAGACTTCAACCCACGAAGGGTAACGGCCATGAGTCCACGGAGGGCTCCACCCACGAAGGGTCCACGAAGAAGCAACCTTGTCTATCCCACCATGGCCGCCGCCCACGAAGGACTTGCCTCACTAGCGGTAGGTCTTCACGAAGTAGGCGATCTCCTTGCCCTTACAAACTCCTTGGTTCAACTCCACAATCTTGTCGGAGGCTCCCAAGTGACACCTAGCCAATCTAGGAGACACCACTCTCCAAGAAGTAACAGATTGTGTGTTGATGATGAACTCCTTGCTCTTGTGCTTCAAATGATAGTCTCCCCAACACTCAACTCTCTCTCATAGGATATGGATCTGGTGGAAAGAGGGTTTGAGTGGAAAGCAACTTGGGGAAGGCTAGAGATCAAGATTCATATGGTAGGAATGGAATATCTTGGTCTCAACACAAGGGTAGGTGGTTCTCTCTCAGAAATGGTAAGTTGGAAGTGTAGGTTTAGTCTGATGGCTCTCTCCACGAATGAAGAGGAGGTGGAGGGGTATATATAGCCTCCACACAAAATCTAACCGTTACACACAATTTACCAAACTCGGTGGGACCGAATAGTTAAACTCGGTCGGACCGATTTAGTAAACCTAGTGACCGTAGTGATTTTCGGTGGGACTGACATGCATCTCGGTGAGACCGATATGGTTAGGGTTAGGGCATAACATAATCTCGGTGAGACTGATTACACAAACTCGGTGAGACCGATTTTGGTAATTAGCTAACCAGAGAGTTGGTCAGGTAAACTCGGTGGGACCGATTTGCTCTTTTCGGTGAGACCGAAATGTTACAAAAAGGAAACAGAGAGTTTACATTGCAATCTCGGTGGGACCGATCGCTCACTTTGGTTAGACCGAAACGTTACGAAGGGAAACAGAGAGATTGCAACCCCATCTCGGTGAGACCGAGATCCCTATCGGTAAGACTGATTTGCTTAGGGTTTGTGGTAGTGGCTATGACTTTTGGAATCGGTGGCGCCGGATAGAAAAAATCGGTGTGACCGATTTTGGCTTTAGGTTTAGGTCATTTGTGGATGTGGGAAAGTAGTTGAGGGTTTTGGAGCATATCACTAAGCACATGAAGCAAGAGGCTCATTAAGCAACACCTCATCCCTTCTTGATAGTATTGGCTTTTCCTATAGACTCAATGTGATCTTGGATCACTAAAATGTAAAATGAAGAGTCTTGAGCTTTTGAGCTTGAGCCAATCCTTTGTCCTTAGTATTTTGAGGGATCCACTTTCATCATCCATGCCATGCCATTCATTGAGCTTTCCTGAAATAATAGTCTTGGAATAGTATTAGCTCAATGAGCTATATGTTGTTATGGATTACCAAAACCACCTAGGGATAGTTGCACTTTCAATCTCCCCCTTTTTGGTAATTGATGACAACATATAGATCAAAGCTTCGACAAATGATAATAAAATTTAAATAACATTGTCGCTTTGAGAAGTATGTGATAAGCAAGAGCTCCCCCTAAATTTGTGCATAGTTTTAGATTTGCTTTGGACTACAAACGCACAATGAATTAGGCTCATGGGTTACTCTTCCATATCACATACATCTTGGTGGAGCGCTCAAAATAGTAAACAATGAATACATGCACTCATCACCAAGCATAATGAGTGATCACATAAGATAGATAGGATAATATCAAGCATGCATAAGTGTAGCTTATGATCAAACACATGATCATCAATGTCTCACAAGCATAGTATCTCAACCAAAAGCAAACAAAGATTGAAAAACACCAAATAAAGCAAGAGAGACCAAAAGCAACTCTCTCTCTCTCTCTCTCTCGAAGCCTATGATCTATACATTTTTCTCCCCCTTTGGCAACAAGTTACCAAAAAGTTCATAGAAAATGCATAGTGCTAGATCGACTCTCAGGCTTGATCTTCTGGTGGTGGTGTAGAGATGGATCCTTGGATGAAGGCTTCAGTTGAAGTTGATGGAGCTGGAGCTGATGTAGGTGCTGGAGCTGGTGGCACTGAGGCTGTAGCTGGTGCAGACGAAGTTGCTCTTGTGTCAGAAACTGGCACAACAGATGACCTCTGGGCTCTAGGCACTCTGGCAAATGCATCAGTTGTTGTTTTGCCCTTCCTCTCCTGCATGTCATCTTGTAGTTCCTCCACTGCAGTCTGAATCTCAGTTACTTTCACATCTAAGTTATAGAACTTTTGGTCTATGATTCTCTCCAAGCTCTCCTGATTTTGAGTGAGGGTGGCCAATCCCTTCTCAATCCTCAGGGTCGATGCTATCAAGTATCCGAGCTGCTCCTGCTTGTTCTTCAAGAAATACTCAGATGCCTCCTCTTGAGTTGGCATCTTGGCAGCCTTCTCCCTCTTTGCTTTCTCCTTCTTCTCCTGAGCTTGATCTGACGATGGATCATTCTCATTCATGACAACCTCATTGTCCTCAAAGTCTGGATAAAGTGGAAAGTGTTCCTTATCCAACTGATATTTTCCTGTGCCCATCTTTGAGTTTATCAATTCTTGAACCTGAGGTGCATATCCACAGCTCCTCTTCTGATCTGCTGCAGTCCTCTTGATTGTTTCTATGATCAGGTTCATGACTTTGACTTTTGTGGCACATCAAACACATGCAACATGTTGATGGCATGCCCTCTGCTCATGTTATGGTCACCAGACTTGGGCAACAAAGTGTGCCTCAGAATCCAATTTATAGTTGGCAACCCTGACAGCAAAAAGTGAACTGATCCAAACTTGTGAGTCTCTAATGCCTTGTCTGGAATTTCCTTGTACATGTGTGCCATGGAATTGTGATCCATTTTCTTCTTTGCATAAATGTCTAGGTCATCCTGATTCTCCTCTGGGGCATTTATCAGCTTTGCCCACTAATCAACAGTTGACTGGTACCTTGTACCTTCAGACATCCAAACAATTCTCCCATCTGGGTAAAAATGTGCTGTGGAGTAGAACTGCATGATAAGTTCATCATTCCAATTTGTGAGCTTTTGCCCAACAAAATCTGCAACTCCACAAGCAACAAAACTGTCTTGCACTCCAGGATAGTGTTGTTCATTCTCCTTCATGTAGGTCCAGTCAACCCACCTCATATCACACACAATGGGCTTCTTGTCCAACAAGATTGTCTCATAGAAGTCCTGATGTTCCTTTGTATGGAACCTGTAGTCAACAACAGTTCTTCTCCTTGTGGCATATGGATCTGCCATCCTCCATATCCTCAATCCTGAGTCCTTCCTGACTCTCATGTCCTCAGCCACAGGATGGGCATCATTGTGGTCTGGTATATTTGGCTTAAGCTTCCTCAGAACTTGTCCTTCTTCATCTTCCTCCTCAGCAACATTAGGCACTGGGGCCTTGTTCTTCTCAGCAGCTGGAATACTCCTAGTATTCCTCTTTGGTGCAGACTTGGCCTTGGGGGCAGCTTTGGGCGCTTCCTTGGGCTTAGATGTTGCAGCCCCTGATCTAATGGCATCACCCATAAGCTTTGGTGCCTTTGGTGCTGGTGCAGCAGGCTCTTCCTCTTCCATCATGGAAGGTTTCCCTACTACTCTGGCCATGGTCTTCTTGACCCTTTCCTTCCTCTTCTTGCTTTCAGCAGCTGGCTCTATGGGATCAGGATTTTCAGGCAGTTGAGTTGATGCTCTGGCCTTGGGCATAGGTTGCCTTCTTGCAGGCCTTTTAATCTTCATGCCTGGCTTTGCATCCTTTGCTGAGCCATAATCCTTCTTGAGCACCACTTTCTTGGAAGTAGCCTCATCTTCCTCAGCTTTGTAATCTTCATCCTCTGAATCTGAAGTTCTTTTCCTCCTTTGCCTAGTTGCAGCCTTAGGCAAATTGCTAGGAGTACTTCTGCTCCTTCATCTGAAGTTGAGGGACTAGTGCCCTCACTCAAGTCCATCCGCTCTTGACTGTTCGGCTGTCACTTTGATCGGACATACTTGCAAAAGCTGATCGCGACCACGTGAAGAGTTATAAATGAGATAGAAAAGATGAGCATCACAAAATGCAGAGGTTTTGCAAAAGAATGACTCAAAAGTTCAGTCTTAGTTTTCCACAGAAAGCATTTCAGATCCACTGATTTTCAAACTCGGTGATACCGAAGCAGTTTTGGAACCTAAACTGATGATCTTGGTTGTACCGAGTTTCAGTTCGGTGGTACCGAGACTGCTAGGGTTTCACAGAATCCTCAAATCGGTTGCACCGATTAGTAATTCTCGGCCAGACCGAGAGTCACTAGTGCAATGGCATAAGCCAAATCGGTGAGACCGAGTTTTTCAACTCGGTGGGTCCGAGATGGTTTCGGCGGAAACCTAACCCTAAAAATTTGAATCATATCTAATCTATGAACTACTTTGGCTGGATAGAAGAGTTGCAATCATGGCAAGAATCAATATGAAAACAATGTGCCAGGAATCAGACGTGGAAAGCACAAAGTTTAAGTCCATACCCTAACTTGGCAGTGGACTTTCTACGGCGGCAACGGCGGGGACGAAATCCGTTGACGGCGGCGAAAACCAGCGACAGGAGGCTGCTGGCAACGAGGAGACGATCCGGAGACCACGATGGCAGAGCGAGCTGTTGTGCGGTCGAAGGGTTTCGTAGAAATTTCCAAATTTTGCCCGTGTCTATATATAGCCCGACCCTGTCGGTGTGACCGAGTGGAACAACTCGGTGGCACCGAGATGCATAACGTGTTCAAGCATCTGACAAATCGGTGAGACCGAAAGTTCAAATCGGTTGCACCGAGATTGAAAACTCAGATCAACTTGATGATCTCGGTAGGACCGAAATGGAAGGATCGGTCGGACCGAGAATCACTAAGAGGTTTTGGAAGTTTAAGTCTATGACGAATCGGGACTCAGTGCTCCTCACATAGAGTGGTTCGAATCGACTTGATCAAATTTTGTGATGTAGCATGAATAGAGTTTGAGACGAGAAAAGCATAGATAGCTAAAGAAGGTTCTTAGGCATTCTTGTCCATCCACTTGGCCAAAAGAAGAAAGAACCAAACAATCAAAACAACAAGTGGATGTCCTTGAATGAGTAAAATATGCACCAACATGCTCACACAATAAGATGGCAATTGAAATATGTGGCAAAGCATGCACAACCAATTCTAGCATCTATCAAACAATTGGCGATGACTAGGTCATCTATATATGAGTATATTGACTTAGGAGTCAAATGAGAACATTTGATCATAGGTCATACTCATCGTTTAAGCTCAAGTGGGGTTACCACTTTTACATAATGCATTAATGTGTTCACACCATTAGAGTTGCTTTGACTCAATTCTTAGAGTTAATCTCCCCCTAGATGTGAGATCCCCCCTTAGAGGGATGAACTAACCTTGGGTTTTGTCGATGATGACTTCATGTAGGTGTTGAAGATGTAGATGCTCAATGTTGATGTAGATCATTTGAAGCAATCCTTTGGAGTGAGTTGCACTTTCAACTTGCCTACATGGGTTAGTCCCACAAGGAACAAACAAGAATATCCATAGACATAGAGTAATGCACACACAAGATGATGTCATGAAAACATTAGGTTACCTTGTCCCTTGCCTTACCAACATGAGGGTTTGTGACTCCTTGAACTAGTGCAAGATGTGAAAGTTGATTGCACTTGTTCTTGCCAAAATGATATGAGTGAAGAATGTTGGCGAAGACACCCTCAATAACTCTCTAGTTCTTCTTCTTCGGGATCCACATCATCTTGATGGGAATCCTTGGAGTTGTAGTTGTACGTGATGAAGTAGAACTTGACGTAGTCTTGGGGACCCAACTGAACGAGGCATAAGGTGCTTCTTCAAATGCATCAATCTCTTCTTGAAGCTTGTCCTTGCCTTTGTTCTTGTGGTCTTGTGGTGGAAGATCATCTTGAGCTTGTGTCCCCTTGAAGGAAGTAGGATCATACTTCTCTTGTTGAGGAACAAACTTTGTCTTGGGGTATTGATCTTCTTCCCACTCAACTCCATTGGCGTTGAACTTTCGCTCAAAACCAACACCTTGATTCTTCCGGTGCCTTCCTTGCTTATGCACAATTTCCTCGAATTGATTACTCCCGCAAGGCTCTTGTAAACACCTTTCTCTATAATTCCTTCAATAAACTATTTTCTTGCTCAAGTGTAACTTGGCTAAGAGAATCATTAGTGGAATCAAGAGAACTACTAGAAGCAACAACATTGGATTTGACATTATTATTGTTACTACTAGAGGAAGTATCTTTCTTGTACTTGTTACTAGACTTGACTTGAGGCATGTAAGTAGATAAGAGTAAACGCTTGGCAATGTAAGAAGAACTTTTCTTGGAGATCATCATTGATTGCCTTTAAGAACTCATGCTCTTGCTCAAGATTGAGCTTTTCAAAGTGTAACTTCTCATGAGCCCTTAAAAGTTCTCGATGATCTTCAAGATAGTTTCATGAGCCAACTTAAGAGTGTTTAGTTCTTTAGTTAGAAGCTCAATTTTCTCCTTATCATTGTCATTCGCTTTGATTAGCATGATTAATTGACGTTTCATCATAGTATTCATCACTAGAGTTGTCAACAAGTAAATCATCATCCACAAGCAAGTCATCTTCATCACTATTAAAATCAACATACTCGGGATGTGTTACCTTTGGACCTTTGGCCATGAAGCATCTTCCAATTCCTTCATTTGGTGAATCAAATATGTCGTAGGAGTTGGTTGACACAAGTGCTAGACCGGCAACACCTTCATCTTGAGTATATTCGGAGTCGGAGTGATAGCTTCTCTCGGAGTGATTGTCGGAGTCGGAGCCGGAAACCCATTCACCAACATGAGCTTGATTTCTTCGTTTTGTGTAGCTCCTTGATGGCTTGTCCTTTCTTTCCGAATCCTTGCTTCTCCGTGAGGGTCTTCGTTCATAACGATCATCTCTACGCCTCCTCTCTCTTGGTGGTGACTCTTCTCTTTTGCTTCTTCTTTTTGGAGAATCTTCTCTTCTTTTGTAGGGTGCCGTACACTCATTGGAGTAGTGTCCGGGTCTCCCACAATTGTAGCAATTGCGCTCTCGACTAGAAGATCTCTTGTCATGATAATACCTTGACTTGGAGCTTCTTTCTTTGCTTCTACTTTTGTAGAATTTGTTGAAGTTCTTCACCATTAAGCTCAATTCTTCATTGAAGGTTGGTTTCTCACTTGATGATGTGGGGGCTTCACTTGAGGCTTTGTAAGCACCACTTGACTTGTTGTGAAGTTCCTCCTTATCCTTGAGTGACATCTCATGAGCAACAATCCTTCCAATGACTTCCGTTGGCTTGAGATCTTTGTAGTTTGGCATCATTTGGATCAATGTGCACACGGTATCATACTTTCCATCCAATGCTCTTAGGATTTTCTTGATGATGAATTTGTCGGTCATCTATTCACTCCCTAAGCCGGCAATCTCATTTGTGATAAGAGCAAGCCTAGAGTACATTTCAGCGACACCTTCACCATCCTTCATTTTGAACTTGTCAAGCTGACTTTGGAGCACATCCAACTTGGATTCCTTGACGGATTCGGTACCTTCGTGCATATCAATCAAAGTATCCCAAATTTCCTTTGCATTCTCAAGACGGCTGATTTTGTTGAATTCTTCGGGGCACAATCCGTTGAAGATGATGTCACATGCTTGAGCGTTGTACTGCAGCATCTTCAATTCTTCCGCATTAGCTTCACGGTTCGGTTCTCTCCCATAGAATTCACCTTGCAAGCCAATACAAATAATTGCCCAAACGGCGGGGTTATGTCCAAGAATATGCATTTTCATCTTATGCTTCCAACTAGCAAAATTAGTACCATCAAAGTAAGGACCTCTACGGTGATAATTTCCCTCGCTAGACGCCATACTCTCCTAGGTTGTGGAACCAAGGCTATGACCACCAAAAGCTATGGAAATCAAAGCAAATGGAGACCAAAGCTCTGATACCACTTGTAGGACCTTGAAGTATGTCTAGAGGGGGGGTGATTAGACTACTTGACCAATTAAAAACTTAACCTTTTCCCAATTTTATAGTTTGGCAGATTTTAGCTATTTTAGGACAAGTCAAGCAATCATCACACAATTCAAGCAAGCATGCAAAGAGTATATAGGCAGCGGAAATTAAAGCATGCAACTTGCAAGAAGGTAAGGGGAAGGGTTTGGAGGATTCAAACGCAATTGGGGACACGGATGTTTTTGGCGTGGTTCCGATAGGTGGTGCTATCGTACATCCACGTTGATGGAGACTTCAACCCACGAAGGGTAACGGCTGCTGCATGAGTCCACGGAGGCTCCACCCACGAAGGGTCCACGAAGAAGCAACCTTGTCTATCCCACCATGGCCGTCGCCCACGAAGGACTTGCCTCACTAGCGGTAGATCTTCAGGAAGTAGGCGATCTCCTTGCCCTTACAAACTCCTTGGTTCAACTCCACAATCTTGTCGGAGGCTCCCAAGTGACACCTATCCAATCTAGGAGACACCACTCTCCAAGAAGTAACAGATTGTGTGTTGATGATGAACTCCTTGCTCTTGTGCTTCAAATGATAGTCTCCCCAACACTCAACTCTCTCTCATAGGATATGGATCTGGTGGAAAGAGGGTTTGAGTGGAAAGCAACTTGGGGAAGGCTAGAGATCAAGATTCATATGGTAGGAATGGAATATCTTGGTCTCAACACAAGGGTAGGTGGTTCTCTCTCAGAAATGGTAAGTTGGAAGTGTAGGTTTAGTCTGATGGCTCTCTCCACGAATGAAGAGGAGGTGGAGGGGCATATATAGCCTCCACACAAAATCTAACCGTTACACACAATTTACCAAACTCGGTGGGACCGAATAGTTAAACTTGGTGGGACAGAATAGTTAAACTCGGTCGGACCGATTTAGTAAACCTAGTGACCGTTAGTGATTTTCGGTGGGACTGACATGCATCTCGGTGAGACCGATATGGTTAGGGTTAGGGCATAACGTAATCTCGGTGAGACCGATTACACAAACTCGGTGAGACCAATTTTGGTAATTAGCTAACCAGAGAGTTGGTCAGGTAAACTCGGTGGGACCGATTTGCTCTTTTCGGTGAGACCGAAATGTTACAAAAAGGAAACAGAGAGTTTACATTGCAATCTCGGTGGGACCGACCGCTCACTTCGGTTAGACCGAAATGTTACAAAGGGAAACAGAGAGATTGCAACCCCATCTCGGTGAGACTGAGATCCCTATCGGTAAGACCGATTTGCTTAATGTTTGTGGCAGTGGCTATGACTTTTGGAATCGGTGGCGCCGAATAGAAAGAATCGGTGTGTCCGATTTTGGCTTTAGGTTTAGGTCATTTGTGGATGTGGGAAAGTAGTTGAGGGTTTTGGAGCATATCACTAAGCACATGAAGCAAGAGGCTCATTAAGCAACACCTCATCCCTTCTTGATAGTATTGGCTTTTCCTATAGACTCAATGTGATCTTGGATCACTAAAATGTAAAATGAAGAGTCTTGAGCTTTTGAGCTTGAGCCAATCCTTTGTCCTTAGTATTTTGAGGGATCCACTTTCATCATCCATGCCATGCCATTCATTGAGCTTTCCTGAAATAATAGTCTTGGAATAGTATTAGCTCAATGAGCTATATGTTGTTATGAATTACCAAAACCACCTAGGGATAGTTGCACTTTCAGCCCAGCTCCCCTGCCTGAAGATCCTGCAGATGCTCTCCTAACAGAGATGCTATTTCCGTCGCCTTACGAGGTGCCGGTGAAGAAGGCCCAGAAGAAGCCCACGGGGACCCGAAAGGGTCTCCGGTGCAAGGTTATATCGGACTCATCGTCCGAAAACTCCGAGGCACACTCCTCCCATGAAAACGAGGAGGAGGAAGAGGAAAGTTGCCCCCCCCCCCAGCCGGGGGAGACAAGAAAAGGAAGGCCGCCCCAACCGGGGAGGCCGAAGGGTCCAAGAAGGGAAGGACCCTCCTTCCGGACTGCTCCACGACGGTCGCCTACAGCGATGACTAGTGGTTGCCCAGGTACAAGCCCCTAGCGAAGTCGTAAGTATCAGGGTACCATAGTAATTCATGGTATGTTTTACTGCACTGCTTCTCATCACGCCGAACATGATTATGCAGTATGTCCCGAGCCCATATCGACGTATCTTCGTCGGATGGTTCTTTGGACCCGTCGGATATGAATAGCGATTCACTTCCGACCGCCTCCACCCCTCGCCCTATGGACAACGTCGAGGTGTTGTCTCAAAGGGAACCGAGCCGAGGGGAGGTAGACCTGGAGGGGCCTCAAGGGGACGTTCCAGACCCTGGGCGCAAGGGGAGCAAGACTCCCTTGGGCTCCGAATTCGGCCCCCAGCCGAACACTGCGCCGGAACCTCCAATGGTTCCGAACTCTGTCAGGTGACCCCCCGTGAAGAGGGGCAAGCCGCCTGTGCCGGTGGCCTCTGTCCATCCAGAGGCATCGGACAACTTGCTAGAAGCGCTTCGCGGCGGTTCTATCGACGAAGAACACCGCACTATCATGAGTGCGGTGGTCAAGAAGGTTCAGTCCGCCAAGGGCGGTCTGATTGAAGCCTGTGCCAGCCTCCTAACAGGCTTTGAGGTAAGTAACCAGATTATAAGAGAATGTTACCGCATAGACACTAGCTCCTGATGCTTTGTTTGGCGTTTGCGAAGAAAGACCGAATAGAGGATCACATAATAACCACAGGAGTCTAATCGAAATATGTCGATGTGCATATGCAGGCTTCACTGCTAGCCGCTGCTGCACGTACTGCGGAGGTCGCTGCACTGAAGCAGGACCTTGAGCGGTCCAAGGAAGAGCTCAGCCTTGCCAAAAGGCAACTCGAAGAAAACAAAGGTAAGTTATACCCCGTCTGTATGTTGATAAGAAAAAACAAGGGTGGTTGCTTAGATCATGGGATCGTCATGAATTTTGCCAGGGGCCACGACCGAAGTGGCGACCCTGAAGAAGGCGCTGTCCGAGGCCGAGGACTAGGCGGCCAAGGAGCACATGGAGCGGGAAAAACAAGAGGCCCGGGTGGGCGAGGTGCAGCAAGAGCTCCAGGCTCTCATAAGAAAACACGAGTCCTTGGAGCTTGACTCTAAGACGCGAGAGTCCGAGCTTGTGAAGGCCCTCGGAAGCGCACAACATGCCAAGGCCGAAGCCCAGAAGGCCCTCCAGGAAATTGAGGCGGTTAAGAAGATAGCGACGGGTAAGGCATTCAGTATGCAAAGCAAGCATGTGAAAGAAAATTTCCTTTTACTTACCCGAGTTCGGAGCTCTCCAGGAGCGTTCGCAGATCTACCCCGCAGTGTGTCAGATGACGCGGAGTTCTACCGGGCCGAGGAGGGGAGCTCGACGGAGAAGTTGTTCTGGTCTCAGTATACTGGGACCAAACACCCTATGCCCTTGAGCGACCAGCTGAAGCAACTGGTCGAGCTCCACAAGGCGGCCGAACAGGCCATGAAGGGTCTTATAGTCCGGATGTGGCCTCGCGATCCCCTGCCTGATAGCTACTTCGGCCTGGTGAGGCGGCTTGTGAATGCCTGCCCACGGCTTGACGTCATAAAGCGGTCTGTCTGCATCGAGGGCGCGCGCAGGGCTTTTGCCCGAGCAAAGGTCCACTGGGCGAAGCTAGACACCGAGAAGCTGGTGAAGGAGGGGCCGCCAGAAGGCAAGGAGCATCGCCACCCCGAAATGTATTATAACAGTGTCCTGAAGGGTTCTTGCCTTGTGGCGGAGGAATGTACTAAGGATGTAATATTCGAATGAATGTACTCATGCTGTCCTGTAATATGAAACGAGTTCATTTGCGCTATGCAACGCTTTTGAAATTTAAATATTACCTTCTGTGCGGCCGTTTATAAAACCTAAGAGTTGGCCAGTCGTCGGCTTCTGTCCCCATGTAACTAGTACTGAGGTGTTCGGGATAAACTTGAGCACTCTTTATCCCAATTTTGGGTCCTTCGAGGGAGGTGTTCAGCACAACGAACCAGGCAATCCGACTATAAGGCTTTAGCACTCTCACTTAGCCATAGAAGTATACAATTTTAAATTTTGGCGAAGCCCCTAGTATTCGAAGGCCGAATTTGGAGCGCTATATACGCCTAAGTCGGGCAAGGCCGACTCCTCGCCTGAAGGGGAAAAAGTCTTTAAGGACTTGAGACCTCTCGAACAGCGACCAGCTCTCGCCTTATCATGACAGTCAGTTTTCGGCTTTCTCTACTGAGGTGCTCGTCCGGAAGAACCGGGACACAATCACAGTAGTTCTCCCAGCGCTACCTTAGCCGCTATTGCGGAACATAAGGTACCAAAACATGGGAGTCGGTCAAACCCAACTATTGACCCAAGACATGATTCGGAGCTGATGCATATAATGCTATAAGTTCGGGGTGCCGCACTGTCGAAAGTGTTCGGACTTCTCACACCGTATTATGGGGTATACTGAAGCCCCTGGCGTACTGGTCGTACCAGAATGTACGGGTGCAAATTGTTGTAAATAAACAGACAAGAAAAAACAAGGGTAATGCAATAATAGACTAATGCTATGCATTGTTATTTAAATAATACGTCAAAGCGCACTGATACAAGAAGCGCAATAAGCAAAAAATATGACTATTTGACATGTCCTATCCAAGGGCAAGCTGCGTATGGGTATTAAAAACGGGTACTTCGATTGTTATTAGAGATCACCTGGGGATTCCCTTGTACGTCTTAGCTTCTTGCCTCCTTGGTTATTCCTTCCCGTAATGTGTCCATCAATCATACTGCCGGAAAGGGCTTCCAGAGAGTAAGGTCCTAAAAGAGAGAAAATGATAAAGGTATACAACCCCTGGGGCGGTTGAGCCGCATTATGGGACGTGCCCTGGTCGTGGCCCCGCCTATGCCCATGGTATTTTCAGTGCGTAATTATGTACGCACGGCACGGATTTCGTCGCTTGACTGGGACTAGGATGGGGGGCGAATTGCTAGGCGAGCTCTGAACGTGCCAGGCGATCCTGTTGCAGGTTACTACGGACTCGCTTGACGGTATCTGGGGGCTTTATCGCCGAATTGGCGGTGCGTCTTAAAAGGCTGCCTTGTGCCTCAGCTGCGAGGGCCGCAGTGTGTTCCTCCGTGCGGAGTGAGTGTTATGTGTTCCATTGACTGTTATAACCACACGAGGTCCTGACATTTTGAGCTTGAGGTATGCATAATGCGGTACTGCATTGAATTTGGCAAATGCGGTTCGCCCGAGCAGTGCGTGATAGCCACTGCGGAACAGGACGATATCGAAGATTAACTCCTCGCTTCGGAAGTTGTCCAGAGATCCGAAGACCACTTCAGTGTGATTGAGCCCGTGCAATGGGCTTCTACACCTGGGATGACACCTTTAAAGGTGGTTTTAGTGGGTTTGATCCTCGAGGGGTCTATACCCATTTTGCGACCGATCCCGATAGAGCAGGTTCAGAGCACGCCGCCTTGCATAAGGACTCGGGTGAGGTGAAATCCGTCGATGATGGAGTCAAGGACCAATGCGGCAGATCCGCCATGTCGGATACTAGTGGGGTGGTCCCTGCGATCGAAGGTGATCGGACAAGAGGACCATGGGTTGAACTTTGGGCGACTGGCTCCATCGCATAGACCTCTCTTAGTGCACGCTTCCGTTCCCTCTTGGGAATGTGGGTTGCGTATATCATGCTCACCGTTTTCACTTGTGGGGTGTTGGGGATATAACTATTCTTGTAAGCCGCCCAGGAGGGGCCGGGTTACGCAAAGGTGATTCATCGTATGAAGCCCAAGATCAAGCATGAAGATGGCGGTTCAATAAAGGGTCTAAAGCCCATGGGCAACTTAAGGCCCGTAGTGATAAACCGTTGTAATGGTATGACTTGTATTATAAGGCAGGATTAACTAGTCACCGAGCCGGACACTGTTTATGAGCCGGCCGGGACTCTGTAGGCCGCAGGGCGTCAACCCGTGTATATAAGGGGACGAGCCGCTGACGGCTTAGGGCAGGTAACAGATCATCGAGAGCCGGGCATAGCGTATCTCACTCCCTCGTCATCGAAATCCTAGCAATACCAAACCAACTAGACGTAGGCTTTACCTTCACCGTAAGGGGTCGAACTAGTATAAAACCTCTCTCGTGTCCCTTATCCCGATTAACCCCTTTAAGCTTCCTAGTTGCGATGGCTCCACGACTAAGTCCTTGCAAGAGGACATCTGCCGTGAAAAAACCATGACAGTTGGCGCCCACCGTGGGGCCAGCGCACGGTGGATTTGAGTTCTTGAAGGGCAACTTCGAAGGGCTCAAGGGATACGCTGTGGGCCAGATGACCAAGAGTCGTCGCGGCAAGATCTACATCGACGACGAAGGCTGGGGCCCCGACGCCAGCTCAATTGAGTACGGGTACCGGGTTCCCTTGGCGGAATCCACATTTTCATCGGCCGGATCGGTGAGCCGGGCCCTGAGCCGGACAACTGCACCGACCTCGTCGAGACGGCTCAGCATGCGAGACCCGCCCGTGCTCAACCCGTCGTGAAGCGTGCCTTCGTGGGTTGCATCCATGGAGGAGAACTTTCTGAAGGATCTGTTGATGGCGGTGAGACGGCCGTCCACTCCGATGGTGATTCTTCCACTGGTGAGACAGATTCGTTGTATCAACTGCAAGATGGCAGGCTTGGGGGCTGTTCCGATGGCAGCAGTATTCCGGACCCCTTTGAGCCGCCAAGCTGGGTAGGGGTCTTCATGGCTGGCACTCAGCCCGCCGAACTCTATGGCTGCGCAGCAATAACGCCCGTGTCGAGGGCGGCCGGGCGGGGAGGCCCCGGCGCCCGCCGCTCAGTGCTGCTTGATCTCATGGATAAGCTGACGGCCCTGTTAACCGCCACAGTTATTCCTGCAATTCAAGAGGAACATGATGCAGAGGTGGCATAGGTGCGTGAGGAAATAGCTCGGGCCAAGGAGGCCTTAGCAGCAGAGGACACCAGGTTGGCTGCAGAACGGGCGGCTTTGGATGCACGGGCCCAATAGCTCCAGTCAGAGGCTTTCCAGCTTACGATAAACCTAAACGCGTTTAACGAGGTGATGAGGAGGAGACACCAGAAAACTCAATCTCGTTTGCCTCCAGTTTATGATCCTCGGAGTCTTTTTACCACACCCGGAGCCGGCCCTAGTAACCCGCCAGAAGCAAACCAGTTCATAACACCCGGACCAGGGGGACCGGTTCAGCCTCGGGTGATGGCACCTCCTCATGGGAATATGGCCCCGCCTCGCTACGTACCAACGCCACCGAGTCATTTTTCTAACCCCATGGAGAACCTGATCGCAACATCAGCATTTTTGGCGGCTCTCCTAGTGGACGGCGACGATCCAACAGCGGTGGAGACGCGAAGGATCAGAGAACTCGTCCAGACGGCTCTGGCTCAGCAGGAGGCTTATTCCTATAGCCGAGACAGGATTCATGCGACTCCTCGCCCAAGCCGGAGTCCGAGTTATAGCAGGCACATGGAGTCAGAAGCTTTGTCAAGCAACGCCCAGCGCCGTAACCAACCCGGCGGTTATAACCCGGTGCAGGACCGGATACGTCAGGAGGACGAGCGGGCGGCTCAACTAGCGGCTCAGCAGACGGCTCATCAAGCTTTCCCAGATTATCCGACGACTTCTGTTGAGGCAGGAGTGGCCACTAGAACCGGCGATGTTCCTTGTTTGGTGCCGGCCTTACGTAATATGCGTATGCCTAAGGATTTCAAGGGACCCCAGAAGGTGCCAAATTATACGGCCGACTTATAGCCCGGGGCGTGAATCGAAAGCTATGAGATGGCCATGGAGCTGTTGGAGGCCAATGATGCGGCAATGGCTAAGTACTTCACCATGATGTTGGATGGAACGGCCTGGACTTGGTTAAAAGGCTTGCCGCCCAACTCCATCGGCTCATGGGCGGAATTGAAGGCCCGGTTCATTCAGAATTTCAAAGATACCTGCAAGCAGTCCATGTCAATTGTGGATTTAACTAATTGTAAACAAGAGGAGGGTGAATCTACCACTCATTGGGTGCGCCGGGTCAAGGAGATAATACATTCGTCTGACAAGATGGATGCCGGCTCTGCAGATCCTCATCTTTGGAGAAAAATTGCCGATTTGTACCAATCGGGCGGTAGTCGCGCCTCAAGCGTGATTGTAATGATATGGGTCAGCTGATGGCGGCTCTGGTAAAATACGCCGATTCTGATAATACTGCGGATCCTGTGTCTCACGAGGAAAAGGCGGGGAAGGGAAAGAAGAACGGCAATGGAAAAGGCCAGCAGCATAACACGGCAAAACAAGGAAGCAACAAGCGTAAAGCTGATGGTAATCCGGAGTTTCTGGCCAACACTAATGCACAGGGTAATGATCACAGACGCAAGGGGAGGCGGCCCCCTCGATCTGGCGGGTCAGGTCCATCTCTTGAGCAGCTACTCAATGAACCCTGCCCGAGACACGGTACCCGGGAAAAGCCAGCCACTCACTTATGGAAGGATTGTGCGATCATAAAGGCTTTCAAGAATTCCAACACGTTCGACGGCAATCAGGGGTCGGGTGGCGGCTCAGGTGCTGGCGGCTTTCATGGCCCGGGTGGCGGTTCAAATTACGGCTTTCAGGGAAATCAAGGTGGCTATAATCACCAAAGATCTGGTCGGGGAGGTCGGCAGCAGCAAATAATCGAGTTATCAAAGCAATCCAAAGCAAATGAATAGTGGACAGTATCATGTGTTCACCACTAGCTTATGCAAGCGGGACCAGAAGCTTCATAAAAGGGCTATGAACGCTGTTGAGTGATACGTCTCCAACGTATCTATAATTTTTTATTGCTCCATGCTACTTTATCTACTGTTTTAGGCAATATTTGGCTTTATTATCCACTTTTATATTATTTTTGGGACTAACCTATTAACCGAAGGCCCGGCCCAGATTTGTTGTTTTATGCCTATTTCAGTGTTTCGAGGAAAAGGAATATCACACGGAGTCAAAACAGAACGAAAACAACTGGAGAAGTTATTTTTGGAAGGAAACCCACCTGATGGACTTGGACCCCATGTCAGAAGATACGGGAGGTGCTCACGAGGGTGGGGGGTGCGCCCACCCCCAGGCGCGCCCCTGCCTCGTGGGGCCCCGTAGCTCCACCGACGCACTCCTTTCACCCATATATACCTACGTACCCTAAAACTTCCAGAACAGAAGATAGATCGGGAGTTCCGCTGCCGCAAGCCTCCAGAGCCACGAAAAACCAATCGGGACCCCTTTTCGGTACCCTGCCGGAGGGGGGATCCATCACCGGTGGCCATCTTCATCATCCCGGCGCTATCCATGACGAGGAGGGAGTAGTTCACCCTCGGGGCTGAGGGTATGTACCAATAGCTATGTGTTTGATCTCTCTCTCTCTCTCGTGTTCTCTCTCGTGTTCCCTCTATGGCACGATCTTGATGTATCCCGAGCTTTGCTATTGTAGTTGGATATTATGATGTTTCTCCCCCTCTACTCTCTTGTGATGAATTGAGTTTCCCCTTTGAAGTTATCTTATCAGATTGAGTCTTTTATGAGAACACTTGATGTATGTCTTGCCGTGATTATCTGTGGTGACAATGGGATATCATGTGCCACTTGATGTATGTTTTGGTGACCAACTTGCGGGTTTCGCCCATGAACCTATGCATAGGAGTTGGCACACGTTCTTGATTCTCCGGTAGAAACTTTGGGGCACTCTTTGAAGTACTTTTATGTTGGTTGGATGAATCCGAGATTGTGTGATACATATCGTATAATCTTGCCCACGGATACTTGAGGTGACAATGGAGTATCTAGGTGACATTAGGGTTTTGATTCATTTGTGTCTTAAGGTGTTATTCTAGTACAGACTCTTTTATAGATTGATCCGAAAGAATAACTTTGAGGTGGTTTCGTACCCAACCATAATCTCTACGTTTGTTCTCCGCTATTAGTGGCTTTGGAGTGACTCTTTGTTGCATGTTGAGGGATTGTTATATGATCTATCTATGTTATTATTGTTGAGAGAACTTGCACTAGTGAAAGTATGAACCCTAGGCCTTGTTTCCTATCATTGCAATACCGTTTACGCTCACTTTTACCACTTGTTACCTTGCTGTTTTATATTTTCAGATTACAAAACCTATATCTACCATCCATATTGCACTTGTATCACCATCTCTTCGCCGAACTAGTGCACCTATACAATTTACCATTGTATTGGGTGTGTTGGGGACACAAGAGACTCTTTGTTATTTAGTTGCAGGCTTGCTTGAGAGAGACCATCTTCATCCTACGCCTCCCACGGATTGATAAACCTTAGGTCATCCACTTGAGGGAAATTTGCTACTGTCCTACAAACCTGTGCACTTGCAGGCCCAACAACGTCTACAAGAAGAAGGTTGCGTAGTAGACATCAAGCCCTTTTCTGGCGCCGTTGCCGGTGAGGCTAGGTAAGTGAAGGTATATCTTTGGATCTTGCAATCGAATCTTTTTGTTTCTTGTTTTAGCACTCGTCTAGTTTATAAAATAAAACTAAAAAAATGGAATTGAGTTTGTCTCATACGCTTCACCTTTTTAATATCTTTCGTGAGTATGATGGAAAGGAAAATTGTGCCAAAGTGCTAGAAGAAGAATTACATAGAATGCTTGGCATAAAGTATGTGAATGATGAGCATGATTGCAATGTTGTTAGTATGAATTCCTTGAATATCCATGATGCTAATGATATGCAAAGCCACAAGCTTGGGGAAGCTATGTTTGATGAAGATGATATTTTTGTCCCCCAAGCTTTGATGAGCAAATTTACTATGATGAAAGCATGCCTCCTATCTATGATGATTATTGTGATGACACGTACGCTTTAAAGAATAATGATAACCATGAAACTTGTCATCTTGATCTTAATTTTCAATCACATGATAGTTATTTTGTTGAGTTTGCTCCCATTACTATTCATGAGAAGAATCTTGCTTATGTGGAGAGTAGAAAATTTTCTATGCTTGTAGATCATGAAAAGAATGCTTTAGGTGCTGGTTATATTGTTGAATTCATTCATTATGCTAATGAAAATTATTATGATGGAGGAACATATGCTTCTACATATTGCAATAATATCAAGTTTCCTCTCTATGTGCTTAAAGTTTTGAAGTTATGCTTGTTTTACCTTCCTATGCAAGTTGATTATTGTTCCCATAAGTTGTTTGCCCACAAAATCCCTATGCATAGGAAGTGGGTTAGACTTAAATGTTCTATTCATATTCTTCATGATGCTCTCTTTATGTTTCAATTCTTATCTTTTATGTGAGCATCATTGAAATCATAATGCCTAGCTAGGGGCGTTAAACGATAGCGCTTGTTGGGAGGCAACCCAATTTTATTTTAGTTTCTTGCTTTTTGGTTCTGTTTAGGAATAAATAATCCATTTAGCCTCTGGTTAGGTGTGTTTTCATGTTTTAATTAGTGTTTGTGCCAAGTAGAACCTTTGGGAAGACTTGGGTGAAGTCTTTATGATCATGCTGTAAAAAACAGAAACTTTAGCGCTCACGAGATTAGCTAGAACTTTTTACTGGAGAGTGATATTTAGTTGATTCGTTTTGCAGATGATTACTAGACAAATTCCTCAGGTACACCAATTTATTTTAGAATTTTTGTAGTTCCAGAAGTTTGCGTTAGTTACAGATTACTACAGACTGTTCTGTTTTTGACAGATTCTGTTTTCATTGTGTTGTTTGCTTATTTTGATGAATCTATGGCTAGTAAAATAGTTTATAAACCATAGAGAAGTTGGAATACAGTAGGTTTAACACCAACATAAATAAAGAATGAGTTAATTACAGTAATTTGATGTGGTGTTTTGTTTTCTTTCGCTAACAGAGCTCACGAGTTTTCTGTTAAGTTTTGTGTTGTGAAGTTTTCAAGTTTTGGGTAAAGATTCGATGGACTATGGAATAAGGAGTGGCAAGAGCCTAAGCTTGGGGATGCCCAAGGCACCCCAAGGTAATATTCAAGGATAAAAAAGAGCCTAAGCTTGGGGATGCCCCGGAAGGCATCCCCTCTTTTGTCTTCGTTCATCGGTAACTTTACTTGGAGCTATATTTTTATTCACCACATGATATGTGTTTTGCTTGGAGCGTCATTTTCCCTTGTTATTATTTGCTTGTTATTAGTTAGATTAGTGTTTTGCATCTTTAGTTTCAATAAAAAAAGTCAAGGATAGCCTTTGCCATGCTTATTTTGCTAGTATGCATGTTGCTGTTTGAAAACAGAAAGTTTACCGCTGTTGCAAAAATTCCCTAGAAAAGTCAGAGAGTGGTATAATGTTGAATATTTTTGCATATTGAGCTCTGATAAATTTATTACAGTGGGAATTTTAGTTCATAATTTTTGGAGTTAGGTAAGTATGATGAATCCTGCATTCTTTACAGACTGTACTGTTTTGGCAGATTGCTGTTATGTTTGCATTGTTTGCATATGTTTGCTTGTTTAATGATTCTATTTAAGGATAGGAGTATTAAATATGCAGAGTCATTTAGTATGCAATGTTGAATAATAATTTTAGTGATTTGTTACAGTAGAAAATGATAAGGTTTTGCATTGGTTTATACTAACCTATCTCACGAGTTCTTGTTGAGTTTGTTGTGAATGAAGCTTTTAATAAAAAGAGAAACCATGATATGAGAGGAATTAAGGAGACATAAAAGCTAAAGCTTGGGGATGCCCAAGGCACCCCAAGATAATATTTCAAGAAGTCTCAAGCATCTAATCTTGGGGATGCCCCGGTAGGCATCCCACCTTTCTTCTTCAACAACTATCGGTTAGTATTGGTTGAGCCTAAGTTTTTGCTTCTTCACATGAGTTGTGCTATCCTTGCATTGTAGTTTTCTTTAACTTTTCTTGCTGTTTAAATAAAGTACCAAGATCTGAATTCTTTAATGAGAGAGAGCCATACATAAATTGGAATTTGTTAGAATACTCAATGTGCTTCACTTATATCTTTTGAGCTTGATAGTTTTGCTCATAGTGCTTCACTTATATCTTTTGAGCGTGATAATTTTTGCTCTAGTACTTCACTTGTATCTCTTAGAGCATGGTGGTAGTTTTATTTTGAAGAAATAGATGAACTCTCATGCTTCACTTAGATTATTTTGAGAATCGTTAATAGAATGGTAATTCGCTTAATGTTAATATACTTGGTGTTCAAGATATGTGAAACTTTCTTTTTGAGTGAATTGAATACTAAGATAAATTTAATGCTTAATAATTGTTTTGAGATATGGAGGTAATAATATCAAAGTCGTGCTAGTTGATAATTGTGAATTTGAGAAATACTTGTGTTGAAGTTTGCAAGT
The DNA here is from genome assembly GCA_021605205.1 of Aegilops longissima. Classification (NCBI taxonomy): domain Eukaryota; kingdom Viridiplantae; phylum Streptophyta; class Magnoliopsida; order Poales; family Poaceae; genus Aegilops; species Aegilops longissima. The sequence goes on along the minus strand of CM038678.1, from coordinate 588,853,441 downwards.
CCCGTAGCATGCACGTATGGGTAAAGTTGTGTAACAAATTTGAAACATGAAGTGTACCTGGCTTGTGCATCCTTATGAGTGGCGGTTGGGGACGAGCGATGGTCTTTTCCTACCAATCTATCCCCCTAGGAGCATTGTGCATAGTACTTGATTTTTGATGGCTTCTAAATTTTTGCAATAAGTATATGAGTTCTTTTAACTAATGTTGAGCCCATGGATTATACGCACTTTTATCTTTCCGCACTTGCTAGCCTCTTCGCACTGCATTGCCCTTTCTCACCTTGAGAGTTGGTGCAAACTTCGCCGGTGCATCCAAACCCCGTGATATGATACGCTCTTTCACACATAAACCTCCTTATATCTTCCTCAAAACAGCCACCATACCTACCTATCATGGCATTTCCATAGCCATTCCGAGATATATTGCCATGCAACTTCCATCATCATTATTATGACATACATTACTTTTGTCATATTGCCATTGCATGATCATGTAGTTGACATCGTATTTGTGGCAAAGCCACCATGCATTATTTTCCATACATGTCACTCTTGATTCATTGCACCATCCCGTACACATCACGGAGGCATTCATATAGAGTCATATTTTGTTCTAAGTTTCGAGTTGTAATTGTTGAGTTGTAATAGAAATAAAAGTGTGATGATCATCATTATTAGAGCATTGTCCCAAGTGAGGAAAGGATGATGGAGACTATGATTCCCCCATAAGTCGGGATGAGACTCCGGACAAAAAGAAAAGAAAAAGAGAAGAGGCCATAAAAAAAGAGAAAAGAGCCAAATAAAAAAAATAAAAAAATGAGAGAAAAAGAGAGAAGGGACAATGCTACTATCCTTTTACCACACTTGTGCTTCAAAGTAGCACCTTGCTCTTCATGTAGTGAGTCTCATATATTGTGCTTCAAAGTAGCACTAAGATCTTCATAATAGAAAGTCTCTCATTTTGTCACTTTCATATACTAGTGGGAATTTTTCATTATAGAACTTGGCTTGTATATTCCAAAGATGGGCTTCCTCAAAGTGCCCTAGGTCTTTGTGAGCAAGCAAGTTGGATGCACACCCACTTAGTTTCTTTTGTAGAGCTTTCATATACTTATAGCTCTAGTGCATCCGTTACATGGCAATCCCTACTCCTCATGTTGACATCAATTGATGGGCATCTCCATAGCCCGTTGATTATCCTCGTCGATATGAGACTTTCCTTTTTTTGTCTTCTCCACACAATCCCATCATCATATTTATATTCCACCCATAGTGCTATACCCATGGCTCGCGCTCATGTATTGCGTGACAGTTGAAAGAGTTTGAGATTATTTGAGTATGAAACAATTGCTTGGCTTGTCATCGGGGGTATATAAGTTGGGAACATCTTTCTGTGACGAAAATGAAGCATAGCCTAACTATATGATTTTGTAGGGATGAGCTTTCTTTGGCTATGTTATTTTGAGATGACATAATTGCTTTGATTAGTATGCTTGAAGTATTATTATTTTTGTGTCAGTATGAACTTTTGTCTTAAATCTTTCGGATCTAAATATTCATATCACAAGTAAGAAGATTTATATTGAAATTATGCCAAAGTATCACTCCGCATCAAAAATACTTTTTTTATCATTTACCTACTCGAGGACGAGCAGGAATTAAGCTTGGGGATGCTTGATACGTCTCCAACGTATCTATAATTTTTGATTGCTCCATGCTACTTTATCTACTGTTTTAGGCAATATTGGGCTTTATTATTCACTTTTATATTATTTTGGGACTAACCTATTAACCGGAGGCCCAGCCTGATTTGTTGTTTTATGCCTATTTCAAAGATTTCGAGGAAAAGGAATATCGACGGAGTCAAAATGGAACGAAATCAACTGGAGAAGTTATTTTGGAAGGAAACCCACCGATGGACTTGGACCCCACATCAGAAGATACGGAGGTGCTCACGAGGGTGGGGCGCCCACCCCCTAGGCGCCCCCGCCTCGTGGGGCCCCCGTAGCTCCACCGACGCACTCCTTTCACCCATATATACCTCGCACTCCTAAAACTTCCGAACATAAGATAGATCGGGAGTTCCGCCGCAAGCCTCCAGAGCCACGAAAACCAATCGGGACCCCTTTCCGGTACCTCGCCGGGGGGGATCCATCACCGTGGCCATCTTCATCATCCCGCGCTATCCATGACGAGGAGGGAGTAGTTCACCCTCGGGCTGAGGGTATGTACCAAGAGCTATGTGTTTGATCTCTCTCTCTCTCTCTCTCTCTCTCTCTCTCTCTCTCTCTCGTGTTCCCTCTATGGCACGATCTTGATGTATCCCGAGCTTTGCTATTGTAGTTGGATCTTATGATGTTTCTCCCCTCCACTCTCTTGTGATGAATTGAGTTTCCCCTTTGAAGTTATCTTATCGGATTGAGTCTTTTATGAGAACACTTGATGTATGTCTTGCCGTGATTATCTGTGGTGACAATGGGATATCATGTGCCACTTGATGTATGTTTTGGTGACCAACTTGCGGGTTCCGCCCATGAACCTATGCATAGGGGTTGACACACATTCTTGATTCTCCGGTAGAAATTTTGGGGCACTCTTTGAAGTACTTTTATGTTGGTTGGATGAATCCGAGATTGTGTGATGCATATTGTATAATCATGCCCATGGATACTTGAGGTGACAATGGAGTATCTAGGTGACATTAGGGTTTTGATTGATTTGTGTCTTAAGGTGTTATTCTAGTACGAACTCTTTTATAGATTGATCCGAAAGAATAACTTTGCGGTGGTTTCGTACCTTACCATAATCTCTATGTTTGTTCTCCGCTATTAGTGGCTTTGGAGTGACTCTTTGTTGCATGTTGAGGGATTGTTATATGATCTATCTATGTTATTATTGTTGAGAGAACTTGCACTAGTGAAAGTATGAACCCTAGGCCTTGTTTCCTATCATTGCAATACCGTTTACGCTCACTTTTACCACTTGTTACCTTGCTGTTTTTATATTTTCAGATTACAAAAACCTATATCTACCATCCATATTGCACTTGTATCACCATCTCTTCGCCGAACTAGTGCACCTATACAATTTACCATTGTATTGGGTGTGTTGGGGACACAAGAGACTCTTTGTTATTTGGTTGCAGGCTTGCTTGAGAGAGACCATCTTCATCCTACGCCTCCCACGGATTGATAAACCTTAGGTCATCCACTTGAGGGAAGTTTGCTACTGCCCTACAAACCTGTGCATTTGCAGGCCCAACAACGTCTACAAGAAGAAGGTTGCATAGTAGACATCATTGAGCCATCGGTTCCCCGTTATTTAAGGTGGTTAGAGAAGCCTATTGTGTGGAGTAGAGAGGATCACCCTCCCCGGGTTGACAATCCGGGTCAGTTAGCCTTGGTGGTAGCACCTCAAGTTGGTGGATATAAGTTTACTAAGGTGCTCATGGATGGAGGTAGCAGCATCAACATCCTCTATTATGAGACCTTTCGGCGTATGGGGCTGACTGACAAAAATTTGAAGACATCCAACACCGGCGGATATGACACCTCTGAAGAAGCCGACCACCGAGCAGGACCCGGCAATGAAGTTTAAATCGGCTGATGAAACCAAGCTTGTTGATTTTACTCCAGGCGACTCATCCGAACAATTCAGCATCAGTGCTAATCTGGATCCTAAATAGGAAAGCGCACTCATCGAGTTCATCCGTGAGAATCGGGACATCTTTGCATGGAAACCTTCTGACATGCCGGGTGTACCAAGAGAACTCGCTGAGCACACTCTTAATATTAATCCGAAGTTTAAGCCGGCCAGGCAGTCTCTTTGGCGGTTCAACGAAGAGAGACGGAAGGCTATTGGTGAGGAGGTGGCCCGGCTCTTGGCGGCCGGATTTATTGTTGAAGTTTTTCACCCTGAGTGGTTGGCTAACCCGGTGCTTGTACTTAAGAAGAATGGCACCTGGCGGATGTGTGTGGATTACACGGACTTAAATAAGGCTTGTCCGGCTGATCCTTTTGCTCTCCCCCGTATTGATCAAATCATTGATGCTACGGCGGGTTGTGAGCGTTTGAGCTTTTTGGATGCTTACTCTGGTTACCATCAGATCAAGATGGCAGTTAAGGACCAGGAGAAGACGACCTTCATTACTCTGTTTGGAGCCTTCTTCTATGTATCTATGCCTTTTGGGCTCAAGAGTGCCCAGGCGACTTATCAGCGGTGTGTACAGAACTGTCTCCACAATCAGATTGGACGCAATGTTCACGCTTATGTGGATGATATAGTGGTGAAGTCCAGAGCGAAGGAAACCTTGATAGATGATCTGAAGGAAACCTTTGATAATCTCCGGGTCTACAAGATGATGCTTAACCCGGCCAAATGTGTGTTCGGGGTGCCAGCAGGCAAACTTCTGGGTTTTTTGGTCTCTAACAGAGGTATTGAAGCTAATCCGGAGAAAATCAAGGCAATCACCTCTTTGGATAAACCGGCGTGCATCAATGATGTTCAGCGACTGGAGGGTTGTATCGCTGCTTTAAGCCGGTTCATAAGCCGGTTAGGTGAGAAGGCTATACCATCGTATCGGTGATGAAGAAAATGCAGATTTATGCGGGTGATGCTGCTAATGTTGCCTTTGAAGATTTAAAGAGACAATTGTCTGAACCACCGATTCTTGCGGCTCCCATTGATAAAGAGCCGCTGCTATTATACGTGGCTGCTAACTCACGTGCTGTCAGTGTTGCAATTGTGGTAGAGCGCAAGGAGGCTGGCAAGGAGCATCCGGTTCAACGGTCGGTTTACTACATCAGTGAGGTGCTCATTGAGTCTAAGCAAAGATATCCGCACTGGCAGAAGCTTGTTTATGGGGTGTTCATTGCAAGCCGGAATCTTAAGCAGTACTTCTAGGGTCACCATATCACTGTGGTAAGCTCTGCTCCTTTGGGAGATATCATCCAGAATAGAGAGGCCACATGACGAGTTGCCAAGTGGGCCATTGAGCTTGGGACTCATGATTTGAAGTATGTGCCACGCACTGCTATTAAATCTCAAGCACTAGTGGATTTCATCAATGATTGGACAGAGCTCCAGACGCCAGAGGAGAAGCCAGATAACACATATTGGACTATTCATTTTGATGGATCCAGGCAGTTGGAAGGCTCTGGGGCTGGAGTCGTTTTAACTTCCCCTCGAGGTGACAAATTTTGCTATGTGCTCCGACTCATGTTTCCTTGTACTAATAATGCAGCTGAATATGAGGCCTTACTCCATGGTCTTCGGATGGCCAAAGAGATGAATTTGAGCGGGGTAAGGTGTTTGGGCGATTCAGATCTTGTGGCTCAACAGTGTCGTAAGTGGGACTCAAGGACCCCCTCATGGCGTCTTATCGTCGTGAAGTTGATGTTGTAGCAGGGCACTTCAAGGGTTATCAAGTGGAGCACATTGATCGAAGGAAGAATGAGGCGGCTGATGCTTTAAGCCGGATGGGATCTCAACGTAAACCTGTACCGCCTAACACCTTTTTGGATGTTTTGCATAATCCTTCTGTCAATTTACCCACAGAGGAGGACTTAGCTATTCCAGACCCGGAAGCACAGTTGGTGGCATCTCTTCACGTCATCCTGGATTGGACAGTGCCATATTTGGCTTACATGACCCGGGGAGAGTTGCCCGAGGATGAGACCTTGGTGAGACAAATCACCCGGCAGTCTAAGTCCATGACAATTGTTCATGGTGAGCTGCATCATTGCAGTGTCACTGGGGCGTTTCAACGTTGTGTATCGCCTGCGAAAGGTCAGGAAATACTTTGGGAGATCCATGAAGGCGATTGTGTTCATCATGCCGGCTCAAAATCTCTTGTGGCCAAAGCTTTCCATCATGGTTTTTACTGGCTGACGGCTCATGCTGATGCGGAAGATCTGGTCAGTAAATGTGATGGTTGTCAAAAATTCTCACGACGAGCTCATGTCCCGGCTCAAGAATTGAGGATGATTCCAATTACTTGGCCGTTTGCAGTCTAGGGGCTTGATATGGTCGGGCCTTTCAAAAGGTCTAAGGATAAAAAGACACACCTTCTGGTGGCGGTGGATAAATTTACAAAGTGGGTTGAGGCAGAGCCGGTCAGTAAGTGTGATGCAGCCACGACAGTTCAATTCATGAAAAAGGTGATTTTTCGCTTTGGTTTTCCACACAACATCATAACTAATAATGGCACTAATCTCTCCAACGGTGCTATGGAAGAGTTATGTCAACGAGAACATATCCGGCTTGATGTTTTGGTGGTAGCTCATCCTCAATCCAATGGTCAAGCATAAAGAGCCAATCAAGAGATCTTGAAAGGTATAAAACCCTGGCTCTTGGTCCCTTTACAACGGACGCCGGGTTGTTGGGTGGAGGAACTACCCTCTGTGATTTGGAGCATCAACACTACACCTAACAGATCTAAGGGTTACACACCTTTCTTCATGGTGTACGGAGCAGAGTCGGTCCTGCCAAGTGACATCCGTCATGACTCGCCCCGCGTGGCAGCTTACGTTGAAGCTGATAATGAACAAGCTCGTCAGGATGCCCTTGACTTATTGGATGAAGAGCGAGACTTGGCAATAGTCCGCTCGACGATTTACCAGCAAGACCTGCGCCGCTACCACAGCCGCCAGGTTAAGTCCAGAACCTTTCACGAAGGCGATTTGGTGCTCCGGCTCATCCAGGATCAATCCGATATGCACAAGCTATCTCCCCCTTGGGAAGGGCCCTTTGTGGTCAGCAAGAACTTGAACAACGGGTCGTATTACCTCATCGATGTTCGAGAACACAAAGATTCACGTACGTCGGAGGAGGAGACCCGTCGGCCGTGGAATATCGCTCATCTTCGGCCTTACTATACCGGCTCTCAGGATGTACATATATTTTGAGATGTATATATTATGAAAAGCAATAAAGCAGGACCTCTGTCCTTTTCATCCTCATATGTTTACATGTCTTCCTTGTTATTTTGAAACAATCAATAGGGAGCGGGTCATATTTGAATCCGGCTTTCCCTCTGGTGCGGCTTATGATCATATCTGAATCTAGCCATGGTCACTTGGGGGCTTCCTATTCAAACATAGGTCGTATTCGAACCAAAGAGAACATAGCTGTCGATACCCTCTTTATTGGCATACTGCCAAACCCATTAGGGGGCTTCTTGATCATATCTGAATCATAGCTTAACCCCTTTGGGTCTGACGTGGATCGTATTTGAATCAGCGGCATTAAACAACTCTTATGGTCACTTGGGGGCTTCCTGTTCAAACATAGGTCGTATTCGAACCAAAGAGAACATAGTTGTCAATACCCACTTGATCGGCATCGCCAGAGCCACTGGGGGTTATATGATCATATCCGAATCTTAGCTTAACCCCTTTGGAACGGTTTACTGATCGTATTCGAATCAGCAACCTTTGAATTTTGTCTATCAATCAAAGAACTTTGCGAATCACCATTGTTTGACGGTTTGCATATCTTTTTTTAAAGCATTTATGAGGTGCTTTTATTCCACCAGCTTACTTTTTGATTAAGTACAGTTGTTGGTACATACCAAGCATCATATGTGCAAGGTTTCAGGATTAAAAACTTACCCTCATTATTCGGGTCACACAAGCCGGCAAGGTAATCAAGGGATCACATGTATGGTGTTGCGGTTATGTCTTAAAGGATATGATTGAGAACTGGGTTTTTTTTATGATTTTTGTTTCATACTCCGGGTTATCTGTAAAACATATGACTCGCCATGCGGTAAATCGCCAAGGGACTTACGTTTTTGTTCTGTATGCAGGGCAACTAAAGCAGAAGATCAATATAAACCGGAAGAATATAACGATGGTGGCATGAACAAGTGTTGAGCGCCTCAAACGTGCGCGATGGCATGACAAAATAAAGTTTTTATTCTATCCTATTACAAGACTCCCCGAGTCTGAATAAGAAATCATTGTTTCTACAAGGCAGAAAAATAAGACGCCCGATGGATCATTCATTTTGTTGGCCTGAAGCTTCCGGGTCATCCCTTTCCGCTCCTCCGTCGGCTGCCTTGTCCTGGAAGGTTGATGATGACCAGTTAATGCCACTCAAAGCTTCAAATTCAGCTTCATCATCAATTAATCCAGCCGGATCGACTTCGGGGGTGAAGGTATGCTTACGAATTGGAGGAGTCAAGCTGACGTCATCATAATGTGGCGTGGCGATCCTCTGATTATGGCTGCCATAACCTGGCTGGTACTTGGTGAGATCCGTATCATTTTCGATCAGAGTGGCCACAGGGCGTATTTCTTTCACGCAGGCGGTGAAATCCTTCTCCTCAAAGGGGGTGCCATCCTCCTTAAAGCTTGGATATCCAAGGGCGATGTCGGCCGGGTCCAGCTCTGGTAACCATGCCTTAGCCCGGCTTAAGGCGGCTATGGCTCCGGCTCTTGCAGAAGCACGTCTTAATTCTTTGACCCATTGAGGAAGCACGACAAGTCGCTTCAGCACGTCAGCCGGGCGAGTGGGAACATCATTTGACAAAGCCACAATGGCTAAAGCGCGTTGTGACCCGGTGTACAGTTGTTCCACCAATGTGTAAACCGCCTTCAGCTTTGTTAACATATTCTGGTTCAGGTTGGAGCTCCTGGGGCCTGCATTAACAAACATCAAGTGAGCCGGAGATGACAGACAAAATACTTGTTGAAAAAAGATTTACAATATTTAAACTTGCAGAATAGCTTACCAAAGATTGCTGAGGTCATTTGAGATATATGGCGTTTTAAGCCAGTTAACTCAGCCGTTGTGTCTGCGAGAGCCGCTTCTGCTTTCTCTGCCCGGGTGACCAAGGAGGCTTTTTCATCAGCCCATGCCTTTTTATCAGCTGCAAAGCTTTTCTTCAGTTTCTCCTGCTCAGACACGCTGAACTCAAATTTGGAGTTGGCCTTTTGGATTTCAGTTTCTTGCACTGCCAGGCGACTCTTCAAATCAGCAATCTCCGACTCAAATTGACTTATGGTGGCCTGAATCAAGCCGGACTACAGTCAGCATTGTTATAATACAGTATTAAGTCCCAAGCACTTTGCAAGCAAAGGTACTTGACACTTGGGGGCTAATGTATGCTGAAGCACTCTAAATTACTGTGGGGGTTCATGGAAATTAAGTCCTAAGCACTTTCTAAGCGAAAGATACTTGGCACTTGGGGACTAATGCATATTGCAGTTAAAAGTATTATACGACGCTGGTTCAAATATCTTCTTTTCAAGTCGATCTTCGATTGTTACAACATAACACGGGCGTCTGACAAGCAGTGTTAAGCAGATTCTAAGTCTACAACATATTCTTTCTCATAAGCAATAGACTTGGGAGCTGGTACAGTAAGGAGGAATAAGGAATATCAACAAGAGTTATACCTCGGATTTTTGATAGATTTGCTTCACCATATCAACTTCCAGATCACGGCTGTTGTGCACTTGACTTATATAGCCAGAAACAATGTCTCCAATTCTTAGATGAGTGTAATCAATGATGTCCAGCTTGGCTTTTCGGCGCTCTGAAAGTTCTTCCTTGGTAGAACACTTAGCAAGAATAGTGGGTCTTCCCGGTTCAACAAACTGAGTCTTAAGAATTTCAACTTCAGGATCATCTATTCTTGCCGGGCTGGGAACCTCCGGGTTATCAAAACTGTTAAGAGTCTGTTCAGCAGGTAGATCAGAGGTTGGAGCTGGAATGTCATGGGCCGGTTCAGGTGGCGGCTCATGTGTGAAGGTCTCGGGAATGGTTGTTCCGACCTCCGGTCGATCCGACGACTAGCTCTTTGGCGGCTTATTTTTCTTAAGCCCTTTTCTGGGCTTCACTTGTACTGTGTGTGCAAAACAAAAGGTTAAGTACAAAGACATGAGTAAGATAAGCATGAAAATGAATACATTGACATTACCTCGAGCGGTTTTGAAAGCCGCATGTTGGATTGCATAGATTCGCGGAAGAAGGTGAAGTATCCTGATAGTTTGAGTCAGATGAATTGAGGGGTTGACGAATGAAACCCGCCAAAGGAAAAAAGGAACGTAATTCGGAGATAACCTCAGCCCGGTGTTTCCTTGTCACGTCAGGTAAGCCGGAGGAGAGTTCCGCGTCTTTGCTGGTCCTGGTCTGCCTCTGGCTCTCATGAGCCTGTTGCTTCAAAAGAAATTGAGGATCTTGGTAAGCTAAAGGATGTGAAAATCTTACTTTCCGGGTCACTCTTCGGAGTTTCTGCCTTGGCAAAGGCTCGGAGTCGGAGGAAATTATAGTTACCTCTTCCTCAACTACTTGGCTATTTCCTGTGTCCCCCTGAAGGAAATTATTGTCAATAAGATGATGGGAAAGGAACCAGAGGAGTTAAGGATTATCTCTTCTTCATCGTCAGAGGAGTCATCTAGTTTGAGCAAATCTGAAGCACTTGGCTTCTTCTTCCTCTGAGCTCCAGCTTTGGCGGTTTTCCTTTCGGCTCTCTTGGCCGCTCTGGCCTGTTTGGCAGCTTCATGATCATATTTAACCTTCCAGAAGTTATCCTTTGCCTGTGAATAATGAGAAAAGGTTATGAGTAAAAGCAAGGCATTCCACAAAAAAGAGTAAATTCTTAGATTGATAACTTATCGCGGGCCGGATTCTTCTTCGTAAGGAAGTAAGCAAGGTGTTATTGACCACTGAGCCTTCTTTCAAAAGAGATTGGGTCGTGGCTTCAATCATGTCATCAGGCAAGTCATCAGGACAATGACGCAGCGGGTCATCTTTTTCGCCTGTGTAAGTGCACATCAAGCCGGGGCGGCGGCTTAACGGTATCACCCGCCATGAGATCCAGACACGAACCAAATCAATGCCATCTAAGCCATTCCCCAAGAGAGCTTTGATTTTCTTTATGGTAGGAGCAATCTGTAGGCGTTCAGCGGCAGATATCTTATCCGGCAGTGGATGGTTGGATTCAAGGCGCAGAGCGCGAAAGCCAGGCATCGGGTTCTCAATAGCCGGAGAAGTGTCCTAGCAATAGAACCACGTCTGGTTCCAATCCTTAGGGTGGCTTGGTAGTTCAGCATATGGGAAAAGGCAGTCTCTCCGTTGCTGAATGGAGATACCACCAAGTTCCAGGCTGGGCCCTGCTACCTCTTGAGCACTGCGTTAGATTTCCCCGAAGAGGAGAGGATAATGCAGCAAAGTAGTGTAAGTATTTCCCTCAGTTTTTGAGAACCAAGGTATCAATCCAGTAGGAGGCCACTCACAAGTCCCTCGTACCTGCACAAAACGATAGCTCCTCGCAACCAACGCGATTAGGGGTTGTCAATCCCTTCACGATCACTTACGAGAGTGAGATCTGATAGAGATGATAAATAATATTTTTGGTATTTTTGGTATAGACATGCAAAGTAAAAAGTAAAAGGCAAAGTAAAAACAAAGCAAGTATTAAAGTGATGGAGATTGATATGATGAGAATAGACCCGAGGGCCATAGGTTTCACTAGTGGCTTCTCTCAAGAGCATAAGTATTCTACGGTGGGTGAACAAATTATTGTTGAGCAATTGACATAATTGAGCATAGTTATGAGTATATATAGGTATGATCATGTATATAGGCATCACGTCCGAGACAAGTAGATCGAAATGATTCTGCATCTACTACTTTTACTCCACTCATCGACCGCTATCCAGCATGCATCTAGAGCATTAAGTTAAAAACAGAGTAACGCCTTAAGCAAGATGACATGATGTAGAGGAATAAACTCATGCAATATGATAAATACCCCATCTTGTTATCCTCGATGGCAACAATACAATACGTGCCTTGCAACCCTTTCTGCCACTGGGTAAGGACACCGCAAGATTGAACCCAAAGCTAAGCACTTCTCCCATTGCAAGAACTACCAATCTAGTTGGCCAAACCAAACGGATAATTCGAAGAGACTTGCAAAGATAACCAATCATACATAAAAGAATTCAGAGAAGATTCAAATATTATTCATAGATAATCTGGATCATAAACCCACAATTCATCGGTCTCAACAAACACACCGCAAAAAGAAGATTACATCAAATAGATCTCCACGAGAGAGGGGGAGAACATTGTATTGAGATCCAAAAAGAGAGAAGAAGCCATCTAGCTACTAGCTATGGACCCAAAGGTCTGAAGTAAACTACTCACACTTCATCGGAGGGGCTATGGTGATGATGTAGAAGCCCTCCGTGGTGGATGCCCCCTCCGGCGGAGCTCGGAACAGGCCCCAAGATGGGATCTCATGGATACAGGAAGTTGCGGCGGTGGAATTAGGTTTTTGGCTCCTGTTCTGATCGTTTGGGGGTACGTAGGTATATATAGGAGGAAGGAGTACGTCGGTGGAGCAACAAGGGGCCCACGAGGCAGGGGCGCGCCCTAGGGGGGCGCCCCCCATCCTCGTGACTGCCTCTTTCGTTCCTTGGAGTAGGGTCCAAGTCCCCTGGATCACGTTCGGTGAGAAAATCACGTTTCCGAAGGTTTCATTCCGTTTGGACTCCGTTTGATATTCTGTTTCTTCGAAAAACTGAAATAGGCAAAAAACAACAATTTTGGGCTGGGCCTCCGGTTAATAGGTTAGTCCCAAAAATAATATAAAAGTGGAAAATAAAGCCCAATATAGTCCAAAACAGTAGATAAAGTAGCATGGAGCAATAAAAAATTATAGATACGTTGGAGACGTATCGCATCCCAAGCTTAATTCCTGCTCGTCCTCGAGTAGGTAAATGATAAAAGAGAATTTTGATGCGAGTGATACTTTGGCATAATTTCAATGTAAATCCTCTTAATTGTGGTATGAATATTCAGATCCAAAAGATTCAAGACAAAAGTTCATATTGACATAAAAATAATAATACTTCAAGCATACTAACTAAGCAATTATGTCTTCTCAAAATAACATGGCCAAAGAAAGTTATCCCTACAAAATCATATATTCTGGCTATGCTCCATCTTCCCCACACAAAATATTTAAATCATGCACAACCGCGATGACAAGCCAAGCAATTGTTTCATACTTTAACATTTTCAAAACTTTTTCAATCTTCACGCAATACATGAGCGTGAGCCATGGATATAGCACTATATGTGGAATAGAATGGTGGTTGTGGAAAAGACAAAAAGAGGGAAGATAGTCTCACATCAACTAGGCGTATCAACGGGCTATGGAGATGCCCACCAATAGATATCAATGTGAGTGAGTAGGGATTGCCATGCAACAGATGCACTAGAGCTATAAGTATATGAAAGCTCAACAAAAGAAACTAAGTGGGTGTGCATCCAACTCGCTTGCTCATGAACACCTAGGGCATTTGAGGAAGCCCATCATTGGAATATACAAGCCAAGTTCTATAATGAAAAATTCCCACTAGTATATGAAAGTGACAAAATGAGAGACTCTCTATCATGAAGATCTTGGTGCTACTTTGAAGCACAAGTGTGGTAAAAGGATAGTAACATTGTCCCTTCTCTCTTTTTCTCTCGTTTTTTTATTTGGGCCTTTTTTTTATGGCCTCTTTTTTTTCTCTTTTTTCTATTTTTTTTCTTTTTTTTCTTTTTCGTCCGGAGTCTCATCCCGACTTGTGGGGGAATCATAGTCTCCATCATCCTCTCCTTACTTGGGACAATGCTCTAATAACGATGATCGTCACACTTTTATTTACTTACAACTCAACAATTACAACTCGATTCTTAGAACAAAATATGACTCTATATGTATGCCTCCGGCGGTGTACCGGGATATGCAGTGATTCAAGAGTGACATGTATGAAAGAATTATGAAAGGTGACTTTGCCACAAATACGATGTCAACTACATGATCATGCTAGCAATATGACAATGATGGAGCGTCTCATAATAAACGGAACGGTGGAAAGTTGCATGGCAATATATCTCGGAATGGCTATGGAAATGCCATAATAGGTAGGTATGGTGGCTGTTTTGAGGAAGATATATGGTGGGTGTATGATACCGGCGAAAAGTGCGCGGTATTAGAGAGGCTAGCAATGGTGGAAGGATGGGAAGAAGTGCGTATAATCCATGGACTCAACATTAGTCATAAAGAACTAATATACTTATTGCAAAAATCTAGAAGTTATCAAAGCAAAGTATTACGCACATGCTCCTAGGGGGATAGATTGGTAGGAAAAGACCATCGCTCGTCCCCGACCGCCACTCATAAGGAAGACAATCAATAAATAAATCATGCTCCGAGTTCATCACATAACGGTTCACCATACGTGCATGCTACGGGAATCACAAACTTCAACACAAGTATTCTTTAAATTCACAACTACTCAACTAGCATGACTCTAATATCACAATCTTCATATCTCAAAACAATTATCAAGCATCAAACTTTTCTTAGTATTCAACGCACTCAAAAGAAAGTTTCACATATCTTGAATACCAAGTATATTAATATTAAGCAAATTACCATGCTATTAACGACTCTCAAAATAAACTAAGTGAAGCATGATAGATCAATAGTTTCTTTAAAACAAATCGACCACCATGCTCTAAAAGATCTAAGTGAAGCACTAGAGCAAAAATTATCACGCTCAAAAGATATAAGTGAAGCACTATGAGCAAAACTATCAAGCTCAAAAGATATAAGTGAAGCACATAGAGTATTCTATCAAATTCCAATTTATGTATGGCTCTCTCAAAAGGTGTGTACAGCAAGGATGATTGTGGTAAACTAACAAGCAAAGACACAAATAATACAAGACGCTCCAAGCAAAACACATATCATGTGGTGAATAAAAATATAGCTTCAAGTAAATTACCGATGGAAGTAGACGAAAGAGGGGATGCCTTCCGGGGCATCCCCAAGCTTTGACTTTTTGGTGTCCTTGGATTATCTTGGGGGTGCCATGGGAATACTCAAGCTTAGGCTCTTGCCACTCCTTGTTCCATAATCCATCAAAATAATTTACCCAAAACTTGAAAACTTCACAACACAAAACTCAATAGAAATCTCGTGAGCTCTATTAGAGAAAGAAAACAAAAGACTACTTTAAGGTACTGTAATGAACTCATTATTTATTTATATTGGTGTTAAACCTAATGTATTTTAACTTCTCTATGTATTATAAACTATTTTACTAGCCATAGATTCATCAAAATAAGCAAACAACACACGATTAACAGAATCTGTCAAAAACAGAACAGTCTGTAGTAATCTGTAACTAACGCAAACTTCTGGAACTCTGAAAAATCTACCAAAATTCGACAACCTAGACAATTTGTTTATTGATCAGCAGCAATTAGAATCAGTATTTTATCACGTTCTGGTGATTTTTAATAATTCGGACACTGAGCGCAAAGTTTCTGGAAATTACAGCAAGATCAAATAACTATCATCCAAGAAGATCCAATAAGTCTAGCTTGGCACAAACGCTAATTAAAACATAAAACCACATCTAAACAGAGGCTAGATGGATTATTTATTCCTAAACATAAGCAAAAACAAAAAACTAAAAATAAAATTGGGTTGCCTCCCAACAAGCGCTATCGTTTAACGCCCCTAGCTAGGCATAAAAGCAAGGATAGATCTAGGTATTGCCATCTTTGGTAGGCAATCCATAAGTGGCTCTCATGATAGATTCATATGGTAATTTTATTTTATTTCTAGAAAAGTGTTCCATGCCTTTCTTTAATGGAAATTGGAATCTAATATTCCCTTCCTTCATATCAATAATTGCACCAATTGTTCTAAGAAAAGGTCTACCAAGAATAATAGGACATGAAGGACTGCAATCTATATCAAGAACGATGAAATCTACGGGCACATAATTCCTATTTGCAACAATAAGAACATCATTAATTCTTCCCATAGGCTTTTTAATAGTGGAATCCGCAAGATGCATGTTTAGAGAGCAATCATCAAAGTCACGGAAATCTAGCAAATCACACAAAGTTTTGGGAATAGTGGAGACACTAGCACCCAAATCACACAAGGCATGAAACTCATAATTTTTAATTTTAATTTTAATAGTTGGTTCCCACTCATCATAGAGTTTTCTAGGGATAGAAACTTTCAACTCAAGTTTTTCTTCATAAGATTGCATCAAGGCATCAACAATGTGTTCGGTAAAGGCCTTATTTTGACTATAAGCATGAGGAGAATTTAGCACGGATTGAAACAAGGAAATACAATCAATTAAAGAGCAATTTTCATAATTAAATTCCTTGAGATCCAAAATAGTGGGTTTAGAAACATCTAGGTTTTTATTTCTTTCAATCCCACATTTAACAATTTCATCATCAAGATCTAAAAACTCCGAATTCTTAGAACGCCTTCTAGGTAAAGGAAGATCATATTCAGTTTCATCAAGATTCATATTGCAAAACAAAGATTTAATAGGGGACACATCAATAACTTTTAGATATTCATCTTGATTTTCATAGGAATTGGAAGAACACGCTTTAATAAAGGCATCTTTAGAAGCACGCATCCTAGCGGTTCTTTCTTTGCACTCATCAATGGAAATTCTCATAGCTTTGAGAGACTCATTGATATCATGCTTAGGAGGAATAGATCTAAGCTTTAAAGAATCAACCTCAAGAGAAATTCTATCAACGTTCCTAGCCAATTCATCAAATTTAAGAAATTTCTCTTCAAGCAAAGCATTAAAATTCTTTTGTGAATTCATAAACTCTTTAACACTACTCTCAAATTCAGAGGGCATCTTATTAAAATTTCCATTAGAGTTGTTGTAGGAATTTCAGTAATTATTAGAAGGATTACTAGGATAAGGCCTAGGATTAAAATTCCCTCTATACGCGTTGTTACCAAAATTATTCCTACGAACAAAATTCACATCCATAGATTCATTATTATTCTCAATCAAAGTAGACAAAGGCATATCATTAGGATAAGAAGAAACACTCTTAGTAGCAAATAATTTCAGAAGTTCATCCATCTTTCCACTCAAAACATTAATTTCTTCTATGCATGCACTTTTTTATTAGTAGATCTTTCAGTATGCCATTGAGAATAATTAACCATAATATTATCTAGAAGTTTAGTAGCATCTCCTAGAGTGATTTCCATAAAAGTGCCTCCCGCGGCGAATCTAAAAGATTTCGAAGCAAAATTCAATCCGCATAAAATTTTGTATAATCATCCACAAGTTCAAACCATGAGTAGGACAATTACGTATCATTAATTTCATTCTCTCCCAAGCTTGTGCAACATGTTCATGATCAAGTTGCTTAAAATTCATAATATCGTTCCTAAGAGAGATATCTTAGCGGGAGGAAAATACTTAGAGATAAAAGCATCTTTGCACTTGTTCCAAGAATCAATACTATTTTTAGGCAGAGATGAAAACCATGCTTTAGCACGATCTCTAAGCGAAAAAGGAAATAGCTTCAACTTAACGACATCATTATCGACATGTTTTTTCTTTTGCATATCACATAAATCAACGAAGCTATTCAGATGAGTAGCGGCATCTTCACTAGGAAGGCCGGCGAATTGATCTTTCATAACAAGATTCAACAAAGCAGTATTGATTTCACAAGATTCAGTATTGGCAAGAGGAGCAATCGGAGTGCTAAGGAAATCATTATTATTGGTATTGGTGAAGTCACACAATTTGGTAGCATCTTGAGCCATCGCGACAAACAAGCAATCCAACACACGAGCAAACAAAAGGCAAGGGGAAAAAGAGGAGGAGATTGGGAAAGAGAGGGCGAATAAAACGGCAAGGGTGAAGTGAGGGAGAGGAAAATGAGAGGCAAATGGCAAATAATGTAATGCGAGAGATAGGGATTGTGATGGGTACTTGGTATGGTGCTTGACTTGCTATTGCGTGAGCCTCCCCGGCAACGGCGCCAGAAATTCTTCTTGCTACCTCTTGAGCACTGCGTTGGATTTCCCCGAAGAGGAGAGGATGATGCACAAAGTAGCGTAAGTATTTCCCTTAGTTTTTGAGAACCAAGGTATCAATCCAGTAGGAGGCCACACACAAGTCCCTCGTACCTGCACAAAATGATAGCTCCTCGCAACCAACGCGATTAGGGGTTGTCAATCCCTTCACGGTCACTTACGAGAGTGAGATCTGATAGAGATGATAAATAATATTTTTGGTATTTTTGGTATAGAGATGCAAAGTAAAAAGTAAAAGGCAAAGTAAAAACAAAGCAAGTATTAAAGTGATGGAGATTGATATGATGAGAATAGACCCGGGGGCCATAGGTTTCACTAGCGGCTTCTCTCAAGAGCATAAGTATTCTACGGTGGGTGAACAAATTACTGTTGAGCAATTGACATAATTGAGCATAGTTATGAGTATATCTAGGTATGATCATGTATATAGGCATCACGTCCGAGACAAGTAGATCAAAATGATTCCGCATCTACTACTTTTACTCCACTCATCGACCGCTATCCAGCATGCATCTAGAGTATTAAGTTAAAAACAGAGTAACGCCTTAAGCAAGATGACATGATGTAGAGGAATAAATTCATGCAATATGATAAATACCCCATCTTGTTATCCTCGATGGCAACAATACAATACGTGCCTTGCAACCCTTTACATCCTTTGGGTAAGGACACATAAGATTGAACCCAAAGCTAAGCACTTCTCCCATTGCAAGAACTACCAATCTAGTTGGCCAAACCAACCGGATAATTCGAAGAGACTTGCAAAGATAACCAATCATACATAAAATAATTCAGAGAAGATTCAAATATTATTCATAGATAATCTGGATCATAAACCCACAATTCATCGGTCTCAACAAACACACCGCAAAAATAAGATTACATCGAATAGATCTCCACGAGAGAGGGGGAGAACATTGTATTGAGATCCAAAAAGAGAGAAGAAGCCATCTAGCTACTAGCTATGGACCCGAAGGTCTGAAGTAAACTACTCACACTTCATCGGAGGGCTATGGTGATGATGTAAAGCCCTCCGTGGTGGATGCCCCCTCGTGGAGCTCGGAACAGGCCCCAAGATGGGATCTCGTGGATCAGGAAGTTGCGGCGGTGGAATTAGGTTTTGGCTCCTGTTCGATCGTTTGAAGTGCGTAAGTATATATAGGAGGAAGGATGCGTCGGTGGAGCAACAGGGGCCCATGAGGCGGGGCGCCACAGGCGCCCCCCATCGTCGTGACCGCCTCTTTGTTCCTTGGAGTAGGGTCCAAGTCCCTGGATCACGTTCGGTGAGAAAATCACGTTTCGAAGGTTTCATTCCGTTTGGACTCCGTTTGATATTCTGCTTTCTTGAACACTTTGAAATACAAAAAAAACATCAATTCAGGCTGGGCCTCCGGTTAATAGGTTAGTCCCAAAATAATATAAAAGTGGAAAATAAAGCCCAATATAGTCCAAAGCAGTAGATAAAGTAGCATGGAGCAATCAAAAATTATAGACACGTTGGAGACGTATCAGGCCCGTTGGCACGTTCATTCTGCCGGTTTAAATAAAACAATTCTCTGAAAAGTGGTAGGTTGGGTTCTTCTCCAAGATATACCTCGCAAAAGACTTGGAAGTTGCAAATGTTTGACACGGAGTTGGGCCCGATATCTTGTGGTCTGAGGTCAAAAAAGTGTAAAACATCTCTGAAGAATTTTGAGCCGGGTGGAGAAAAGCCCCGGTTCATATGATCAGTAAAAATGATCACTTCCCCCTCCTTGGGCTGAGGTCTTTCCTCTGACGGGTCAGGAGCACGATAAGACATAACTTCTTTCTCGAGCAGGATAGCGGTCTTCACGAAATCGACAAGGTGTTCTCGATAACGATGGACTGACCCGTTTACAAGTCACAGGTGCTTTGGGAGCTTTGAGTGCCATTATGCAGATGAAAGCCTATGACAGAATAAAAAATTTCCGGTTCAGTTTAACCCAGAGAAAAACATTTCAAATTCTATTCAATACGGCGGCTTATGAAGGGGCGTAATGACATATGGCTAATTATATCTGGTTATCTAAGCCGCCATGGGAATCAGAAACAGTTAAGTTATTTTAAGCCGTCAGGAGCTGGCAAGGCTGTCGATTAACATTATCTATTTTAAACCGGCAATGAGAGCCGCCAGTGTTAAATAGGTCTGACAGAAACAGATTTCGCCTAAGTGTCGCACAAACAAGTTTCGCAACTGGCAGATATTATTTTGGATCAAACAGGTGTGCAGAAAAGGAAATATTTCTAGACCTAGAAACCAGTGCAGATGAGTTCATAAGCTTGAATGAGGCCTATATGCAAGCGAAAAGGGATCTATCTGCATTGGAAATGGGTGCGAAACAGCTACCGCGGCAGTTTTATATTATCTTAAGATCAGAAAAGGGCGGCGGAGGTGAAATCTATCAATGGTTCATGACGAGCAGCAACGAACACCGACAAACTCGAAAATCTTAGTGCAGACCTGAGGAACAGGGAGGAAGAAACTTACAGATGCAGAGTTGCTGCGGAGGTTCGTCGTGTTTTTCTGGTCGGATCAGGTCGATGCAGCAGCCAAGGTCGACGAAGATGCGGAGCTCTGCTGCGGCGGCGGCGGCAGCTGTGGAGCTCGAGCAAGCAGAAGAATAGCGAGAGGAAGAGGACGACAGAAAGGGGAGAATGGAAAAGACCTTGGGGTCGTGTCTATTTATAAGGAAGGGCCGACTGAGAAGGCGCGAGAAACGAGGAGGCCGGGCGTCATTATCCAACGACTCCGACGCCTTGATTTTCGGAATGATCATTAAAGATAAAGATCCGTTAAGATATGACGGAATAAAATATGAATTTAATGGAAGATGACGTCGCGGCGGGTTATCACATATCCAGAAGATGACGTCACGGCGGGTTATAACCTTTGCACAGACAGAAGGCTTTTTCTTAAGATATTTTAAGATTGACATGAACCGGTTCAAATCAATCTGGGGCCTAATGTTGGGGATATAACTATTCTTGTAAGCCGCCCAGGAGGGGCCGGGTTACGCAAAGGTGATTCATCGTATGAAGCCCAAGATCAAGCATGAAGATGGCGGTTCAATAAAGGGTCTAAAGCCCACGGGCGACTTAAGGCCCGTAGTGATGAACCGTTGTAATGGCATGACTTGTATTATAAGGTAGGATTAACTAGTCACCGACCCGGACACTGTTTATGAGCCGTCCGGGACTCTGTAAGCTGCAGGGCGTCAACCCATGTATATAAGGGGACGACCCGCTGACGGCTTAGGGCAGGTAACAGATCATCGAGAGTCTGGCATAGTGTATCTTGCTCCCTGGTCATCGA
Source organism: Aegilops longissima (assembly GCA_021605205.1). NCBI lineage: Eukaryota > Viridiplantae > Streptophyta > Magnoliopsida > Poales > Poaceae > Aegilops > Aegilops longissima. The sequence continues at coordinate 588,832,202 of CM038678.1, read as the reverse complement.
AACCCTAGCAATACCAAAGCAACTAGACGTAGGCTTTACCTTCACCGTAAGGGGCCGAACTAGTAGAAAACCTCTCTCGTGTCCCTTGTCCTGATTAACCCCTTTAAGCTTCCTAGTTGCGATGGCTCCACGACTAAGTCCTTGCAAGAGGACATCTGCCGTGACAAAACCACGACATGGGGGGAACCTCTTCTGTCCTCCCGTGTTCGGCGGCCGGGGCTCCTCCTCATCGTTGCTATGCATCCCCTTGTCCTTGTTTTCGGCGTTCAATTTGCTGGCCTGCTTGAACACCAAACTTTCTCTGTTGGTGTGATTGGCTGGCTTGTCGGGGGTGCCGTGAATTTGACATGAGCGATCGAGTATGCGGTCCAAACTGGACGGGCCCGAGTACTTCTTTTGAATGGCTTTTCCATCGACGGATTTAGAGCCATGAATCCAGCATTGGTGTCGTATCTTCAGCGATGTCGCCGTTGTTGTGGCGCTTGTATGCGATACGGCGTGGTCTGCTGTTAGTATCTTTAATATCTGAAGTGCCAGGATTCCTTGATGTGTTGTTGCTGCGAGCCAGCCAGCTATCCTCGCCCGTGCAAAAGCGGGTCATGAGTGTCGTGAGGGCTACCATAGACTTCGACTTCTCCTGGCCGAGGTGCCGAGCGAGCCACTCGTCACGGATGTTATGCTTAAATGCCGCTAAGGCCTCTGCATCTGGACAGTCGACAATTTGGTTTTTCTTAGTTAGGAACCTTATCTAGAATTGCCTGGGCGATTCCCCTGGCTGCTGAGTTATATGGCTCAAGTCATCAGCATCCGGTGGTCGCACATAAGTGCCCTGGAAGTTGTCAAGGAATGCATCTTCCAAATCCTCCCAACTGCCAGAGTCTGCTGGCAAGCTATTGAGCCAATGCCGAGCTGGTCCTTTGAGTTTTAGTGGGAGGTACTTGATAGCATGTAGATCATCACCGCGAGCCATGTGGATGTGGAGGAGGAAATCCTCGACCCATACCGCGGGGTCTGTTGTACCATCATATGATTCAATATTTACGGGTTTAAAACCCTCTGGGAATTCGTGATCCATTACTTCATCGGTGAAGCATAGGGGGTGTGCGGCGCCTCTGTGCCGGGCTATATCATGACGCAGTTCATATGAGTCTTGTCTGCTGTATTCGGCCCGGCCGGATTTGCTTTTAGTTTATCCGGCGTGACGATCATCATCTCGCGTTGGTGCGCGCCCCCGTGATCCGTAGATCGATCTTGCATGTTTTGCCTTGTTTTCTAATACGTCTTGCAGGTCCCGCGTGTTGCCCCGGGCCTTGGTATTTTTGTTTGAGTGGCGGCGGGGTGCAGGCTGGACTTCAGGCTGAAATGCCTCTCTGTCTCGGCCATGAGGTGGCCGATCAGCTGCATCATATGCTCGTGATGTAGGTTTCAATGCTTCCTCCTCGAGTTGAGGTAGAAACCTGCGTTTTGGATAACTCTTGGTTGGGCGCTCGAGTTCGTTTTCCTCGGCCGCCAGGACTTCGGTCCATCTATCCGCTAGGAGATCTTGATCAGCTCGAAGCTGTTGTTGCTTTTTCATTAGGCTGTTTGCTCTGGCTATAAGCCGGCGCTTGAAGCGTTCCTGCTCGACGGGATCCTCAGGCATGATAAATTCTTCGTCGCCGAGGCTCACCTCGTCTTCGAAATGAGGCATGTAATTCTCATCCTCCGTTTCGTCGTCTGCTACCTGTTCTGGAGGGCTAGCTTGTTCATCCTCCCGCTCTAAATCTAGCTGGAGGGGATTGTCGTCGTCTTCGGCACTATCCGGAGTGTGATTGTTTCTTGTGCCAGTATCACTACTTTTGCTATGGCGAGACTTAGAGCGGCGCCGCTGACGTCGGTGCTTGGGTTGCTTCTTGGAGGGGTCATCCTCCGCTGTCTTATAGCCATTGCCTTATTTGGGGGTATCCACCATGTATATATCATATGATGAGGTGGCGGTCCAGCGCCCTGTGGGCAATGGTTCCTGTTCATCTCCTGCATCGTTGTCCATACTGTCAATGTCTTCGTAGTCGAAGTCGAGCATGTCGGTTAAATCATTGACAGTGGCTACTAAGTGGGTGGTGGGTGGGGAGCGAATTTCTTCGCCGTCCGCATCCCATTCTAGCCAGACATAGTTCGGCCAAGGTTCTCCCGACAAGGAGAGAGACCTTAATGAATTTAGCACATCGCCAAAAGGCGAGTGCTGAAAGATATCCGCGGAGGTGAACTCCATGATCGGCGCCCAATCAGATTCGATAGGCATGGATGCAGGCGGTTTGGGGCCTGTGGCCGGGGACGAACCCGACGGTTCGGCAACACGGCTCTCATAGAAGGTGAAGTCAGTATTCTGCTCTATCGCCATTGAGAGTGTGGCCTCCGTGGCGGGGTCTATCCACCCGTCCTCCGATGGCGCAATTTGTTCCGGATTAAGGGCCGGAGTAGTTGCAGGTGTGATCTCTCGAACACTGTCCGACGGCAGAGTTAAGTCATGCCCGTCGTGAGTGTGCGGCGCACCTGACATGGGTTCGAATCCGTCGAAGATCAAGTCTCCGCGGATGTCGGCAGTGTAGTTCAAGTTTCCAAATCTGACATGATGGCCGGGGGCGTAGCTTTCGATCTGCTCCAGATAGCCAAGCAAATTGGCCCGTGGTACGAAGCCGCCGAATACGAAGATCTGTCCAGGGAGGAAAACCTCACCCTGGATCGCATCGTTGCCTATGATTGAAGGAGCCATCAAGCCTTATGGTGACGGCACAGTGGAACTCTCAATGAAAGCACCAATGTCGGCGTCAAAACCGGCGGATCTCGGGTAGGGGGTCCCGAACTGTGCGTCTAAGGCGGATGGTAACAGGAGGCGGGGGACATGATGTTTACCCAGGTTCGGGCCCTCTCGATGGAGGTAATACCCTACTTACTGCTTGATTGATCTTGATGATATGAGTATTACAAGAGTAGATCCACCACGAGATCGTAGAGGCTAAAACCCTAGAAGCTAGCCTATGGTATGATTGTTGTTGTCCTACGGACTAAACCCTCCGGTTTATATAGACACCGGAGGGCTAGGAGTTACAGTCGAGTTACAAGGGAGGAGATCTACATATCCGTATTGCCAAGCTTGCCTTCCACGCCAAGGAGAGTCCCATCCGGACACGGGATGAAGTCTTCAATCTTGTATCTTCATATCCAACAGTCCGGCCAAAGGATATAGTCCGGCTGTCCATGGAACCCCTAATCCAGGACTCCCTCACCCGCTCCGCCCGGACCCCGCGCCGCCAACACCGCCCCGACCCGACCCGCCCACCGCCCGCCGCCACCCAGTCCGCCTGCCGCTGTCGTATCGTCCTGTGTTTTTGTCATGGCGTTGAAGAAGACCTCGAAGGGCAAGTACGGGTTCTTCGGCGTGAGGGTGAAGCCCTTCGGCAACTTCGGGGTGGAGTTCTATGATGCCGGCCACCACTGGTGGCTCGGCACGTACCCCACAGCCCACGAGGGCGCGCATGCATCCGGCGTGGCGGTGTGGCGTGCCGAAAGGCCCATGGAGCACCTCAACTTCCCGGAGATCGAGAGCTGGGCGGATGCGGAGATGCTTGTGCCGCAGGGCATCCGGATGCAGGAGATTACGACGAAGAAGGCGAAGAAGAAGCCAGCGGTTGTCATCGGTCCCGGTGAGAGCGACGAGGCGGCGATGGCGATGTTTGCCCGGGAGCATCCAAAGTACGTTCAGGCCAAAGTGAAGCACTAATGGAAGCGTGACGTTGAGACGAAGAAGAAGGGGGTGAAGAAGGAGGACAAGGCCGGCCCCTCGACGGTGATCCCTATCGAGTCGTCGGAGGAGGACTGAGGTGACTCCGACGAGGAGGAAGAGGGGTGCGATGAACCGGGTGTCGTGGTTTTGTCACGGCAGATGTCCTCATGAAAGGACTTAGTCGTGGAGCCATTGCTACGGGTTAGCTTGAAGGGGTTAAAGCGGACACAAGGACGCAAGAGAGTTTATACTAGTTCGGCCCCTTCGATGAAGGTAAAAGCCTATGTCTAGTTGTGATGGAATTGATGGGGGTTTCGATGACTAGGGAGCAAACAAGCTTCGCCTAAATCTCGAGTTGTTGTCTGTCGTCCTTGAACCGCCTCCGGGTCATCCCCTTATATACATGGGTGGCGCCCGTCGGTTCACGGAGTCCCGACGCCGGTTCATAGATGTATCCGGCTCGGTCTCTGCTATTCCTAACTTACAATATAAGTTACATACTGACGCCGGTTTATGGCTACATGCCTTAAACCGGCTATGGGCCTTAAGCCCTCATCTACCTACTTGGGCTTTAGCATACTCAATTACTGATGAAAGTAACCCGGCATGTCCTGGCCGGTTTACGCCCAGTGGTAATATCCCCAACATTAGGCCCCAGATTGATTTGAACAGGTTCATGTCAATCCTCAGCAAAAAATTTCATCTTCAGCATCTTTGTGTAATTGGGTGAACCACCATGATGTCATCTTCTCTGGTCGTCGTAAACCGGCGTGACGTCACCTGTTGTAAAGTTATCCGCAATACCTTTTTTGGTTTAATAGATCTGCGACAATCGAGGCGACAGCTCCATTTACAAACTCGCGGCCCCTTGATTTTCGCGCCTGACACATGTCCCTTGCTTTATAAATAAGACCGAAGGGTCATTTCTTTTTTTCCCTTCGTGCCCTTCTGCTTCGTCTTCCTCGCGCCGCCCAGCTTCGGAGCTCCGCCGCCGCCGTCAACTTCTGCACCAACCTTGGCCGCTGCATCACCCTGAGTATACCAGAGCATCACGGCGGTCTTCCGTTTCTTCCTCAGCTCTGGTAAGTCTTCTATCTTTTCACCATAGATCTGTTCTAGGGTTTCCATGTTCTTCAGCGTACATCGCTTGCTTCTTGTTCATATGATAACTCTTAGTCAAGTCTGTGAATCCTTGTTCTGCGTAGCGGTAGTTTTTAACATCCGTTGTCACTTGCGCATCTCAAGGCCATATATATCCCTACATCCTTGCTCATTGATTTGGTACCGCTCCGTTTTGGACCTTGAATATTTATTTCTTATCTGAACATGCTCCAGATCCAAAACTGTGAAATACTTTTGTGAAACCTGTTTTCGCACATCCACTCTTGATTCTTCCATGTTTCTGACCAGGCGGTTTAACTTTGTAGAAAAATTGACAACTCGGCATATACCATTAGTCCCCTTGTTGAACCGCCAGGATTTCCCAGCTATGTATTGCCACCTTGCAGAACTCCGGTTTATAAGCAACCTCTTCCGGTTTAACAATGAATGTATCAATGTATAGCCTTCCAACATATTCTTGAACCGGTATTACTGCTTTGCAGATTGCACCATGGCCAAGCAAGTGTACGAGTGTAACTGGGTCCCTTCTCGGGTGACTGAAACTCAACTGGATAACTTAGTCAGCACCGGCGCTTTAGGCAAAAAAGACGTCATTCACTGGAGGGTCCCTGGCCTGGAGAGTCCTCCAGAACCCAAGGATGGAGAGGTTGTGGTTTTTGCTGACCATTTAGCCCGGGGCTTCAGTCCGCCCGGTTCAAAGTTTTATCGGGATGTCTTGGCCAACTTCCAACTGCATCCACAAGATATTGGCCCCAACTCCGTAACAACCATCTGTCACTTTCAAGTGCTCTGTGAGGTATTCTTTCAAGAGGAGCCCACAGTTGAATTATTCAGAGATTGCTTCCATCTAAACCGCCGCATCGAATTTTCTGACGGTCCCAACACCGAGTTAGGTGGTATGGCGATTCAAAAGCGGAAAGAGGTCACTTACCCTCACGCCAAACTGCACAGCCATCCCAAAGAGTGGAATTCAACATGGTTTTAATACAAAGATACCTCGCCTGATGGAGAAAATCCTTTACCGGGTTACCGTCCGGAGCGGCTAAGCAACACACATCCCTTCCCTCAAAGACTGACTGCTAAGGAAAGAAGCAAATATGCCCCTCAACTATCCAAGCTCCGGGCCTTCATGGCCAACGGGTTGACAGGAGTTGACCTTGCTCGCTGCTGGATATCTTGGAGTATACTGCCCTTAAGCCTGCGCTCCGGTTTAATGTGCAAATACACATAAGATGTGAAAGACGATCTACGGCATATTGAGATCCAGCTGACAGACGATGAAGTTACTGAGGCTGTTAAGAGGATGTTAAATGAACCGGAAGCTGCTTGCGCCCAAACCAGTCTGCCTCCCTTTTCTGCCATTAACAAGCCGCCAGCCGTAAGACTCATATCTTATGCGTTTATGAAATCTGACTATGTTTAAGTACCCTTTGTTGATATTAACATCTTTCAAACAGGGTGATGATCCATTTTGGAGCAAGAAGCCTCCACAAGAGAAACCGGAGAAAATAACCCGGCCCAAGACCAGAGTTGTGAAGAAACCAGCAAATAGAAAGAAAACCACTGCCTCCTCCGGTCCACCAGCTAACGATGATGTGGGTAATCCGGATCTTGTGGTAGAACTTGACTCACTTGGTTTATTTTTCACACGCCTTATTGATAATGATTATTGCCAGGATGATCTTTGAAGTCACCATCTTGATGTTGTAGAGGTAATCGCTCTTTCTTCGATTCAAACCCTTTACCTTGATAAAAATCCGTCGAGGCAAACAGGAAAGTTAAATTTTCTCATCCTCTTGCTTATTTGGACGAAACTTTCTTATGAAGACACAACAGCATGAAGCTCGTCGCACAACCCGACAAATGCCAGTAGTTACCTCCACGGTTTACCGAAACGGTCCGTTGAAACGCCGTTCGAGAGGTCTCTAACTATTTCGTCAATGCTTATCCTAAAGCGGGTTGCGTTCGGCAACCTCTTAATCCATCTAACTCCGATTATCAGGTGACTTCTCATTCTTCCTCCGGCGAGTCGTCAGCCACCCAACTCCCACCACTCAAGACAGTGCTTGGGTGAGCCATATTCCTGATAATGCTGTTTGATATATCACTTTCAATGTTTACTGGACTGATCCGTCTTTTTCCTTTCAGGGCCAAGCCTAGGCCAAGCAATAAAGCTCGTCTGGACAAAGCGGCAGAAGAAGACGACGCTCCTGAACCGACCAAAATACCAAATCCCGAAGAGCACATCCAGGATGATATGCTGAACGACCCACCATTGCAAGATCATGATGTTACTGTTGAAGAGGCACATGTTGATGCCACAAGCCCTTCAAATCAACCCACGAGTCCTGCTCAAACTGAAAAAACAGCGAGTCCGCCAAAGCATACGGATAAACCAGCGACCCCAGTGCGAACCAGCGAAGCCAAGGATGATGATGTTGTTATTACTGGCTTTGGCCATTCCGAGCCAGGTAACCCTGTCGCCTTGTCCAAGCACACTGCAAAGGATGAATTTACTGCGTTTGGTAAAGGCAAGTGGAATGCCGATTTGGCTACTTATGCCGCTTTGAATCCCCAAGATCTTCATTCCGGTTATCTGAATCGGTTATATACCAGCCGTGATTATGAAGCCGGTCTGGTAAATATGATGAAAGACAAATATGAGGTAAATTCCATATGACTCTCTGCTTGTATATTTCAATATGTCAACTCTAATAGCCCCCAAGTGATGGTTTTAAGATGTGAACTTAAACCGGGACTTCCCAATATAATCCTGAGCAAAGCTGTGCTTTTGGGAAAGTAGCCCCCAAGGGCCGGTTCAACTTAATGTAGTTAAACCGGGACTTTTATACCATAGGAAATCGAGTATCCCTCAAGGACAAATCAAATAGGCATTAGCCCCCAAGTGCCAAACTGAATACTTGTATTGAGCTTGGGACTTTATATAGAAATAGTAGGATGAAAACAAAATATGCATTAGCCCCCAAGTACCAAGAGCATAACTTGTTACGGGGTTGGTACTTCAACTCTGCTCCTAAATCTTTATCCAATCATTACCTGTATGTAGGCTGATCTGAGCAAGAAAGAAAATCAAATCACTGATCTTCAAGAAAACCTGAAATCCCAGCAAGTTGAAACCTCCAAAGCAAAGAATGAATTAACCAGCGCTTTAAGCGTCATGGAAAGGCTTAAAGAGGGTTTCAACAAGGAGCGGGCGGATTGGGCCACTGAAAAACCGCTTTAACTCAGCGGGCGAGAATCTTTGAGGCTGCCCTCAAACCGGTGGTTGATGAACTAACCGTGTAAAGCGGCAAGTGCATGCCATGACCGCTCTTGTCTTTGGTAAGCCTTTTGATTTGTGGCGTAATGAGGCCTTCTCATGTAATTGCGGTTTTATTAACCCTTTGAATGATCTGAGGGCGCGTATTGGCCACTTGGGATCAGATGTGCGGAAGAAATTGAAATCCTCTTATACATTGATAGAGCAACTCTATCTTTGTGCTTGACGGATCATCGACACCGCTTCTCATAACAACCCGCACAGACCTTGATCCGGGACACCATTAAAAGGTTGTCAATGCTTCCTGCCCGGGTTGAAGAGTTAAAGAACCGGTGCCATAAACGCCTTAATTCGGGCCAAAGCGTGGGTGCCGGATTTTGATCATGTTGAAGCGGCCCAGGGCTTCCCAAGCTTGAAGGAAGACGAGACAGAATTCAGCGAAGAGGATCTCTGAGCTATAAACTGGGAAGTGCGCCCTTTGGCTTGTCAATTGGCTGAAGAGGAAAATCTGTCTCACTATCAAGCCCAATATGATGGTGAAAATAAACGAGTGCCTGCACCGATTCCTGAAGCGGAGAACCTTATACCTCCAATTCGTAAGCATACTTACGCTCCTGATATTGAGCCGTCGTTGCTGATCAATGATGAAGCTGTATTCCAAGCATTAATGGGAATCGACTAGACAACTGTTGATTTCCAGCCGCTGGTCGAGAATCGAAGTTGAAGCGGCGCAGATGACCCATAACCATCGAGGCCAAGTGGCGACCAAGCATGAACCGGAGGCGGTTTACATTCTGCTTCCTTATGTTATGCGAAAAACAATTATCTTATCTGGGCACCGTGTTGCCTTGTAATAGACTAGCTGCCACACTACGTGTTGATATGCCTTCGTGCATATTTATTGCAACTTATGCTTCCGTTGAATCACCAATGCTAAAGCTGTTATGCAGCAGGCAAAAAGCTTAAAACGCCATTGTGGTTGTATAAACAGGCGGGTCATCATATCTATGTATGTGAAATCAGAGATAATACCTTAGATTAAACACATGATAAAATATGGGAATGTATGATACCTGCCATCGTTGGGCATGAAGTTGGCTGTGCCAATCTTGAAGCGGAGTTGTAAGAAACCTGCTCTGCTGGAGGAGAAAGCAGCTCCTGTGTATTTAGGGTCGGTTTATCAGGTAAACCGCTCCGGGTTACGATGAACACCGGTGTTACTCCATAATAGGATGTTTATAAAAAATCAAACCGGGCAAAGTGTCTCCAGATGAAAAACAAACCGTGTTCCGTCAACTGACAGTCGAATCAGTTTAATAATTGTTGGTTTAAGAACACAACAAGAGAAATATGCAAAAAGAGAACGAATTTCAAGCAAAGGCAAAGACAAAATTCTTTTGCGAAAAGAGGCTGTTTGAGCCGATCAAGTGGCATTATCATGGTCGGACACGACCAAGCCCCCGATAGGCGTAGCTATGATCATGTCAACCAGGTCCCCAAATGATGTAGTGGCATTACGCCGATCAAGAGGTGTAGCGGTGGTTCGGGTTCGACCAAAGCCCCCAAGTGATTCTGTGGCCTTAGGCCGATCAAGAGGCGTGTTGGTTGAGGCGTGACCAAGTCCCCAAGTGATTTTGTGGCTTCGCCTATCAAAAGGTGTTGCATTGGTTCGGACACGACCAAGCCCCAAGTGACATGATATAAAGCTTTGTTAAAAAGCTAACTCAAGGGTAAACCGGAGACCGCTTTAAGATAAAAACTACGTAAGCACTCATGATGTAAAAATAACAGAGACCCCGCTTTAGCTAAGGCTCCGGTTTATTGCATTGATCATAATATATACAGTGTCATAATATGTACATAACTAGAGCCTATGGCTCAAGTAAAGTAGGTTTGAAGATGAGCTATGTTCCACGGCCTGTTGGTCTCCTCCTCTGATGTACGTGAGTCTTTATGCTCTCGAATATCAATCAGATAGTCCGACCTGTTGTGCAGATTCTTGCTGACCACGAAAGGTCCCTCCCAAGGTGGGGATAGCTTGTGCATATCAATCTGGTCTTGGATGAGCCGGAGCATCAAATCTCCTTCTTGAAAGGTTCTGGTTCTAACTCGGCGACTGTGATAGCGACGAAGATCCTGCTGGTAGATCGCCGAACGGGCAGCTACAATGTCACGCTCCTCATCCAACAGGTCCAAAGCGTCTTGTCGTGCTACCTCGTTGTCCGCTTCAACATAAGCTGCCACACAAGGTGAATCATGATGGATATCACTGGGGAGAACTGCCTCCGCTCCGTAGACCTTGAAGAACGGTGTGTATCCCGTCGATCTGTTGGGCGTAGTATTGATGCTCCATAATACAGATGGTAACTCCTCAACCCAACAACCCGGCGTCCGCTGTAAAGGAACCATAAGCCGGGGTTTGATGCCTTGTAAGATCTCTTGGTTAGCTCTCTCTGCTTGGCCATTGGACTGTGGGTGAGCCACTGATGAAACGTCAAGCGGATGTGCTCACGTTCACGAGAACTCCTTCATAGCACCCTTAGGCAGATTGGTACCATTATCGATAATGATCTTGTGTGGAAAGCCAAACCGGAAAATCACCTTTTAATGAATTGAACCGCTGTGGCTGCATCACACTTGCGTGAGCTCCGCTTCCACCCACTTTGTAAACTTGTCAACCGCCACCAAAAGGTGGGTCTTCTTGTCCTTGGACCATTTGAAAGGCCCAACCATATCCAGCCCCCAATTCGCAAACGGCCAAGTAATTGGAATCATCCTCAATTCTTGAGCCGGCACATGAGCGCGTCTTGAAAACTTCTGACAACCGTCACATCGCCTAACCAGATCCTCCGCATCAGCATGAGCAGTCAACCAATAGAAACCGTGATGAAACGCCTTAGCCACCAGAGATTTTGAACCGGCGTGGTGACCACAATCTCCTTCGTGGATTTCGCGCAAGATCTCACAACCTTCCTCCGGTGACACACAACGTTGGAACGCTCCTGACACACTGCAATGATGCAACTCGCCATTGACAATAGTCATGGACTTGGATCGCCGAACTATCTGTCTGGCCAGCGTCTCATCCTCTGGTAACTCGCCCCGGTTCATGTAAGCAAGATAAGGAACCGTCCAATCCGGAATGGCATGCAGAGCCACCACCAACTGAGCCTCCGGATCAGGAATAGCCAAATCCTCTTCGCCAGGGAGCTTGACCGACGGGTTATGTAGGACATCCAAGAAGACATTAGGCGGGACCGGTTTACGTTGAGAGCCCAGCCGGCTTAAAGCGTCCGCCGCTTCGTTCTTCCGTCTGTCCACGTGATCCACTTGATATCCCTTGAAGTGGCCTGCAATAATATCCACCTCACGACGGTATGCTGCCATGAGCAGGTCCTTAGAATCCCAAGTACCAGACACTTGTTGGGCCACCAGGTCCGAGTCACCGAAGCACTTAACTCGGCTGAGATTCATCTCCTTAGCCATCCGGAGACCATGAAGTAAAGCTTCATACTCAGCTGCATTGTTAGTACAAGGGAACATTAAGCAGAGAACATAGCAGAACTTATCACCTCGTGGGGAAGTTAATACGACTCCAGCCCCTGAGCCCTCCAATTGCCTGGACCCATCAAAATGAATAGTCCAATAGGTGTGGTTCGGCTTTTCTTCAGGTGCTTGTAGCTCCGTCCAATCATTGTTGAAATCCACAAGTGCTTGAGACTTGATCGCCGTCCGAGGCACGTATTTCAAACCGTGCGGCCCAAGCTCTTTAGCCCACTTGGCAATCCGGCCAATTGCCTCCCTGTTCTGAATTATATCTTCCAAAGGAGCAGAGCTGACCATTGTGATGGGATGTCCCTGGAAGTATTGCTTAAGCTCCCGGCTTGCCATGAAAACTCCATACACCAGCTTCTGCCAATGCGGGTATCTTTGCTTGGACTCAATAAGCACCTCGCTGATATAGTAAACCGGACGCTGAACCGGATATTCCTTGCCCGCCTCCTTGCGCTCCACCACAATAGCTACTGCCGATCGCACGAGCATTAGCTGCCACATATAGTAGAAATGGTTCTTTGTCAATCGGACAGCAAGAACAGCGGATTGGCTAGCTGCCGCTTTAAGTCCTCAACGCTTTATCGGCGGCGGACTCGAGACAAAGGGATCTGCTTTCTTGACATCGATACAAAGGATCGCCTTCTCCTTTGAGGCGGTGATAAACCGCTCAACGCGCAATCCGGCCTGCCAAGCGCTGGACATCATTGATACATTCGGTTTAGCCGGGGAGGTGATAGCTGTGATCTTCTCGGATTAGCCTCAATTCCTGTTGGACACGGAAAACCCAACAACTTGCTGCCGGTACACCAAAAACACATTTGGCGGGTTGAGCATCATCTTGTACGTTCGTAGGTTATCAAAGGTTTCCTTCAAATCATCAATCAGAGTCTCCTTCTCCCTTGACTTAACCACAATATCATCCACATAGGCATGCACATTATGGCCGATCTGCTTATGAAGGCAATTATGTACACACCGTTGATAAGTTGCCTGGGCACTCTTGAGCCCAAATGGCATAGATACATAGCAGAAGGCTCCAAAGGGATCCGTCTTCTCCTGGTCCTTAACTGCCATCTTGATCTGATGATAACCAGAATATGCATCCAGAAAACTCAAACGCTCACAACCCGCCGTAGCATCAACAATCTGATCGATGCGGGGGAGGGCAAAAGGATCTGCTGGACAAGCCTTGTTGAGATCTGTGTAATCCACACACATGCGCCAGGTGCCGTTTTTCTTAAGGACCAACACCGGATTAGCCAGCCATTCAGGATGGAACACTTCAACAATAAAGCCAGCCGCTAAGAGTCCGCCACCTCCTCTCAATAACTGCGCCTTTCTTCGTTGAACCGGCGGGCCTTCACCGGTTTGTACTTAGGATCAACATTAAGAGTGTGCTCAGCGAGTTCCCTCGGTACACCTGGCATGTCAGAAGGCTTCCATGCAAAAATGTCCCGGTTCTCACGGATGAACTCGATGAGCGCGCTTTCCTATTTCGGATCCTAAGTACAAAACTGCTTGGATGAATCGCCAGGTATGAAGTCAACAAGCTTAGTCTCAGCTGCCGATTTGAACTTTAGAGCCGGATCATGCTCTGTGGTTGGCTTCTTCAACGGAGTCATGTCCGCGGGATCAACATTATCCTTGTAGTACTTCAACTCTTCCGTGGCACAAACCGACTCCGCATAGGCCGCATCACCTTCTTCACACTCCAAGGCAATCTTGCGACTTCCATGAACGGTTATGGTCCCCTTGTGACCCGGCATCTTGAGCTGCAGATAAATATAACAGGGTCGTGCCATAAATTTGGCATAAGCGGTCGCCCAAATAAAGCGTGGTATGGGCTCGGGATCTTCACCACCTCAAAATCAATGTTTCGACACGGAATCATGATCATCTCCAAAGGCCACCTCGAGCTATCTTGCCAGCAGGATATGCTGACTTACCGGTACCACACCATGGAATACCGTATTGGACGGTTTAAGATTCTTGTCTGTTAGCCCCATACGGCGGAAGGTCTCATAGTATAAGATATTAATGCTGCTTCCTCCATCCATGAGCACCTTGGTGAACTTATAACCTCCCACCTGAGGTGCCACCACCAACGCTAGTTGACCCGGATGGTCAACCCGGGGAGGGTGATCCTCTCTGCTCCATATGATTGGTTGTTCGGACCAACGTAAATAACGAGGCACGGCGGTTCAACGAAATTCACCGCTTCGCTTGTGAAGCTTACGGTCTCGTTTATCAAGCTAGTGGTGAATACATGATATTGCCGCTATTCAAGCGCTTTGGATTGCTCGATAACCCGATTGCTGCTGCTGGTTGTAACCACCACAGCTACTCTCATTGTTTTGATTGTTATGTCCACCCGATCTCCATTGAAGCTGAACCGCATTTCCTCCACCGTGACCCGGCCCATGGAATCCGGATCCTGAGCCACCACCTGATCCGTGATCGTATCGGAAAGCATTAGAATTCTTGAACTCCTGCATAATATAGCAATCCTTCCAAAGGTGGTTGGCTGGCGACTCCTTCGTCCCGTGTTTCAGACAAGGCTGGTTTAACAGATAGGTCAAGCGGTCCGGGTTGGGATTTGGAGCTCCACCGCGATTCGGCGGTTTACCCTTCCGTTGCTGGCCCTTGTCCTGCGCGCTAGTATTAGCCACAAAATCCATGCTGCCATCCGCCTTACGCTTGCCTCTGTTAGCATGACCTGCCGTGTTGTGCTGCTACCCTTTGGAGTTGCTGCTCTTCTTTCCCTTCCCTGTCTTGTCATCATCAGACTCGGGATCCTTGGTACTATCAGAATCAACATACTTCACTAACGCAGTCATGAGGGTCCCCATATCGTTACAATGGCGCTTCATCCGCCCCAATTTCAACTTCAGAGGCTTAAACCGACAGTTGCTTTCCAAGGTTATAACCGCGGAGTCAGCGTTGATGCGGTCTGATGAGTGCAAAATTTCCGAAACTCGACGCACCCAGCGGGTTGTTGACTCTACTTCCTCCGGGACACAGGCTGCCAAGTCCACTATCGACATAGGCTGCTTACATGTATCCTTGAAATTCTGGATAAACCGGGCTCGCAACTGGGCCCATGAACTGATAGAATTGGCCGGTAAGCTCTTTAACCAAATATGGGTTGTCCCTTCAAGCATCATGGTGAAATACTTTGCACACGCCGCTTCATCTACGTCAAGCATCTCCATGGCCATCTCATAGCTTTCTACCAATGTTTCTGGAGACAAATCGGCCGCGTAATTCGGCACCTTGCGCGGGCCCTTGAAATCCTTGGGCAGGCGCAGATTGCGTAAAGAGGGGACAAGACAAGGCACTCCCAAAGAACTAGAAGTAACTCTGGCTCGATCGAGGTGGTTGGACGAACCGGCGTGGTAGCGAGCCTCATGCTGCGCCGCTAACTTCGGCGTCCTGCGCTTCGGGCCGGTCCACCACTTCACGAGCATCACGGCGGGTTATTGCCACGGGCGCTTCACGGTTCCGTGCATTCTTTGATCGGCGGTTCATCCATCCGCTGCTGTAACTCCTGATTGGACGGGGGGTGGAATGAATTCGGTCACGACTATATGAATATGCTTTCTGCTGAACCAAGGTTGTTCGAAGAAGTTCCTTGACCCGGCGCGTCTCCACCGCTTGCGGAGAATCGCCTTCAATTGGGATGGCCTCCAGCCGTGAAGTGGCGGCGATAAGATTGTCCATTGGATTAGAATAATGACACGAGGTGTCTCGGGCGGTGAGGTATGACATTGTTACGTCGAGGCGGCTCCATCAGGCGAGGCTGAACCGGCGCACCCGGCCCAGGCGCCTCCGGCCGGTTTATCACCGGCGGGTTACTAATTCCTGCCCCTGGGGTGTTAAAGAGGTTCCGGGCGTCGAAAATCGTAGGCAGGCGAGACCGATGCTTCCTTTTCAGGACTTCATGCGACGCGTTCTGGTCCAGCATAAGCTTATAGGCCTGCGCATCCAAAGCGGCCCTCTCTGCGGCCATCCTGTCGTTCTCGGCTGCTAGGTCGGCTTTGGCCTGAGTGATTTGTTCCCTCACCTTTACAATTTCCGCGTTGTGGGCGTCCTGATCCGCCGGGTTAGCCTCCGCCATAAGCACGACCAACGCATCAAACAGATCAGATAAAACTTGAGCCGGCGGGTGCACAGGTCCTCTTGCCCGACCGCCGCTCTTGACCGGAGAACATTGCTGCTGCGGTCGAAGAGTGGATCGCCGCCTGTGTACCGGCCATGAATATCCCAACCCGGTTGGGCAGATCAGAGGGGTCCGGAATACTGTCACCATCGGAACAGCCCCCAATCCGGCCGTCTTGTAGCTGATACAATGATTCAGTTTCTCCGGTCGAGGACTCGTCGCCAGAATAAACGACGGTCTCGCTACCAGATTCCGATCCACCCTCAAATTCTCCTCCGTGGATGACTCCCACGAAGGCACACTTCACGGTTGGTTTATCCTGGGCAGATCTCGCACGCTGAGCCGTTTCGATGAGGTCGGTGCAGATGTCCGGCTCAGGGCCCGGTTCACCGATCTTGCCAATGAAGACGTGTATGCCACCAAAGGGGACCCGGTACCCGTACTCAATCGAGCCGGCCTCGGGGCCCCACCCTGCATCGTCGATGTAGAGCTTGCTGCGACGACTCTTGGTCATCGGCCCTAGCGTAACCCTTGAGTCCTTGAAGTTGCCCTCCAAGAACTTGAAACCATCGTGCGATAGCCCCACGGTGGGCGCCAAGCTGTAAATGGTTTTGTCATGGCAGATGTCCTCATGAAAGGACTTAGTCGTGGAGCCATCGCTACGGGTTAGCTTGAAGGGGTTAAAGCGGACACAAGGACGCAAGAGAGTTTATACTAGTTCGGCCCCTTCGATGAAGGTAAAAGCCTACGTCTAGTTGTGATGGAATTGATGGGGGTTTCGATGACTAGGGAGCAAACAAGCTTGGCCTAAATCTCGAGTTGTTGTCTGTCGTCCTTGAACCGCCTCCGGGTCGTCCCCTTATATACATGGGTGGCGCCCGTCGGTTCACGGAGTCCCGACGCCGGTTCATAGATATATCCGGCTCGGTCTCTGCTATTCCTAACTTACAATATAAGTTACATACTGACGCCGGTTTACGGCTACAGGCCTTAAACCGGCTATGGGCCTTAAGCCCTCATCTGCCTACTTGGGCTTTAGCATACTCAACTTCTGATGAAAGTAACCCGGCCTGTCCTGGCCGGTTTACGCCAGTGGTAATATCCCCAACACCGGGCAAGGACGAGTTCTGGGAGCAGTTCCACAGCTCCGACGATGAGTAGTTTCGATCTAGTAGTTCGAATTAGGTTGTAGTTGAATTTATGTATGAAACTATGTTGAATTTCATGTTTGAACTATGTTGAAATGAAGTAGTAGTTGGTTGTTTTCAGATTTTTACATCTCCATTTGCATCATCTGTTAGAGTTGCAGTTTTACATCTCCAAAATATATCATCCATGGGAGTTGAGACTTTTTGGGAGATTCAAAAAGTACTTTTTGAAGATGTAAATTTTTACATCCCTTGTTTAAATCTTCAAATTTTGCATCATTTATTGAAGATGCTCTAATTATTGCACTAGCTAGCACGGGAATGGACAACACGCCGGTACTAGAACGGGGAGAGAACCCGGAGAGGAGAAACCAACTCGACGTTTCTATCCACGGTAAGAAACCAACTCAGCTTAATTTGGCGCCGAAGCGTACGTGTGATGATGGAAAGCACGAGTGCTCATCAAGGCATGGCCGATTGCACCCATGCATGGTTCCCGGTAGTATACGCGTGCATATTATTTCAGAGAATGTGGAAAAGGAGACCCAAATAGCTTCGTCCTGAGAAAGTTCATAGGAAAGTATCAAGTGAAAGCAGTACTACGTTCTCTGCTGTGATCAAGCCCGTAGGAAAGCAATTAGTGTGCCGACCCTTTTGTGATCTCTGAGAGCATCTCCAACAGGTGTATAAAAATTTCGCACCCTAAAATAGTTTTAGCGCGTCACCGTAGCATTTTTAGTGCGCCGGACACAACATTGCTTTAGCACATGCCTAAAAACACACGTCCAAAAAAACATGCAGTGTAAATTGTGAAGCGCGCGCAATCCGACGCCTCAGATTTGCAGTTTTTGATAGCGTTTTTCAGCGCGCGTCCAACCTTTTCTGCGCGCGCACTGTTTTACAGCTTCTGCTGAAGCTGTCCGGCACCCAAAAAACCCGCATTTTAGCGCGCGGTCCAGTTTTTGAGCGCCTGTTGAAGATGCTCTAAGGGCATGTACAATGCATATCCACAGGGTGATGCCTCGCATGACATGTAGGATCGGATATGACGTAAAGTAGGTTCGGATAGGGAAGCGGGATCCTCTTTAGGAGGCGGGTGCTTGGATAGAAAAAATGTGATCCGGGGTTAAAAGCTGAAAAGGTTGGAGTGAAAAGTAGAGATACATGTGTACTAAAGTCTTTATTTTCTATTTCTTAATGAGGCCTACTAGTGGTGGCTTGCGTTAGGGAGAAAAAATAAATATAGATGCTTCAAACTATTTTTTGTTATGAAGCATCTATATGTCATCGTTGTACATGCCCTAAGTACTTTTGGAGAGTTGGAGAGGCGGGAGGGAGAGAATCTATTCCCGGGCCGGCCGGGCGCATAAAAATGCGAACAAAATTTTTAGGCCGGTCCCGAGCCTTTGATCACTTTTGGAGTACGTAGGTTCTGCTCCGCAAGGTACAGTCCTCGGACGCTAGAATCCGAACTTCCACGAGATTCTGAAGCAAAAGGGAGCTCCCAACAGCAGTTCATCGCTAGCAAAGTCGCCTCCGTCACGCCGCGAACCCGACGTCAATATGCAATTCAACCAACGAGGTTCGCAATCTACTCATACTTCAGTAGTACCGAGGAGGAGCGTGATGTGCCGTGTATATGTAGTGGTACTACTTTTACTTGCACGCATCGGTCGCTTTATTAGCCGCGGTTTACTTTGAGAGGACAGCAAAAGGGTGGGAGAGCACGGAAAGAATGGAAAAGAAAATGCACCTAGGTTACACCCGAAACCACGGCGTTTTTTAACATTTCCCTCCAGCAGTCCGGCTGTTGATGTCGATGAGATCTCTACTTCCTTTTGTTGAGGAAAAGATCTGTGCTTTTCTCTTTCCTTCTTTATATTTTGTCCTTTTTCGTCTGGCTTTCGTTTTTGAAACAAATCGGCAAAGTCAGAATAAGTTTTTTTAAAAGAGAATAATCTCCGGTCTTTGCATTAGGACGATAGATGCAGCCATATATATTATTAATAAAGCAAAATCCAGCGTCGAACACCATTGACCCGGAAAAAAGCGAAAAACAAACCCCGAGACCATATACCTTGCGACGGTAACTCCCCAGATAACCACTAACCCTATGATACAAGACACAACATAAACACAAAATACACAACTCCTAGGCTAACCCTTTAAGAAGGAAACGCCGCACGTGCGCCGATGATGGCGAGTCAACCACAAGGTTTAACTTTGAATTCTCATCCCCAAAACAAAGCTTCAATCCACCACCTTCAGCAAGAATACGACACAGGCGTGCGATGATATAGCCCGATCAGAGATCTTGTGTTTTCACCGGAGTGCATAAGCTTATCACTGAAGCTGCCTGTACCATCCACCTTTATCCATCTACCGACACCTCGATAGCTGGATACCTCTGGAGGAGATAACAGAAGACAAAGACGTCCCATACCACCTGCCTCCCGCTACTGTCGCACCACCTTTGATCCAATAACAACAGGCTAAACTTGACACGTCTGCCAGAGCCAGCGTGCATCACCTGCCGGTAGCAGGCATGACATGACGTCTCCGTATAAGACGTCGTGCATACCATCCGCAAATAGCACCTCCACCGGTGGCTTCACCTGCCGACGACAGGCACCGCCCAACAACTCCGAGAGAGGTTCATGTGTCACCTGCCGAGCCGCATCGAACCCGGTCTGTTGCTGGAAGGGACGTCCCATACCGCCACCAGCCTCAGAAGGCCGTCACCATCTCGAGATCCGCACTCCCAGTCGCCCACACGACCCCAGAGTCCACCGTCGTTGATGAAGAGGGGCCGCCGCCGCAATTCCGGGCGCTACAGGGACTACCCACCGTCGCACCAACTGTTGTCGTCGGCCATACAACGGCAACCGCCGCCGCAATCCCGCATCAAGCGCCGTCGACGCCGGAGGGAGCTCTGGCGGCCACGCGCGTCCTACGACGAGCCCAGACACGGGATCCCAAGATCCACCACCACAAGGACCCACCACCTGGCCCGTCATCCCCGGTGGAGGGGACGCCGCCACCACCATGGCCGGATCCGGGCGAGCCGTTGCCATCGCCACCTCCAAGACCGGATCCGGGCTGGACGCCGCCGCCGCCACCGCCACCGGCCACGCCCAGCCACACCTTCATCTTCTAGCCACGTCCAGCCAACCGGCACGCCACGACCAACCGATCCACCCGCGCCGCCAAGCGCCGCCGCCGGGATCCGCCGTGCCGCCATGCCTTGGATCCGCAAGAGGTCATCGCTGAAGCCGTCGTCCCGCGCCGCTCGGCATCGTGCGAGGAAAAGGGAATCCCCGCCGCCGCCTACGTCGACCAGATCGGCGGCGTACGCCAACGGCGGCGAGGGAGGCATCTGGATACGGAGGGCTAGGAGCGGTGGCTAGGGATCGCCCCCTCGGTCGCTCGCGGGAGCGACACGAGGGCATTACGCCTCGCGTGACCCTAAATTGGGGGAGAATTTCACTTCCCCGGCCTCTGCACCAACTAGGGATGCATACGACTATTTTAGTACGAGTACCAAGATAAATATGGTTCTCATAATTTTTTAAATGAGTATCAAGATATTTTTTGATGAGTAACATCCCAAATTTTCAATTTGGAATGTTATACATTAGGTCATCATGCATATCATATTTTCTCGCATTTTTCCGATCCTAGAAATTTCACGCAACTCAAGGACCCTCGGAGAGAGTTGGAAGTTTCATAATTTTCATATTTGGGATCTCTTAAATTTTTGAAAATAGGATCATTGGATTATTTAAATTATCTTCATAAAGTTTTTCCTATAAAAATATCTTGAGAGGGAATAATATGACTTTCCCAAACAATTAGGAAAAATGAAGATATTATAAATGAACCAAATTTGGTTTTGGAGATTTATTTTGCTTAGGCAAAATGAGCTTTTAAAAAATATTTTGCATGTATTTTGTTTTTAAAGTTCATTTTGTTCGATTCATTTTATGAGTCGGAGAAAATTTGTTTTAATTAATTTGGAGTTCATTTGATATTTATTTTATTTGTTTTGTTTTAAAGTTAAAAAAAAAAAAAAAAAACGCTACTGGACCGAGGCCCAGGCCCGGCCCAGCCAGCCAGCCTCCCGGCCCAGCCGCGCCCAGCCCACCTCCTCGCCTCCCGCTCCGCGCCGAGTCCCGCTCGAGCACGCAGCGCCCGCCGCCCGCCGAGTCCCGCCCGCCCGACTCCTCGCCCCCCCAAAAACCCGCCCCCCGCCTCTTCTCCCCCTCTTAAATAGCCCCCCGGCCCCTCTCTCTCCCCAAACCCCGCCGCCCGGGCCGAGCCGACCGCCCCCGCCGAAGCCCTGGCCGCCCCCCTCGTCGCCGACGACAGCCTTGCCGCCGCCATGAAACCCGCCGCCCTCGGCGCCCGACCCGCCGTCACCACCCGCCGCCCGGAGAGCCGCGACGATCGCGGAGGTAGCCGCCCGCCCGCCGCCCGATTCGGTTATTCCCCGTGAACCGTCCGGTTTTTTTTAAAAAAAATATATTTGTTCGGTTTTTTTAAAAACCTAGATCGGTTTTGTTTTTTTTCGGTTTTCTTATTTAACGGACATTCACGAACCGTTCGTTTCAATGAAACGCGTTCGTTAGATTCGTCTCTGTAATGAACGTTAAGCTTTTAACTCGTTCGTCGTTTTTCTTTTAATCGAATTAATCTGTTATTTTCGATTTGATTTGAGATCTGATTTTCAAAACTGTTTTATTTCTCGCTCGTTTATCGGAATCGGTGATTCAAGCGCTGGAGTTTAAGAATGAAACCGCCGTTCGACTACTCTACTTTCACAGAGTTTTGCCACTGTGAAATTTTGACCTAATTTCGGATCGCTAACCGAGAGGTTTCTCTCGAGTTTCGACTTTGGAGTTTGTTTTGATTCGATTCTTTTGCAACCAGGGTTCTTAAGTTGAACTTTCGGTTAGATCTTTTATTCGAGATTTCCTGTGCATTAGATGAGTACTTATTGTATGCTTGTTGTTTGTCTGCGTTAGATCACCGGAGTGCGCCGCTTGTTACTTGAATCTCTAGGACTCGCGGATCATCGGCAAGGCAAGTAACACTTTGATCATACCCTTACGCTACCAGTTTTATGCATTAGATCTATTCCTCAACACTTGCATGATTAGGATCTAATTAAATTGTGGGAATTGGGAAGTAGATTGAGGTAGTACCCATTACTGTTTTACTTATGAAACCTTGGGAGTTACTTCTCGTTTGCTTGTTCATGCCATGCTATGCTAGTAGGCGTGGATTGGGTGAGTGAATATCCATGACAGATGTGAGATTGTTAATTAATGGTTTATCTAAGGTGGCAACCTAACACACATCTGGGTGGATTGAGGCACTGGTTTCTATCGAGACTTGCTGTATTTCTTGGACCGCCACCTGTGCTCTAAGGGATCATAAGATTATTCAAACTGGAAACTTCCGTGTGCAGCCACAAGCCAATTATGGGCTCTGGCGTAGTTGACTAAGTCGTCTGAACTCTTACGGGTAGGCTAGCTGATGTAGGGGATGTAGGTTGGTACGGTCTACCCACATGTAAGGTGCTAGCGCTTACGAAAGACTATGTCTCGGTCATCCGTTTCTCAAACACCATGTAGTCACGAGAACCAAGCGGAGGCGATCGAGTCTTGTGGGGAAAAGTCATAAACCTCTGCAGAGTGTAATAAACTAATCATGATTAGCCGTGTCCCCGGTTATGGACAATTTGAGTATCCGGTACTTGATTATCATGTGAATCTCAACATGTTACTTCTAAATAAAAGCTATTGGGTTTTGATGAGTACTTTTTAAATTGGGATTGAGGATCTTGTCAACCATCTTCAATGTTTAACAACCACCATGATAGTTAAATAAAATTATTCCTTTGATGTAGGGAAAAATCAGCTTTATGCAAATGTAACGTAGAGCCTTACCACCAGCCATATATGCATGTAGTGTAGGCTTATTCATTCATTGCTCTTATGTGTTACATTGCCACCATATTCCATGTCTTGACCGTTTTGGGCTGCAACTTTTACGTTGCAGACTTTTGAACGACAGTAAGGTGTTAGGTCGTGGTTCTATTCTCGATGATGCCGTTGGAGTTGATGGACTCGCTTATCTTCCAAGTCTTCCGTTGTTATTATTAGATGGCCTTAAGCCATATTTTTATTCAGTTCCTTGTGGACATCGATGTAATAAGTGTGTGATTGCTACTCTGCTATAAATCCTTGAAATCTTGTGTGGTGTCGGCATTCTTGATCCAGGATGACACCGAGCACGAGCGCTGATCCATTCGGTCTGGTCGCTCTGAGAGAATGGTATCGAGCACCTGTTGACCGTGAGACCACGACCACTAAGTTAAAGCCATAGATCACTACTCTCTTCCCATTTTCTAACTCCTCATCTTTTCTACTCTTTAGGATGACGGACGCGAAGATCAAGTACACCCAACCAGATGAAGGCACACCTTTTGGATTCCACTTGAAGGAAGTCACCAAGTACCGAACATTGGACTACCAAGCTTCACCGGAACTTTCGGCGCCACTCTGCTGAAGAGGAGCTGGAAGATTCAAGCTCACGTTCGGGAAGGACATTAGCCCCAATCACCAAGCCTATAGATAGTGTTTTGATTGCACCAACTTGGAGTCTAGGAAAGAGCATGGCAGCTCACATCACCATGGGGCGCATTGGAGAAGTTTATCAAGAAGATCTCAAGGACACCATCTACCAAATTTGCGGACGCCGAGATGACAAGCGGGACGTCGTCAACACCAAGAAGGATAGGTCCATTGCGCATTCATCCAGAGTTAAACCAGCACATTCGGCGCCAGAGAACCAAATGTGCAATGATATGTTGGAGTTGCGAATGCAAAGGAAGGATCATCGAAATTGAAGAAGAATTAAAGACTACACAAAAGACTACATGGACGAGATCGTAGCTCTAGCAAGACACAATAACGATCTTAAGTACAAGATCGAAGAGCTCAAGAAGAAGTTGGCGCTCGGAATGAAGACCAATATGTCGGTTGTCCAGCGACTACATCAACATCGACGACACCGATTCGGATCCAAGTGAACCCGACTTTGAAGACGAAGTTGAGCAGACATTATGGAGTCTTCCACCGGTTCAAATTAGTAGAAGTCCCCCACATATTAGTAGTATTCCCTCCATGTAAACGTTATAGTACACGCACTTTTTGCGATAGTTAGATCGTTGTAAGCCCTTTGTTTGATTGAATGAAGTGATTTGTGTGCATTTGCTCATGTGCATTTGGGTAGTGATTCCCCTTAGACCTCATTCTATTCTTAATTTCTCGTCTCTTCTAAACCCATCAGATGCCTCCGAGACGCGACCCGGGTTTGTTTTCCCGAGAGATCACCCAATTGATTCAGCGAGAACACCTGATTCAAACATTGGTGCAAAACCAGGCAACAACAACAACAACAACCCACCACCACCTCCACCACCCGCGGATCACTTGACTCGTTTCCTTAGACTGAATCCGCCGGTGTATTCCAGTAGCACCGAGCCGATTGTAGCAGATGATTGGCTCCGCAAGATAGGAAGGAGTTGACCACTGCGGGATGCACGGATGGAGAAAGAGTGAAGTTTGCGGACATCAGCTTGAAGGACCCTTGCAGACATGGTGGGAGAATTTCAGCCACTTATCCGTGAACCTTTGTCATGGGATCGGTTTGACAAGCTTTTCGCACAGCCCATGTTTCAGCAGGAGCCATGGCCATGAAGAAGCGTGAGTTTCGCAACTTACGCCAAGGAGGAAGGACTGTTGGCGATATGTGGATGACTTTAGCAAATTAGCACGTTATGCCCCGGATGACGTTGCTACGGATGCAGCTAAACAGAGAAGTTTCTAGAAGGACTAAATGATGAGTTCACATGCCGTTGATGGTAGCAAGTTTCAATAACTACCGGAGTTAGTAGACCGAGCTCTCATGATTGAAGGAAAGCAGCGAGATTGAGAACATAGCGGAAGTATGGACAAGGAAAGTATAACTCGGAGCCAATGAAGCCCGTTATACCCCTAAATCAGAATTCAGTTTCAGCATACCCATGGAGGAGGTAATTCGCATAACCATAATGGCACCAAGAATGGGAGCAGGAATGGAGGAAGCAGCGGACGAGAACCGCACCAACCCGTCTACACCATCCAAGGTAGACTGAGTCACATTACTTGCTTTAAGTGCCGCAAGACGGGCATTATGCAAATGACTATCCGAGAAGGCGAGAATGGAAATGGCAATGGAAGCTCGGAAAGAAGCCCAACCCTTTCAACAGGGGACAAGTGAACCACATTGATGTGGAGGAGGTTGAAGATCAGCCCGATCAAGATGTCGGTAAGTTTTTGGTTAAGTCTTTTCTGCAGTTGTTCTTTTTGATCTTGGTGCATCGCATTCATACATATCAAGGGATTTGTGGATAAGTACCGTTACCAACCCAAGCCCTTAGGTCACCCATGCTAGTAACCTCACCCGGAGCAGAGTACATGGCTAGTAAAAGGTGTGATCGACTGCCACTACGGATTGGACACTATGTTTTCCCCTCAGACCTAATAGTTCTGGAATCCCAAGGATTGGATGTGATATTAGGAATGGATTGGTTATCAAAGTATGGAGGAAACATAGATTGTACCACACGGTCAATTTTGCTCACCACCCCAGAAGGAAGAAGGATTAAGTATGTATCACGGCACGAGCCGAGGAGAGCACAAGTTAATTGCTTATCAGGAGTGGTACAGGAAGAAGTACCAGTGGTGAAGAATTATCCTGACGTATTTCCGGAAGAGTTGCCGTGAATGCCGCGGATAGAGACATTGAGTTTTTGATCGAGCTGTTGCGAGGAACAGGCCCGATATCGAAGCGACCGTCTGTGATGCCCGCAAAGGATTTGGCGAAATCAAGAAGCGATTAAGGAACTATTGGATAAAGGTTTTATTAGCCCAAGTTCTTCACCTTGGGGATCACCCGTTTGTTAGTAGAGAAGAAGGATGGATCTTTGAGAATGGTTGTTGATTATCGTGGATTGAATGAAGTAACAATCAAGAACAAGTACCCGCTACCTATGATAAATGATCTGTTTGATCGCTTGCAAGGAGCCAAAGTGTTTTCTAAGATCGACTTGCGATCGTGGTACCATCGATTGAAGATTCGGAGCAAGACATACCCAAGACAGCGTTTACCACGAGATATGGATATGACGAGTATACCGTTATGTCATTTGGACTGACTAACGCACCATCCTATTTCATGAACCTGATGAACAAAGTGTTTATGGAGTTTTTGGACAAGTTAAATCGTGGTGTTCATTGATGACATCTTGATTTTCTCGAAGAATGAAGAGGAACACAAGGAACATTTGAGATTGGTTTTGGAGAAACTAAGAGAACACCGGTTGTATGCCAAGTTCAGCAAATGTGAGTTTTGGCTAAAGGAAGTTGGATTTCTCGGACATGTTATATCCGGAGAAGGAATAGCAGTTGACCCCACAAAGGTTGAGACCGTAACCAAATGGGAAGCACCAACGACAGTTGGAGAGATTCGAGTTTCCTTGGACTCGCAGGATACTACCAAGATTCATTGAGAATTTCTCAAGGATTGCAAAGCCTATGACAGAATTGTTGAAGAAGGAAAACAAATTCATATGGATGAGGACTGTGAGGCAAGTTTTCAGGAGTTGAAGAAAAGATTGGTTACCTCACCAGTTTGATATTGCGAGATCAAACTAAGGATTATGAGGTGTTTTATGGCGCTTCACGTCGAGGACTTGGAGCAGTGCTTATGCAGGAAGGAAGAGTTGTTTCGTATGCTTCACGACAACTTAAGCCCCATGAGTTGAGTTATGCCACTCACGATTTGGAGTTAGCAGCCGTTGTGCATGCCTTGAAGGCGTGGAGACATTTTCTCATTGGAAATCATTGTGAAGTATATACGGATCACAAGAGTTTGAAGTACATCTTCACACGTAAGAATTGAATCTCGATGAGAGGAGATGGTTAGAGCTAATCAAGGATTACGATATGAGATTGCATTATCACCCGGAAAGGCTAATGTCGTAGCAGATTTATTGAGCCGTAAGAGCCACGTCAATACCCTAATGATGGGAGGAATACCCAATAAGTTAGCCGAGGACCTTGAGAGCTATGTTTGGAAATAGTTCGAGAGGCTATGTAGCAGCATTGGAAATTCATCGACAGCGATGGACAAAATCGAGAAGCCCAAAAGGCGGATAAGGAAGTTGCCTCTATAAAGGAGAAAATGAGCAAAGGAAAAGCTAAAGGATTTCGTGAGGACGAGCACGATACCCTATGGTTTGAAGACCGTGTTTATGTGCCCAATGACCCGAGATCGGGAAGTTGATTTTACAAGAAGCCCATGATTCACCTATTCGATTCACCGAAATACCAAGATGTATTTGGATTTGAAGAATATTTTCGGTGGACCGAATGAAGAAGGATATTGCGGAGTATGTAGCGATTTGCGGCGTATGTCGAAAAGTAAAGGCGGAACATCGAAGCCAGCAGGATTATTACAACCATTGCCGATACCGAATGGAAGTGGGATAAACTAGGCATGGATTTCATCACAGGTTGCCAAAGACCCGTTCAGGATATGACTCGATTTGGGTCATAGTCGACCGTTTGACCAAGGTAGCCCATTTTATTCGATCAAGACTACCTATAGCGATGCTAAGTTGGCAAAGATATACATGACCAGAATTGTGTGTTTACGGAATTCCAAGGAGCATTGTATCGAACGAGAGGAACCCGGTTTACTTGAAATTTTGGAACCGGTTACGAAACATTGGGAACCCGATTGGAGTTCAAAGATGACTTTCCACCCACAGACCGATGGACAGACCGAGAGAGTCAATCAGATTTTGGAAGACATCTTTGAGAGCTTGTGCACTAGATTATGGATCTAGTTGGGATGACAATTTGCCGTATGCAGAATTTTCCTACAATAACAGCTTACCAAACCAGTTTAAAGATGGCACCTTCGAGGCCTTGTATGGAAGAAGGTGCAGGACACCGTTGTCATGGGACTAAACCGAGATCGTCGATTGTTTGGACCAGATTTGATTAAGGAGTCCGAACGAGAAAGTTAAGTTGATTCGCGACAGGCTCAAGGTAGCCCAGTCGAATGTAAGAGCTATGCCGATTCAAAGCGCAGCGATTGAGTACGGTTGGAGACAGAGTATATCTCGAGTATCCCGCTTCGAGGAGTGAAGCGTTTGAGTTAAAGGAAAATTAGCACCCGTTTTGTTGGACCATATAAGATTTTGCAACGCATGGGAGAAGTTATGTATAAGTTGGAATTGCGGAAGGACTGTCGGGAGTTCATGATGTATTCCATGTTTCTCGATTGAAGAAATGTCACCCGAGATAGCAGAGGTACCGTTAAGAGACACACAGTGCCACTGGAGGCAATTCAGTTGAAGGATGACTTGACATATGAGGAAAAGCCGCTTAAGATTCTCGATTATGCCAAAGTTACCCGCACAAGGTTATCAAGTTTTGCAAAGTTCGATGGAGCCACCACACCGAGGATGAAGCCACACGGGAAAGAGAGGAAGTTTTGCTTAAGGACCACCTCACCTATTTTCTAGCCAACCCGAATCTCGAGGGCGAGATTCATCTTAAGAGGTAGGTTTGTAACATCCCAAATTTTCAATTTGGAATGTTATACATTAGGTCATCATGCATATCATATTTTCTCGCATTTTTCCGATCCTAGAAATTTCACGCAACTCAAGGACCCTCGGAGAAAGTTGGAAGTTTCATAATTTTCATATTTGGGATCTCTCAAATTTTGAAAATAGGATCATTGGATTATTTAAATTATCTTCATAAAGTTTTTCCTATAAAAATATCTTGAGAGGGAATAATATGACTTTCCCAAACAATTAGGAAAAATGAAGATATTATAAATAGACCAAATTTGGTTTTGGAGATTTATTTTGCTTAGGCAAAATGAGCTTTTAAAAAAATATTTTGCATGTATTTTGTTTTAAAGTTCATTTTGTTCGATTCATTTTATGAGTCGGAGAAAATTTGTTTTAATTAATTTGGAGTTCATTTGATATTTATTTTATTTGTTTTGTTTTAAAGTTTAAAAAAAAACTACTACTGGACCGAGGCCCAGCCCGCCCAGCCAGCCAGCCTCCGGCCCAGCCCAGCCCCACCCCACCTCCTCGCCTCCGCTCCGCGCCCGAGTCCCGCTCGAGCACGGCGCCCGCCACCCGCCGAGTCCCGCCCGCCCGACTCCTCGCCCCTCCCAAGCAACCAAGCCCCCGCCTCTTCTCCCCTCTTAAATAGCCCCCGCCCCCTCTCTCTCTCCCAAACCCCGCGCCGCCCGAGCCGACCCGCGCCCGCCCGGCCGCCCAAGCCAAGCCCGCCCTCGTCAGCCGGACGCCGCCGCCGCCATGGGAACCCGCCGCCCCTCGACGCCCGACCCGCCGTCACCACCCCGCCCGGAGAGCCGCCGGCGATCGCGGAGGTAGCCGCCCGCCGCCCGATTCTGTTATTCCCGTGAACCGTCCGTTTTTTTTTTAAAAAAATATATTTGTTCGGTTTTTTTTAAAACCTAGATCGGTTTTGTTTTTTTTCGTTTTCTTATTTAACGGACATTCACCGAACCGTTCGTTTCAATGAACGCGTTCGTTAGATTCGCATCTTTAATATAACGTTCGCTTTTTAACTCGTTCGTCGTTTTTCTTTTTAATCGGAATTAATCTGTTATTTTCTGATTTGATTTCAGATCTGATTTTCAAAACTGTTTTATTTCTCGCTCGTTTATCGGAATCAGGTGATTCAAGCGCCTGGAGTTTCGTAACGAAACCGCCGTTCCGACTACTCTACTTTCACAGAGTTTTGCCACTGTGAAATTTTGACCTAATTTCGGATCGCTAACCGAGAGGTTTCTCTCTCGTTTCGACTTTCGGAGTTTGTTTTGATTCGATTCTTTTGCAACTGTGGTTCTTAAGTTGAACTTTCGGTTAGATCTTTTATTCGAGATTTCCTGTGCATTAGATGAGTACTTATTGTATGCTTGTTGTTTGTCTGCGTTAGATCACCGGAGTCGCCGCTTGTTACTTGAATCTCTAGGACTCATGGATCATCGGCAAGGCAAGTAACACTTTGATCATACCCTTCTCTACCCAGTTTTATGCATTAGATCTATTCCTCAACACTTGCATGATTAGGATCTAATTAAATTGTGGGAATTGGGAAGTAGATTGAGGTAGTACCCATTACCTGTTTTACTTATGAAACCTTGGGAGTTACTTCTCGTTTGCTTGTTCATGCCATGCTATGCTAGTAGGCGTGGATTGGGTGAGTGAATATCCATGACAGATGTGAGATTGTTAATTAATGGTTTATCTAAGGTGGCAACCTAACACACATCTGGGTGGATTGAGGCACTGGTTTCTATCGAGACTTGCTGTATTTCTTGGACCGCCACCTGTGCTCTAAGGGATCATAAGATTATTCAAACTGAAACTTCCGTGTGCAGCCACAAGCCAATTATGGGCTCTGGCGTAGTTGACTAAGTCGTGTAACTCTTACGGGTAGGCTAGCTGATGTAGGGGATGTAGGTTGGTACGGTCTACCCACATGTAAGGTGCTAGCGCTTCTGAAAGACTATGTCTCGGTCATCCGTTTCTCAAACACCATGTAGTGCGAGAACCAAGCGGAGGCGATCGAGTCTTGTGGGGAAAAGTCATAAACCTCTGCAGAGTGTAATAAACTAATCATGATTAGCCGTGTCCCCGGTTATGGACAATTTGAGTATCCGGTACTTGATTATCATGTGAATCTCAACATGTTACTTCTAAATAAAAGCTATTGGGTTTTGATGAGTACTTTTTAAATTGGGATTGAGGATGCTGTCAACCATCTTCAATGTTTAACAACCACCATGATAGTTAAATAAAATTATTCCTTTGATGTAGGGAAAAATCAGCTTTATGCAAATGTAACCGTAGAGCCTTACCACCAGCCATATATGCATGTAGTGTAGGCTTATTCATTCATTGCTCTTATGTGTTACATTGCCACCATATTCCATGTGCTGACCCGTTTTCGGGCTGCAACTTTTTACGTTGCAGACTTTTCGAATTTACAGTAAGGTGTTAGGTCGTGGTTCTATTCTCAGTGATGCCGTTGGAGTTGATGGACTCGCTTATCTTCCAAGTCTTCCGTTGTTATTATTAGATGGCCTTAAGCCATATTTTTTATTCAGTTCCCTTGTGGACATCGATGTAATAAGTGTGTGATTGCTACTCTGCTATAAATCCTTGAAGCTTGTGTGGTGTCGGCATTCTCGATCCAGGGATGACACTGAGCACAGAGCGCTGGATCCATTCGGGTCTGGTCGCTACAGTGGTTTCACCACACACCAAACTTTATCCTCAATAAATGGGGAAAAACCCCTGTGCGTCATCTATCAATTATAGGAATTGAATTCGGGTCGTTAGGCTGCACAACCGCAAGCCAAAATAAGTTAGGGTATGCTTCTCTCATGTGATGTGTTTTGGGCTTGAAGACAAATGTGGGCCAATCCAGCTTTGGTCCCTCCAGGCCCAACCTTTTCCCTTCTGTAAATGGAGTAATTTCATAGGCAGCCGCCAGGGTGCGGCTATATATATCCCTCTCACGCGAGTGCTTAGGCAAGCCTCACCAATGTCGCACGTCCTCTGCCTGCTTTAGGTCCGGCCTGCGAGGTGTTTATACAGGAAAACTACCGAAAAAGGGAAAGGGAGCCCCATGGCTCGAACCCTGCCCTGGTTGCCTCGCTAGGAGCGGCTATTGCTAGCCATCCCAGCTAGCGCATGGGATGTGGTGTTGTGACAGATCGAGGCAGGATGAATTAACTGATAATCAAACTTTATGTAAAACATTAGAGAAAAAGTGTTAACCAAGCATTTGAAAATGTCAAATGTGTATAGAGAAAATCTTTCTCATGTAAACAAAAAAATATATACAAAAAAATATAAATGTGTATGAAAAAAATTTGATCATGTATTTAAAAAATGCTAATCAAGCATTTGAAATTTTTAATATTATATTTGAAAAATAAAGATCAAGCTTTTGAAAAATGCTAATTGTGTATTTCAAGAAATGTTAATCTTGTATTTGAAAAATGTTAATTAAGCATTTGAAACAATGTTAATATTATATTTGAAAAATGTTGATCAAGCATTTGAAAATTGTTAATTGTGTATTCAAGAAATTTTAATCTTGTATTTGACAATGTTAATCAAGCACCAAAAATAATAAATGTCTATAAAAAATGTTGATCATGTATTAACAATGTTAATCTTGTATTTGAAAAATGTTAATCGAGCACCTAAAATATTAAATGTGTATAGAAAATGTTGAACTTGTATTAGAAATGTTAATATTGTATTTGAAAATGTTAATCAAGCACCTAAAAATATTAAATGTGTATAGAAAATGTTGATCATGTATTAAAAATATTAGTCTTGTATTTGAAAAATGATAATCAAGCATTTCAAAAATGTTAAATGTATATATTTTTTGAGGGAAACTATGAAAGCTTTATTCAACAAAAGCGTTCTTGGGGCAATCCGCTAGAGACTACTCACCAAAAGCAAAGGAGTATTCAATAACAAATGATCAAGCATTCAAAAAATATAAATCTTGTATTTAAAAAAATGTTGATCAAGCATTTAATAAACGTTTATAAAGTGTATGGAAAAAGTTGACCACATATTCGAAAAATATTAATCTTGTATTAAAAAAATCTTCAACGTGTATTAGAAAAATGTATTAGATTTGTACCAGAACATGTACAATGTGTATGGAAAAAAGAAGACATAAAAAAGTATAAGTTTTCAAAAATGATAACCATGTATTTAATTTTTAACTGATATATAAAAATGTTTCCAATGTATACGAAAAATGTTAAATGTGTACGGAAAAAAGTTAACATGTGTTGAACAAAAAAAGTAAGGCTATTTAAAATGGAAATATAAACAAATAAATAAAAATAAAAGGCAAACAAAACAGAAGAAATAAATAGTGAAAGATAATAAAAAATAAAGAAAATAAACAGTGAAAACCGATAAATAACAAAGTAAACAGGCGAAAAACAATAAAATCGGAGAGAGAGAAAAAACCAAAGAAAACCATTGAATAAATATATAAAACCGAAAGAACAGGCGAAAAAATGAAAAGAAAAAAATCTACATGAACTTGCGAAGCGAATGGGACGAACGCATTGAGTGTAATTACGGGCGAACAAAATGGGTTGGGCCTATACTGTAGCGAGTGGGGGGAAACCTTCAGCGAGCCGATCATACATCTCACTATAAGCGAGATATAGCCCTGGCCCACCAGCCAAGAATTTTCACTCCCCTCGCCATGCTGCGAGGTGGGGAAAACCCTCCATCCTCGTGGGCGTATACAAAAGTTTTATTTGGGCGGTTTCTTCCGTTTTCATCGGCAACGTCTTGACGGAGGGTGGGTTGTCGACGAGAATAATGGAACTCTACTGCTTCCCCTGATGTGCTGAAGTGCCACAGAGCGAGAGAGTTTGTGCCTCTGCATGTTTGGTGTGTCCGTTCTTGCAAATTTTAAGTTTATGTCCATCAAATATGTTTACATCTATTTGATGAGTTTTTTCTTGGAAAAACTTCTAATCTATTCATCTATAACCATGACAGTATAACGAACACCAGAAACAATAAAAAGTACATGATAAGTTTGTGTTAGTGTTTTCTGTCTCTTTTGTTGGTGCAATTCGTTGTAATTTTTTAGTCATGCTTTGGTGCTTTATTGAAGATCTCGTGGTTCGACATCCGTACTTTTAGGGGGTTATCTCAGGTCCTAGTACATTCAACGCGCATGGCTTCACATCCTTTACAACGGGCGACACAAGAGGTTTTCTG